>OX326957.1:17692590-18072590 GCA_946800325.1 Luzula sylvatica | reverse complement strand
GTAGGAGTATTATTTCTGTTTCGAGACTTGTTGCGGATGGATATGAATTAGTTATTGGTACTAATGATTGTTTTATTCGCAAGAATGACATTTTCTTTAGTAATGTTCTAGTTGAAAATGGTCTATATGTCTTGGATTTAGAAAATAACAACAATAATCAGTCCATTTATAACATAAATACTACTCAAACTAATGAAACATACTCATGGCATTGTCGTCTCGGACACATAAACAAGAAACGCATTGCTAGACTCCAAAAGGATGGAGTGCTAGATTTTTTTGACTTAGAGTCAATAGAAAATTGCGAATCTTGTTTGATGGGTAAGATGACAAAGACAACTTTTTCCAAGAAAGGAGAAAGATCGAAAGATGTGTTGGCCCTTATACATTCCGATGTATGTGGACCGATGAGTGTCGAGGCTAGAAATGGGTATCGCTACTTCGTGACTTTTACTGACGATTATAGTAGATATGGATATCTATACTTAATGCGTCACAAAAGTGAAACTTTTGAGAAATTCAAAGAGTTTCAACATGAAGTAGAACTTCAACTGGGCAAGAAAGTAAAAGCCATTCGATCGGATCGAGGTGGCGAATACTTGAGCTATGAGTTTGAGGACTATCTTCGAGATTGTGGTATAGTATCACAATGGACCCCACCCGGTACACCCCAATGGAATGGAGTGTCCGAGAGGAGGAATCGGACCTTGTTGGACATGGTTCGCTCGATGATGAGTCGAACGGATTTGCCAAAGTCATTTTGGGGTTTCGCGCTTCAAACGGCCGCTCATATACTGAATAGAGTTCCGTCCAAATCTGTTGAAAAGACACCATATGAATTATGGCATGGCATGGTGCCATCATTGTCTTATCTAAAGATTTGGGGTTGCGAGGCATACGTCAAAAGGTTATTGACGGAAAAACTCGAGCCAAGATCAGACAAGTGTTTATTTGTGGGGTATCCTCAAGAAACAAAAGGATACTACTTTTACTTGCCTAGCGAAAACAAGGTTTTCGTGGCTCGACGAGGACACTTCTTAGAGAAGGAATTCCTAGATCGTCCAGCCAGTGGGAGTAAAATTGATCTCGAAGAAATTCGAGAACCACAAAGTGAACAAGTTGATCTGGAACAAGGTTCTGAGTTACCATTGGATGGTGAACCAGAATCTAGTACACAAGCTATACGTAGATCTAGTAGGAATCGTCAAGAACCTGAGAGATATGGATTTCTCATTAGTAATGACGATGATGAGTTGACTCTAGATGACGAGCCAACCTCCTACAAAGGTGCTATGTCTAGCCTGGATTCCTCGAAATGGCATGACGCCATGAAAACCGAGATCCAGTCCATGTATGATAATAAGGTTTGGAATCTTATTGATCTACCTAATGGTGCTAAGACCGTTGGGTGCAAATGGGTTTTCAAGAAGAAAACCGACATGGATGATAATGTACACACTTTTAAAGCAAGACTGGTGGCGAAAGGTTTCAAGCAAATTCATGGTATAGGCTATGATGAAACGTTTTCTCCAGTAGCCATGTTTAAAAGTATTCGCATTCTTCTAGCGATAGCTGCATATCACGATTATGAGATATGGCAGATGGATGTCAAAACTGCTTTCCTTAACGGGAACCTTACCGAGGATGTGAATATGACACAACCCGAGGGTTTTGTCGATCCAAAGAATACGAATAAAGTGTGCAAGCTTGTGAGATCCATTTATGGATTAAAACAAGCATCTCGTGCGTGGAACATACGATTCGATGAGGTCATCGCAAAGTATGGTTTCATTCAAAATATCGAGGAACCTTGTGTATACAAGAAATTCAGTGGGAGTTCGGTCGTATTCCTCATCTTGTACGTGGACGACATCTTACTCATTGGAAATTGTTGGGGAATATCCCCGGCCCCGGGCCCGCGCAGCGGATATGTAGGCCCGGTCCGGTTCCCCGATTCCCGAGATCACGCCACGACTTCGAGGGTACGATGCAAATAGAAGGTTAGATCTTTACCGGTGCAAAATTGATTGCACACGAAGGGTTGATCGCTGCCTTCTTTCTCCTGTCACGTTGGTGACAATACGCGCGTCCCACACCACGCGTCTTTCACCGCTCGTTGACTTCGCCGATTCGCTTGATTTCGTCTCCGACTCAATCTACTCGTCCGAATCGATCACAATCGTGAGAGCCTCAGTTGTTGCTCCTCTACGTGTATCCACCTTGAATCGCAAGACTTCGGTCACGGATGCACCTGCCTAGACGATGCACCGGTGAACTTGCTTAATCGAATTGATTCTCTAAACCGTAAAACACCTTTTCACGGTTTCTCTCTTTTACACCTTTTCAATCTCTAGAAATTTGTCTCACAATTTTCTGGATAATTCTGAATGAATTGCTTAGTTAAGATGAGAGAGAAAATCCTATTTATATCTAATAGGATCAGGATTAGCCAAAAGGCATGTATATCCAATATACACCCTCTCACACAGAAAACTGCATGAACCTGGTCAGTATTCTGTCCAGACGAAATTGATAAATTTCTCTGACAGAAAATCAACCAACACAAAAGTTGTAGATAATCTTATTATCTCCACGACCCAATTTGGCCCAGCCCAATTGGAGTTCGTATGCAAAAGTTATGACTGTTTTACTAACTGTATGTCATACTGTTGCACCCTTTCGGTATTTCATAGAAACGACACTTATACTTCGTTCATATGAAATATATTTCTACATGAAGGTTATAGATAATCTAATTATCTATCTTACCCAATTTGAACCATTCAAATCGGATTTTCCTACTGAAAGTTATGGCTACGAATGTACGACTACATTCGTTAATCCTTGTGTACACTTTTACGGTTGATCGTGAAACTGTATTTCCT
This sequence comes from Luzula sylvatica, assembly GCA_946800325.1. Lineage (NCBI taxonomy): Eukaryota > Viridiplantae > Streptophyta > Magnoliopsida > Poales > Juncaceae > Luzula > Luzula sylvatica. Next base: position 18,069,705 of record OX326957.1, on the reverse strand, counting down.
TCAGTCTCCCACTCAATTTCAGATCTACCTAAAAGGTACTCATACATATCCAATACGCATGATTTTAGAGAATATAGCTCGCATATCAAATACCAAGCTATGCACATCCAATGTGCCAATTTTATGATCAAGCCCGACTTAGTACGACTCGTTGTGTGACCATGTAGGTTCGACTTAACGATGGCAGTAGGTTGTTTCCAATGCCTACAAGCTCATGAGCGGGATCTAGTCACTCCATCATAGCTACCCATGTTAAACGAATAATGATTGTGATCATTTTGCCTATCTCGAATAGTGGTTACTAGTTCTCTTGTTTACGATATCCGTTATTCAAAAGGCATGGTAATAGTCATCCTTATAATTTGATTAACTACACTTATTCCCCGATTCCGAGTTGAGTTAACAAATTTCAATCGATATTAACCATTAATATCATTGACTGCGGCCGCAGATTTCGTTAATCGACTCATCGAGCGGCGCCTAAGAGATATCTCTTCCTTTCGGAATAAACAATTCCTATCTTGGAGACTCACATTGAATTCCGTGTTTCGGACAATACCCAATGATGACCCTTTTAACTCCCTGTTACGGTGAGCGTAAGATCATATCAAAGCATTGTGTTACGCACGTAACGCAATCAATGATCCCCTCAAGTATGAAGAATCTAAAACCCCATCCGTCGCAAGTCCATCTATAATGACTAAACCATGTCATGGTCTCGCGGCTTCGGTCATATCCAATACATGTAACCTAACATATATCTACGTTCCCGATTCGACAAGCACCTTGTCCCATGATTAGCAAAACATAATCATCTCCTCGGCAAACGTACTAGTGTACGCGTTCAGTCTATTATCTAATAATAGAAATGCTTCTCTCTTAAGCAAGCTGATCCGCGACTAGGGATGTTTAGAAATGACACTTTAAGTGTGACGGTTTCGCTGCACATGGTCCTCAACCATGTCGACGTCCACACAAGTTCAAATCAAGGTTCATGTAATAATCGTATTACACAACCCAGCACACAGTTTTCATATAAGATAGATGCAAAAATGAAAAAATTTTAAAATTCTGAAATTGCATTACTATAAGATAAGTTTGGGGTGATACAACGTTTACTAATCTATTAGACTAATCTCGTCCTACGAAACTATCATTTTAGATAACTAACTACTCTCTTCCTCCTCTAGGTATCTCAAACCTATAGCTTTCGCATGATAATCGTGCTTAGCTTGCGAGAGTGGCTTAGTAAACGGGTCCGCAACATTCCTGTCAGTATCAATCTTTTCAATGATCACATCCTTCCTTTGCAAAATCTCACGGATCAAGTGAAATTTTCTGAGTATGTGCTTGGAGCGGTGATGTGCCCTCGGTTCCTTGGACTGTGCTATTGCGCCCGTATTGTCGCAATACACAACTACAGGTTCTGAGATGCTCAGGACTACACCAAGCTCCGACACAAACTTCTTGATCCAAACCGCCTCCTTTGCCGCTTCGGAAGCCGCAATATACTCCGATTCAGTTGTAGAGTCTGCTATCGTGGGTTGTTTGGAACTCTTCCAAACTACTGCTCCACCATTTAGACAAAACACGTATCCGCTTTGTGATCGAAAGTCATCGACACATGTTTGGAAACTGGCGTCGGTATATCCATTGATGACCAACCCGGATGTCTTTCCACCATAAATTAGAAATTGATCCTTAGTTCTTCGTAAGTACTTAAGGATGTTCTTAACCGCGATCCAATGCATATCCCCTGGATTAGATTGGTAACGCGAAACGACGCTCAATGCATACGACACATCGGGGCGCGTACAAATCATGGCATACATAATTGATCCAACCGCCGAAGCGTATGGAACAATACTCATCGCATTCTTATCTTCGCTCGATGTCGGACATTGAGCTTTAGAATACGATATGCCACTCGACATTGGAAGAAGTCCTTTCTTCGAATTTTGCATTGAAAACCGTTTCAACACTTTGTCGATGTACGTGCTTTGACTCAAGCTGAGTAACTTCTTGGATCTATCTCTATAAATCCTCACGCCTAATATATAGGCGGCCTCGCCCAAATCTTTCATAGAGAAACGAGTATTTAAATACTTCTTAACATCCGTAAGCATCAGAATGTCGTTTCCTATGATCAAGATGTCGTCTACATATAGTACAAGAAATACTACGCGGCTCCCACTAACCTTCTTGTATACACAAGGTTCTTCTACGTTTTTCACGAAATTATATTCTCGTATAACTTCATCGAAACGTATGTTCCAACTCCGAGAAGCTTGCTTCAATCCATAAATGGATCGTTGCAACTTGCACACTTTATTCGGACTCTTCGAATTGACAAAACCCTCGGGCTGTGTCATGTACACATCCTCTTCTAAGTTCCCGTTAAGGAATGCGGTTTTGACATCCATTTGCCAAATCTCGTAGTCATAATACGCAGAGATAGCAAGTAAGATCCGTATGGATTTAAGCATAGCTACTGGTGAAAACGTTTCTTCATAGTCGACACCATGAATTTGTTTGAAACCTTTCGCCACAAGCCGTGCTTTATAAGTGTTCACATTCCCATCCATGTCGGTTTTCTTCTTGAAAACCCACTTACATCCCACTGGTTTAACCCCGGGAGGTGGATCAATCAAGTTCCAAACTTGATTATCGTACATGGATTGAATCTCGGATTTCATGGCAGATTGCCACTTATCGGAATCCTCGCTTTTCATAGCCTCGCGATAAGATGTCGGTTCATCATCTATGAATTCGACTTCATCGTCATTTGCCACGATAAAACCATATCGTATAGGCTCTTGACGAATCCTACCCGATCTACGAACTGCGCCTTGTGCACTTGACTCCGGATCCTCAACATTTGAGGGAATCGGATCAACGTTCATCGGTTCAACATTCGTTTGTGGGTTTCGAATTTCTTCAAGATCTATTTCAGTCCCATTCACTCGCCTAGAGATAAAATCCTCCTCAAGGAAGATTCCTCTTCGAGCTACGAAAACTTTATTTTCGATTGGAAGATAGAAATAATATCCTTTTGTTTCCTTAGGATACCCGACAAATAAACATTTTTCAGATTTGGGTTCGAGCTTATCCGAAATCAATTTTCGAACATATGCTTCACAACCCCAAATCTTAACAAAAGACAACTTTGGAGCTTTTCCAAACCACATCTCATATGGCATCTTTTGTACCGATTTAGAAGGTATGCGGTTCAATAAGAAAGCCGCTGTCTCTAGGGCATAACCCCAAAACGATTTTGGAAGGGAAGTTTGACTCATCATAGATCGAACCATGTCCAACAAGGTCCGATTCCTCCTCTCGGACACGCCATTCCATTGTGGTGTTCCTGCCGGAGTCCATTGTGGAACTATTCCACAATCTTTTAAATGATCTTCAAACTCATAACTCAAATATTCGCCACCTCGATCCGATCGAATGGCTTTAATTTTCTTGCCAAGCTGATTTTCAACTTCGTTTTGAAACTCTTTGAACTTTTCAAATGTCTCCGCTTTAGTACGCATCAAATAGATATATCCATATCTACTATGATCGTCCGTAAACGTAACAAAGTATCGATAGCCTCCTCTTGCCTCGATGCTCATCGGTCCACACACATCGGAATGTATGAGTTCCAATAGATCGTTGGACCGCTCTCCGACCTTGGAGAACGGCGCCTTAGTCATCTTGCCAAGCAAACAAGATTCGCAATTCCCAAATGAATCCAATTCAAATGAGTCTAGCATTCCATCTTTATGGAGTCTAGCAATGCGTTTCTCATTCACATGACCGAGACGACAATGCCAAAAGAAAGTCCGATTATCAACTTTAGGTTTAATCCTTTTTGCATTAACGTTATATATGGACTTATTATTTCCGTGATCGAAATCCAACACATAAAGACCATTTTCTAACAGAACATTTCCATAGATAATAGACTCCTTACATATCGAAAACTCATTATTCCTAATAACGAATTCATAGCCATCATTGGCCAGTTTCGACACACTTATTATGTTCTTACATAACGTTGGTACATAATAACAATTATTTAGTACTAAAATAAGTCCACTAGGCAAAGTCAAATTAACTACTCCTACGGCAAACGCAGCAACTCTTGCTCCATTCCCGACGCGTAGATCGACTTCGCCCTTTTCCAACCTTCGACTATTTTGAAGAACCTGCATATTTCGACAAATATGAGTCCCACAACCGGTATCCAATACCCAATTAGTCATAGTTGAAATATTAACTTCAATAACGTTAATACCTGAGAGGCCGGTCGCTGAAACCGACTTGCCCTTCTTCACCTCCTCGAGGTAAGACTTGCAATCGCGCTTCCAATGTCCAGCCTTGTGACAATGAAAGCACGTCTCATCCTTGGATTTCTCCTTTCCCCTTTTATTCGGCTTCGAACGTTTCTTAGCCGAACCGCCCTTGGACTTTGATCTCTTACGATCCTTATTCTGAATTGTGAGAACATTTCCGGCAACTCTTGCCCTGTTCTCTCCGGACGACTTTAACGTCTCCGATTCAAAATTCTTGAGCATTCCGTGAAGCTCAGGGATCGTCTTATCCATCGAATGCATGTGATAGTTAGTCACGAACGGAGAAAACATTGGAGGAAGTGCACACAAGATCAAATCTTGTTGCATAATCTTCGACAATTTCTCTCCTAGCTTCTCAAGACGGTCTATGAGAGCTTGCACCTTCAAAACGTGAGTACTCACTGAAGACCCCGAAGGCATCTTGCAGTTTACTAACTCCTTGAGCGTACTGAACCGTTCAATACGCTCCTGCTTTTGGAACATTTCCTTGAGCACAACGTCTATGATGTGCGCATCCGAGTCCTCAAACTGCTTTTGAAGACTAGCGTCCATACATGCCAACATGAGGCACGTAACATCATTTGAGTCCTTCTTAAGTTTCTCAAACGCGGCCATTTCTTCGGCCGTAGCATCGGGGCCCGGTTCTACTAGTTCCGTATCCAATACGTGACTTTTGCCCTCTTGCCTAAGAACTATTCTCAGGTTTCGGTGCCAGTCAAAGTAGTTCCGACCCACTAGCTTATCCTTTTCTAAAGTCGATCTAATCGACATGGTGTTGGTGTTACTAGAAGACATATTCTACAAATGAAATAAAAGATTGATTACTAACGTTGCGTACTTATCTTATAGGGCTTATATGATGATTATATGATAGTGTTATTTTATCGAATCGACAACCCTCATACCGATCCGGGACTCCAAGTCCATAACACTCAAGACCCATATTTTACGATCCTCCCATAAGTGACTATGGCCGACAAATGAGATCTCGATATTTTAGGTAGGATTAAATCCAATCGTATCCAATACGACTCTCGTTCCTTTATAGAATTTCGGTGACGAATCGTATCCAATACAATCCATGTTCCGTGTGTGCATTCTATCTATGCCCCGAACTCCAATCGGATTGGCTTGGACGGTTAAGTCACAACCATATCCATCGTATCGTTCAATTGAACTACTCACGTGCCCGACTATGGCCTGAAACCACGTGAGTCCCCAATTAACGCTTACCACCCGCACCAATATATACAATAGTACGTGCCCGACTATGGCCTGAAACCACGCACTATGTCATATCAATCTCGATGGTTGTGGATAAGGAAGGCATTTCCATGACTTAAATATTATGAGGGATCATGCCATTGCATGTTTCTAAATTCGTGACATAATCATATTATATCACTATCACAAGATTTGTAAATGCATATGATTTATTTAGGGGGATTAATTATTCTAAATAATTAATTATCTAATATGCTAGAATGTTTGATGCCGATCAAATCGATATAAAGAACTCAAAATTCCGAGCTTCGTAGCCAAAGTTATCGCGAAAACAAAAACAGCATCCAGAGAAGGGTCCGTTATAACGGACTTCCCCATCCGTCGTAACGCAAGGGCCGTGGGACGCGAGAAAACCTCGCCCGGGACGCGTCCGGGGCGCCAAAAACTGCCCCCGGGGCGGCAGAAAAACTGTTTTTCTGCACCCCTTTCGGTATTTCATTAGAACGACACCAATACTTCGCTCAAATGAAATATATTACAACATGAATGTTCTAGATAATCTCATTATCTAACTAACCCAATTTGAACCATTCAAATCGGAATTTTCTACTGAAAGTTATACCAATTTTAGTAAAATACGAACAAATGAAAAAGTAAGTTTATCCAATAGACACCTTTTCAACCAGAAAACTACAGACACCTTTTCAGTATTCTGTTGAAACAAAAATATTAAGTTGTTCCAAACGACTTTGAACGTGAACGAAAGTTCTAGATAATATTATTATCTAACTAACCCAATTGGATTGGACTCAATTGGAGTTTATATGCGACATATACGGACGTTTTAGTCTCTGTATGTCAAACAGTCGCACCCTTTCAGTATTTCATACAAACGACACTGATAATTCGTTCAAATGAAAAAACGTTCTGTATCAAAGTCATAGATAATCTCATTATCTAACTACGCCAATTTGATCCAATCAATTTGGAGTTTTCCACTGAAAATTATCTTAGTTTTACTCACTGTTTCGTATTCTAACTTTCTGCAGATTTTGCCGTTTCGTCCGTTTTCGCTCGTTTCCAAAACGATAAATCATGAAACTTTTTCACGATCATTCCTAGATACTCTCAATCAACTTTTGATCAATCTCTAGCGAATTCCACTTGTGATTTTAACGGAATTTGACTTTCTCTATATGTAACATCATGCAAACGGGTACGAACTTTGATAACCCGTGCGTATATCTAATATACGACTATGATTCGACCCTCGAATCGATGGCGATCGCTCTGATACCACTGATGGGGAATATCCCCGGCCCCGGGCCCGCGCAGCGGATATGTAGGCCCGGTCCGGTTCCCCGATTCCCGAGATCACGCCACGACTTCGAGGGTACGATGCAAATAGAAGGTTAGATCTTTACCGGTGCAAAATTGATTGCACACGAAGGGTTGATCGCTGCCTTCTTTCTCCTGTCACGTTGGTGACAATACGCGCGTCCCACACCACGCGTCTTTCACCGCTCGTTGACTTCGCCGATTCGCTTGATTTCGTCTCCGACTCAATCTACTCGTCCGAATCGATCACAATCGTGAGAGCCTCAGTTGTTGCTCCTCTACATGTATCCACCTTGAATCGCAAGACTTCGGTCACGGATGCACCTGCCTAGACGATGCACCGGTGAACTTGCTTAATCGAATTGATTCTCTAAACCGTAAAACACCTTTTCACGGTTTCTCTCTTTTACACCTTTTCAATCTCTAGAAATTTGTCTCACAATTTTCTGGATAATTCTGAATGAATTGCTTAGTTAAGATGAGAGAGAAAATCCTATTTATATCTAATAGGATCAGGATTAGCCAAAAGGCATGTATATCCAATATACACCCTCTCACACAGAAAACTGCATGAACCTGGTCAGTATTCTGTCCAGACGAAATTGATAAATTTCTCTGACAGAAAATCAACCAACACGAAAGTTGTAGATAATCGTATTATCTCCACGACCCAATTTGGCCCAGCCCAATTGGAGTTCGTATGCAAAAGTTATGACTGTTTTACTAACTGTATGTCATACTGTTGCACCCTTTCGGTATTTCATAGAAATGACACTTATACTTCGTTCATATGAAATATATTTCTACATGAAGGTTATAGATAATCTAATTATCTATCTTACCCAATTTGAACCATTCAAATCGGATTTTCCTACTGAAAGTTATGGCTACGAATGTACGACTACATTCGTTAATCCTTGTGTACACTTTTACGGTTGATCCTGAAACTGTATTTCCTTCAGAAATGACATCCCAATGCTTAACCAGGTTAAGGCATATTTGGGTAGTCAATTCGCAATGAAGGACTTAGGAGAAGCCGCATATATTTTAGGCGTGAAGATCTATAGAGATAGATCGAGGAGACTTCTCGGACTAAGTCAAAGTACATATATTGACAAAGTGATAACTAGGTTTCACATGGAGCAATCCAAGAAAGGATTTCTGCCAATGTCACATGGCATTTCTCTCACAAAGGATCAGTGTCCTTCAACAGACGCTGAACGTGAGCGAATGAGTCGGATCCCATACGCTTCGGCTATAGGATCGATCATGTATGCCATGATATGTACTAGACCAGATGTCGCATATGCGTTGAGTGTGACTTCGCGCTATCAGTCTGATCCCGGGGAAGTTCACTGGTCCGCAGTCAAGAGCATTCTTAAGTATCTCAGGAATACTAAAGATATGTTTCTTGTCTATGGAGGTTCGGAAGGAGATCTGATTATCCAAGGATATACAGATGCTAGTTTCCAAACTTGCCCGGACGATTTCCAATCTCAAAGTGGTTACGTCTTCACGCTCAATGGCGGAGCTGTTGTTTGGAAAAGCTCCAAACAGAAGACGGTGGCTGATTCTACAACTGAATCGGAATACATCGCGGCTTCGGAAGCCACAAAGGAGGCTGTCTGGCTACGACAGTTCGTGATGGAACTTGGAGTTATGCCAAGCATCTCGAGTCCCATGGATGTGTATTGTGACAATAACGGAGCAATAGCACAATCCAAGGAACCGCGAGCGCATCACAGGTCCAAGCATGTACTCCGGCGTTACCACTTGATTCGTGAGATTACGAAGAGAGGTGACGTGAAAATAATGAAGATACCTACTGATGATAACGTGGCCGATCCATTTACGAAGCCACTATCACGTGCCAAGCATGAGCAGCATGCTAGGGCGATAGGATTGGGATATCTATCGCAGTGTTAGATTGGATGTTTTATTTATGTTTCTTATTGCATAAGGGGATTCGATCTGCCTAGTGCAAGTGGGAGAACATTTATTATGCCCTAGGCGTGTTATTGGGATTGTATTTGTTTATGAGACAGATATTTATATTATTATTCATTATATGACCTAAACCCGAAACCTTCATATTTCAAAAAATTTAAATTACAAGAAAGTGTGTGAAAGGTTATTCGATTATAATAATCGGATAGACCTTGAATTTTATTCTAGTTTAGTGCATCGAGTCAATTGAGAATAATATGTTGCATGGCCATAGTCTGGCATATTGATTCGTCAATTGAATGATAGTAAAACCGCTAAACGGAATAAATATAATTCTAAAACGTCCCTCGTGTATAAAGTTGTTCATAGGTTTGAACCAGGTAGTCCATTCACTGAATGGAGACTTTTACATACACTGGCATATTCGTAGATGAGATGATCAGGTTTTACTGATCTGGGACGGTAGCGTCGATTCTAGAATATGGATATACGCGGCGTCGTATATTGGACTGACCACTATATGAGTTTGTAACATGGTTAGAGTAATTGGAGACGAACTCATATCCAGATAGTGCGTTTTAGTTCTTCATACTTGACTGGTCTCAAGGATACCTAGTATGTGAAAAGACAATACTTTGATATAATTAACCCTACGCGTAACTGTGTAGCAGAGATTACTATTGGGTATTGTTTTTAGCATAGGCAAAGGATGTGAGATTGCAAGATAGGAATTGTTCCTTTCTAACCTTGAAAAAGGATAGGGGGAGATATCTCTCGGGCCCCTCGATTGAATTGAGATTGATGAAATGCTTGGCCAAGCTCGATGGAACTCAGTAGAGTTCGCATTGTTATTATCAATCTAATTCTTATCGAGAAAGAGTGTATCTGATCAAAAAGAAAAGGGGATGACTTGAAGTCTTACGCTTCACCGTGACTCTTTTGATCGGAAGATATCGCTAACAAGAGGACTAGTAACACTTATCTGAGCTAGGTATGAAGATGTACTGCATCTTCATAAAGGTGTTCTCCACCTTTTTCGTGCTAATTCTGGGTAGGTATTAACGGCAGTCTAGTGCTCGCAATACCTTGTGGATTGCTGCCATATCCACTGCCAGTCTTAGACGAAACCTACACGGTCACACCAAGATTTCGTAATATATCGGATTCTCAAGATATTGCTCACCAATACGTTTGTTGGACAAACAAAATGGAATCACGTAAGATTAGATCTCACGACATATGTTGGACATATGGCCAAGTTGATTAAGTCTTAATCCAAGAGGGAGTTTGAAAGAAAATATGGCTTAATAATTAATTTGGAAGAATTTATATAAATAGGCAATTCTGCAGTCAGAATAAGGTTCGTTCGAACTAACTATATCAGTGCATTCGAACGGACTTATTCGTGATAAACAGAAGTGGGTTCGTTCGAACGGACTATGTTAAGTTCGTTCGAACTGACCTATTTCCTATATATATAAATTTCTGATTCCGGAATTTGACCTAAGTTTTTCTAGGGTTTTGAGCCGTCGTTTCTCTTCTTCTTCTTCCATAGAATTCAGATTAGATCTGAGAGATTGAGAGGGAGAATTGAGAAAAGGATTTGAGAGATTCAAACGTGACGTCGACTAGAACGGCGTTGGCGATTTCCGATCGGACGAAATCGAGGTGGACACGAGTAGAGGGATTGCACGAGCGATTCTTGGAGAAGGTTCACGGATTTGGAGAAGTAATCAACACGTACTAACTTGTACGAGGTAATTATCTCCACAACTCTTCCTTTTTCGTTGGTTTTAGGGCGTGATCCCGGTAGAATTAGGTTACGCACGTGAACTAATTTCCGTTTCACACTATGATAATCGTGTGCGTAACCCTACAATATATATATATATATATATATATATATATATATATATATATATATATTATTCTGTATTTAGTTTTAGTTATCAATAGTTGTTAATAAAAATTGTTAATAAATAGTATTTCTTGTTAAATTACAAAATGAATGAAAGAATAATTAAAACTAGTATTAAAATAATACTGTCACTGATTTTAATTTGAACAACTAATTTGATTTCAGCAGCTAGTTTGTTAGTAACTATTTTTATTAACAACTGCCGAAAATTAAAACTAAATGTTAAAATAATATTGTTTTGTCAAGATATTTTCAGAAATATTTTTCATATTGTTGTTTATTTTTAGTTTTGTACGACAAAATATAAAATAAAATAAATATTAAAATTAAGTATATGATATATAGTTTTTAAAAATTAGTATATGTTAACAACTATTTAGAAAGTCTTTTAAATTAATAAAATAATTCATAAAAAGTATAATAAATTTAAATATGAATATAAGAGCGGTATTTTGGTCTTAAAAATTTGTAACACCATGAAATACCCCTATAGCGGGGAAATTGAAAATGAAACCTTGTTTGTAGAGGGTTTTATGGAATTTCCCAAAAGTTAGGAGTTTTTTTTACAAATTCAAGAAAAGATAAGGGGTTATTTGGAAATTTCCCATAAATATATAATATCGAACTAGGATATTTGATTGAAAAATCAATATAGGTATGTTAATTTTAACCAAGATATATAAATTATTATTTAAGATATTAATCATCGATATTTTCAGAAATGTATTCTTATATTCAAAAGGTTATAATTGTCATGTAAAAAAATATGTTTATTCAAAATTACAATAAATATCTACACAAAATTTTAATTTAGAAAATGTATTATAGTTTAGAAAACAAATGTTACGTCTGAAATGTAGATTACATATTTTGAAAAAATTATAAATTTAAAAGATATATTGTAGTTAAAAAAGGTCTACGTTAAAAAAAACTGGCAAAACGAATCATTTCGCTAAAATTTAAATTTGAATAATCATATGCAACCTTTTTACTATAAAAATTCTATTATAACAATTCATATAACTAACATGTGAATTTACATAATCAACATCTACATAGTGATTAACATATATTAATTAATATAATTAATATGATAATATGTGCCCTTGGCCCGTATGTAAATTAATCATGTTAATAATTTTATGATGGATTTTTTAGGTGAAATATGGGCGCATAGTAAAAGCCTGTTTTACTATTGGGTGGTGACATTTTAAGAACCGTATTTGAGAGTTGAGAGTAGATTTTGAAAAAAAATGAAAGTATGACTATTTTTCCCCTAATATTTAATGTGCGAGAATCTTCTAAAGTTGGACGATAATTTGTTGTGAAATTTTAAAAAAACGCTCTATCTTTTTTGGATATTCTAAAATACCTCCTATCTTTTTGGAAAATTCAAAAATTCCCTTTCTACCAAACTTTTATTTTTGTTATTTTTCCATTAATTTTATTAATTTTAAGAAAATTCATAAATAATTTTTAACATGTAGTGATTTCACTAAAATAAAATAATTAAATGTTGTGTTTGTATAATTTTAATATTTCATTTATTATTCATAAAAATTAACATCAGAAGTTTTTATTTTATTCTTTATTCTGACTTGTTTATTGTATGTTAGAAAACACATAAATTTTATTTTCATTGTTTTATACTATCAAATAATATGTATATTAATATGTTTGTGAAATTAAATATTTAAAAACAACATTCAATCATGTTTATAATCTACAATAATATTAATATATCATAATCTTAGAATCCACTTTTTAGGTCGTTGTCATTTATCTAATATAGTAGAACACTTATTAATCAAAACATAATGCACTACAAGTTATGAATATAATTTCAAGTTCTGATAAAAATAAAAAAAATGTAAAAACAATTATAAGGTATGAGACAAAAATGGACGAAGATCTTGCAAAAAGAAAAAGAAAATATACTTTATCTTCGTATCCAAATATGATTTAGACATAAATTTTTTGATACAGAGGATGTTGTGGTGATCTAAGAGCAGATGTAAATGTTCTCATAAGAAAAATAAAACATGAGAGAGGAAGTAGGCAACCTCAACAATTTTGGTAAAAAATATCATGCACTAAAAAATGAAGGGTAAAATAGTCATAATTAATTTCTAATAAAAATCTGCGCTTAACCTCCAAAAAAGTCTCTCAAAGTATCACCATCCTTTACTATTTTTGAAAACTGGACTTGGATAGCAATTTGGTGCAAATATTGCATGTTGGAAATTACATTCACGTGTTTTGTGTTTGAATGAAAATTCAACCAAAAGGAAGTAATTCCGATTTTCTTTCTTTCTCATCAAATTGTTTTAATATTTTCTTTTTGAAGTAAATTGTTTTTAATATTTAAATTGTGTACGACTTTAAAACAAAAATAAAGTACTGTTCCTGATAAATATTGATTATGAAAAATAATATTTTATTATAAACAATCGAGTTATTGTGTTAGAAATTCAATGAGTTCTTAAGCGAGTTTGAAAATAACTCTATTCTGTTAGAGACCGAGTCGAGTTTTTAATTTTTCGAACTATGATTCGAACGGTGTTCTTTTCTCTAGATTCAGTTTTACAAATATCCAAGATACATATTTCATTAAAGTTCTGAGTAAGCTTTGGCTCATCACGTAATACTTAAAACTATTTAGGTAGGAACTCCTAAATAGTTTTATTGCATGCCATGAAATTATTGTATACTTATAGGATAAACACCATATGTTTGGTGTATAATCCTATAATGTGTTTTAAGTACAAGTTCGACTTGATTATTTGGTTAAGCTTAAATTTCCCGTTTATTATCCTCCTAGCAATTGTACAACTCGATTTGTCTGAACATATCCAAGTTGGTTTCAATCGAAGATAAGATGGAAGGCACATTCAACACTTAATTTTATGTGAAGAACTTTAATGTAGTCACACATTCGTCATTGACCACAGATAATTTAAAAGTGCTATAAAAGTAAGAAAAATTATACTTGTCATTTTTACGGACCCCACGATACTTGATGTGTTGGTCGAAATTTAATTAATCGAATATCATGCTAAATCAAATCTAACACATGACAAACAATAAATTAATAAATGCATGTTAAAAATATACATTAGTTTTTACCATGTGATAAACCTAGCATACTAAAATATGTACCACATACAAATTAATTGCATTTCTAATTTGTTAAAAAAAAATTTAATTATGTGTGGATCCGTTTAACATGTGTTAAACGATGGATTAATTCAACATCAAATGATTTATTTTTCAAATGAATAAAGTTAGAGTTAATTGAATATGGATTGTGGTAAACAATGTTATTGAGAAAGATTTAACACGTGTTTAACAGTGTAAACTGGTCATATAAACCAGTTTAGTACATTAACTTATTTTTTCAAATTTGTAGATTTATATTTAATTAATTATGGATAGTGGTAAACAAATCCAATAAAAACATTAAATATATTAATGATGTGTAAACGGTGGACATTTAATTATTGTTAATTTTTTGTAGGACGATCCAAACAAAAAATTGATGACTAACTACTAGAATTTAATGCACGTGTTAGCATATCAAGCGAATAGATGAATTGTAAAAGAATGAGTATCATCACTCTAAAAATAATGTGATATAGCATGGTTGTTTTATTTATTATTATTTTGAAAGGACAAGTCTAACCCCTTCTAAATAATTATAACATATAAAAAAACATACGCAAAATACAATGCCTAACAAAAGCAAAAGACTTACTTTTCATTTATTTTTTCTCATAACTATGTAATTGAAGACATTTTATTTGAATTTATCGTATGAATTCTCGCTATCACGGATTATCTCATCATCTCGATGTTGCTTTCAGGGACGGATCCAGGATCAATTTATAATGGTTGTAAACTTGCTCAAGATACAATCTCCTTTTCTCTGTTTCTAGCTTGTCGCTCAAGTCTAATGGTTGTAACAAGTATCCAGAGAGAGAAAGAATGACTGGCCTTGATCTTAAAAAAAACTGTCAATCCAGAATTTGGATCACCGTCCGTCATGACGCACCATAGTCTGTCACGACGGACGTGTCACGAGTACTGATATAGCCGTTATCTTCATGCTCCGTCATGACGAACCATCTTGTCTGTCGTGATGCAGCTCCGTCATGACGGATCACCAGTCCGTCATGACTCTACACTCACATATTGGTATACAGGAACGCATCATGATCCGTCACGACGGACAGACCAGTCCGTCATGACGGACTATGCATCAATGTTTATTCTGTCAGAAATCCTTATGATCCGTCACGACGGACAAACCAGTCCGTCATGACGGACTGTGTTATTTCTGTCAGATTTGCATAATATTATTATGCATCCAATCGTTTTGACGAATGTATATATTCATCTATCCTCATGTGCGCAATCTACTAGTTGATCTATAACTGTATTTCCTTCAGTCTCCCACTCAGTTTAAGATCCAACTAAAAAAAGTACCAATGTACATCACATGTACATATAACTTTAGAGATTGAAATTCAAGCCCGAAATAAGACAACTCTATGTGTGACCGCGTATGTTCGTTTCAAGCAATGGTAGTAAAATTATGCCTAAGTTTACGGGCTCATGAGAGGGATCTAGGAAGAAATCCATCATAGTTTTCCCACGTTGAAAACGAAAATAATTGTGATCATTTATACACATCTCGAACAGTGGTATTTAGTTCTCTTGTTCACGATAATAGTCATTCTTATATTTTGATTGACTTAACTTATGTGTCGATACCGAATTGAATCAACAAACACAATCGATATTAACTATTAATATCATTGACTATGTGCAGAGATTCCGTTGATCAATTCATCGATAGGCCTAAGTAATATCTCTTTCTTTCGAAGGAATAATTTATATCTTGATGATTCACATCAAATTCCGTGTTTCAAATAATACCCGATTATAATCCCATGACCATCCTGTTACAGATAGTGGAAGACTATATCTCACTATCATGCTACGCACGAAAAATTATCCATGATCATCTCAAGTGTGAAGAACTAAGTCCCCATTCGTTATGATTCCATCTACAATGACTAAACCATGTCATAGTATCGTACTTTTGGTCAAGTCGTAATATGCATAACCTAATGCATATCCATATTTCCGATTCGACAAACTCTTTGTCCTATGATTAGCAAAACATAGTCATCACCTCGGCGAATATGGTAGTGTACACGTTAGTCTATTATCTTATAATAGATATACTTATCACATAAGTATCCTTATCGTGACTATGGACATTTTTGAAATATAACTTTTAAAATGTGACGGTTTTACTTAACATAGTCACATATTATGTAGACGCTCACACAAGTCATAAATCAAGGTTCCTGTAATCAAATTACACAACCGCACACAAGTTTTCTTATAAGAGATAAATGCAAATAAAATTTTGAAATTTTGAAAATGCATTAATATAGAATAAGTCTTGGGTGATACATCGTTTACAACTAATCATAACAACCATTGTTTTAGACAACTACTTTCCAACTTCCTCCTCTAGGTATAATCTCAAACCTATAGTTCTAGCATGACGGTCATGTTTAGCAATTGGAAATGGCTTCGTAAACGGATCCGCTACATTATCGTCAGTATCAATCTTCGAAATAACAATATCTTTCCGCTGTAAAATCTCACGAATCAAGTAAAATTTACGCAAAATATGTTTGGAGAAGATGATGCGATCTCAGTTCCTTGGCCTGTGCTATCGCGCCAGTGTTGTCGCAATACACAACCACTGGTTCCGAGATGCTCGGAACGACACCAAGTTCGGTCACGAACTTCTTGATCGAAACCGCCTCCTTTGCGGCTTCCGAAGTCGCAATGAACTTCGCTTCCATCGTAGAGTTAGCAACTGTCGGTTGTTTGGAACTCTTCCGTATAACCGTGCCACCATTCAAGCAGAACACGTACCCGCTTTGTGATCGAAAATCATCGGTACATGTTTCGAAACTGAACCAATCCGTTATCCTCACCACCATAGACTAGCAACTGATCTTTACTTCTTCGCAAGTACTTAATGATCGTTTTCACGGCTTGCCAATGCGGATCACCTGGATTCGATTGGCAGCGTGATAGGACGCTCAATGCAAACGACACGCCAGGTCTCGTACATATCATGACATACATGATAGATCCAACCACCGAAGCGTATGGGACTATATCCATGTTACTTTTCTCTTCGTTCGATGTCGGACATTGATTTTTCGAAAAGTTTATACCACTCGACATGGGGAGAAACCCTTTCTTAGAGTTTTGCATGAGAAACCTTTTCAGCACTTTGTCGATGTACATACTCTAACTTAGGCCGAGGAGCTTCTTGGATCTATCTCTATAGATCATCACGCCTAAAATGTAGGCGGCCTCTCCTAAATTTTTCATAGCGAAACAAGTATTCAAATACTTCTTAACATCCGATAACAACGGAATGTAGTTTCCTATGATCAATATGTCATCCACATAAAGAACAAGAAACACTACGCGGATCACACTAACCTTCTTGTACACACAAGGTTCTTCTTCGTTCTTGATAAAATTATACTCGCTTATAACTTCATCAAAACAACTATTCCAACTCCGAGAAGCTTGTTTCAGTCCATAAATAGACCGTTGAAGCTTGTATACTTTCTCAGGACTCTTTGGATCGATATAACCTTCGGGTTGCGTCATGTACACATCCTCCGATAAGTTTCCATTTAGGAAAGTGGTTTTAACATTATTTTCCATATCTCATAGTCATAATATGCGGCTGTGGCAATGATAATCCTTATAGGCTTAAACATTGCTACCGGCGAAAATGTTTCATCATAATCTAAAACCATGAATTTGCTTGAAACCTTTCGCAACTAGCCTTGCTTTGTAAGTATGCACATTCTCATCCATGTCGGTTTTCTTCTTGAAAACTCATTTACACCCCACGGGTTTAACCGAGGGTGGTGGGTCAATCAAGTTCCAAACTTGATTATCGTACATGGATTGAATCTAAGACTTGATGGCATCATGTCATTTGTCGGAATCTCCGCTCGACATAGCATCTTTGTAGTATGTCGGCTCATCATCTATGAGTTCGATATTGCCTTCATCAGTCACGATAAATCCATATCGTACTTGTTCTAGGCGGGTCCTACTAGACCTATGAGGAGCACATTGTGACGTTGACTTGATATCCTCAACTATTTATGGATTTGGGTCAATTTCCATCGGTTCAGCCTTTATTTATGGATCTCGAACCTCTTCGAGATCAATTCTACTCCCACTAGCTCGTTGATATATAAAGTCCTCCTCCAAGATGGTATCTCTACGAGCTACGAGAACTTTGTTTTTCTCGGGATTGTTGAAGCAATATCCTTTAGTTTCCTTAGGATATCCTACAAATAAACATTTTTCAGATTTGTGTTCGAGTTTATCCGAAAATATTTTCCGGACTAAACATCGCATTCCCAAATCCTAACAAAATATAACACTGGTGGCTCTCCGGTCCATATCTCATATGGAGTCTATAGAGATAGATCCAAGAGACTCCTCGGCCTAAGTCTGAGTACGTACATCGACAAGGTGTTGAAAATATTTTTCATGCAAAATTCTATGAAAGGGTTTTACCCCATGTCGAGTGGTATAAACTTTTCGAAAGCTCAATGTCCGACATCGAGCGAAGAAAAAAGTAACATGGATAAAGTTCCATACGCTTCGGCGGTTGGATCTATTATGTATGTCATGATCTGCACGAGACCTGACATGTCGTATGCATTAAGCATCCTATCACGTTACCAATTGAATCCAGGTGATCCGCATTGGCAAGCCGTGAAAACGATCCTTAAGTACTTGCGAAAAACTGAGGATCAGTTTTTAGTCTATGGGATTGGTTGTAACAAGTTACACCGATGCCAGTTTCAAAAGATGTACTGATGATTTTTGATCACAAAGTGAGTAGGTGTTCTGCTTGAACCGTGCCGCGGTTATATGGAAGAGTTCCAAAGAACCGACAATTTCTGACTCTACGACGGAAGCGGAGTGCATTGCGGCTTTGAAATCCGCAAAGGAGGCGGTTTGGGTCAAGAAGTTCGTGACCAAACTTGGTGTTGTGCCGAGCATCTCGAAACCCGTGGCTGTGTATTATGACAATACAGGTGCAATAGCACATGCCAATGAACCGAGATCGCATTATCACTTGAGACATATTTTGCGTAAATTCCACTTGATACGTGATATTTTACAAAGGCAGGATGTTGTTATTTTGAAGATTGATACTAACGAGAATGTAACGGATCCGTTTACGAAGCCACTTCCAGTTGCGAAACAAGATTTTCATGCTAGAACTATAAGATAATAGACTAAGGTGTACACTAACATATTCGACGAGGTGATGAATATGTTTTGCTAATCATATGACAAAGAGTTTGTCGAATCGGGAATATGTATACGCATTAGGTTATGCATATTGTGACTTGACCAAAAGTACGATACCATGACATGGTTGAGTCATTGTAGATGAAATCATAACGAATGGGGTCTTAGTTCTTCACACTTGAGATGATCATGGATCATTTTTCATGCGTAGCATGATACTTAGACATAGTCTTCCACTATCTGTAACAAGATGGTGATAGGATTATAATCGGGTATTATCCGAAACACGGAATTGTTGGGAATTCACCCGACCCCGGGCCCGCACAGCGGATATGAAGGCCCGGTCCGGTTCCCAAAATCCAAGATCACGCCATGGCTTCGAGGGTACGATGCAATAGAAGGATAGACGATTACCAGCGTGAAATTGATCACGCACGATGGGTTGATCGTTCTTCCTTCTTTCTCCGGTCATGTTGGTGACTAGCACGTGCGTCCCATACCACACGTCTCCCACCATCTTGACGCGCCTCCGGTTGTCTTCGTGCGTCCCACGTCCAAGCGCTTCCACCGTCTTTGACCGTTCTTTCTCTCCCTCGAGTTGATCACAATCGAAGAGCCACAAGTGTCGCTCCTCTACTTGTATCCACCGTGAGTCGGAGTTCGTCTGTCGCGGATGCACCTACCTAGACGATGCACCGGCGAACTTGCTTGATCGATTGATTCTCTTCTCCGGAAAAACTGTTTTTCTCGGTTAAGAAATTCGTATTTGACATCCATTTTGCCACATCACATAGTCATAATACGCGACTATGGCAAGTAGAATTTCGAGAATGTGTAAGCTTGGCAACTTGCGAAAACGTTTCTACATAGTCCAACTACGAATTGCATAAAACTCTTCGCAACAAGCCTTGCTTTATATATATGTGTATTCCTATCCATGTCGGTTCTCATCTTGAAAACCCATTGACATTTCACGGGGCTAACCCGGAAAGTAATGAAATCAAGTTCTAAACTTGATAATCTACAAGGATCGAATCTCATATTTCATGGCATCTTGCCATATGGAATCGTCATTTTCATAGCATCCTTGTAGGATATCGAATCATCATATGATTTCGATCTATCATCATTTGCCACGATAAATCCGTATTTATGATATAGTCTACTGGATCTATGAAAAATTCCTTTGTGTGTTCGACTCGTATTCATCAACTCTTGATAAAGTCGTGTCAACTTTCATCGGTACAATGTTCATTTTCCAGATCTCGAACTCTTTCGAGATTTATTCTACTCCCACTAGCCCGCGTAGAGATAAATGGCATCAAGTTCCAAACTTGTGCGCATTATGTCCTCCTCCAAGAAGGCATCTCTTCGAGCCACGGAAATCTCATTTTCATTGGGACGTTAGAACTAATACATTTTAGTTTCCTTAAGGATATATGATAAACGAACAATTTTCAGAATTGGGATTGAGTTTAATCGAAACAAATTTCGAAATATACTCACATCCTCAAATCTCCACACATGACACCTTCGGAACCATTCCGATCCATATCTCATATGGCGTCTTTTGTACCAATTAGAACATTTATGGTCCATATCTTATATGCACCATTCATTAGTGCCGCTGTCTCAAGGGCGTATCCCCAAAACATTTTTGGGAGATCCGTTTGACTTTTCATTTATCGAACCATGTCCAACATGTGTTCATTTCCTCTGTTCGAATACATCTTAATGTTCCGAATGAAGGTAATCATGAAACGATTCCACAATCATAAATGATCATCAATACGTATAACTCAAATATCGTCTCCTCGATCCTATCGAAGCGTGTAGCTGAAATACTTGCCTTCTCGATCCTATCGAAAAGCTTTGATTTTCTTGCCTAGTTGATTTTGTATTTCGTTTTTGAAACTCTTTGAACTTTTCAAAAGTCTCTTTTTCGGCACGCATTAAATAGATATTACCGTATCTATTTTAATCGTCCATAAACGTAACAAAAAACTGATAGCCTCCTCTTGCCTCCGAACTTATCGGAACATTTACATTTAAATGTAATTTCCCATAATTCGTTGGATCTTTCTCCAACCTTTGGAGAATGATGCACTTTGTCGTCTTTGCCTAATAAATAAGTATCGCGTTTAACCAATTGAATCTAATTCAATTGATTCTAGTAATCCATCATATGTAATCTAGATACGCGTATCTCGTTTATATGGCCATGACGGCAACGCCAAAAGAAGCAATCAACTTCTAGGTTTAATCCTCCTCGGATTTCACCGTTTTTTGAGTCATTAGTTTGGACAACTCCTTGTCCGAACTTTCTGTTTGGAAAATATTTTCCCAAAATACCCTTAGACATTTATTTCTTTCGATCCCGCCTTTGAATTACAAGGATATCCACGCATCCATATGCACTGGATTCCTCGGATGCTCTGAGCATCTCCAATTTAAATTTGAATCGCATCTCATGCAATTTCGGGATTGACTTATCTATCGAATGCATATGATATTTGGTCACGAAGATCAAATCTCGTACCACCAACACACGAGTGTTAATCAAAAACCCATAAGGCGTCTCAAAATTAACCTACTCTTTGAGCCGCATTGAACCATTCAACGCGCTCTTGCTCTTGAAACTATTTCATGAGCGTTGTGTTTTACTTTCGTATGCACCCGAATTCTCAAAACAATTTTGAGAAATTTGCGTCTATACATGCCACCACAAGGCACGTAATCTCGTTCGATTTCTTCTTAAAGTTTATCGAACCCGGCTTTCACTAAAGCCAAAGCCTCGAGCCCTGAATCTACCATTTCCGTGTCCAACACGTTCCTTTAGGTCTAAGAACTATTCTTTAACTATCAAGGTTAATCATGGTAATTCCGGCCCAAAAGCCATCTATCATATCGATCTCATCGATATATTTGGTGTTGCTTGAAAACATAATTCTAAACGGATGATAAAGATTAAACTCCTAACCGTGCATACTTAATCTATATGCTTATATGATGATTATATGAATGTGTTATTTTTATCTAATCGATAACCCTCATACCGAAACGGGACTCCAAGTCCATAACACTCAAGATCCATATTTCGTAATCCTCCCACAAGTGACGAAGGCCTATCGGGTGGGATCTCGCTTATTTAGGTAGGATAAAATCCAATCGCATCCAATACGACTCTTGGATTTTTATAGAATTTCGGTGATGGATCGTATCATATACAATCCCAGTTCTGTGTGTGCATTCTATCTATGCCCCGAACTCCAATCGGATTGGCTTGGAAAGTTAAGTCATAACCACATCAAACGTATCGTCAAGTGGACTACTCACGTGCATGACGAAGGCCTAACAACACGTAAGTCCCCATTTAACGCTTGCCACCCATTAGTACCAACAACATGTGTGCATGACGAAGGCCTAACAACACACATATTGTGATACCAATTTCGATGGTTGTTGACATGGAAGGCATTTCCACGACTTAAATATTATGAGGGATCATGTCTATGCATGTTTAAATAATTCGTGACATAATCATATTATATCACTATCACAAGATTTTCTAAATGCATATGATTTAATTAGGGAAATTAATTATTCTAAATAATTACTTGTCCTATATGCTATTATGTTTGATGCCGATCGTAGCGACATAAATAACTCAAAATTCCGAGCTTCGTAGCCAAAGTTATCACGAAAATAAAATCAGCATCGAGAGGGGGGTCCCTGCCCCATCCGAGGCCCGTGGGGCGCGAGAAAACCTCGCCCGGGACGCATCCGGGGCGCCAAAAACTGCACCCGGGGCGGCAGAAACTCTGATTTTCTGCAGATTTCGCCATTTCTTCCGTTTTCGCTCGTTTCCAAAACGATAAATCATGAAACTTTTTTATGATCATTCCTAGATACTCTCAATCAACTTTTGATTAATCTCTAGCGAATTTCACTTGTGATTTTAACGGAATTTGACTTTCTTTATATTTAACATCATGCAAACGTACGTAACTTTTACACACGTTCGTATAACACTTATACGACTATGATTCGACCCTCGAATCGATGGCGATCACTCTGATACCACTATTGGGAATTCACCCGACCCCGGGCCCGCGCAGCGGATATGAAGGCCCGGTCCGGTTCCCAAAATCCAAGATCACGCCATGGCTTCGAGGGTACGATGCAATAGAAGGATAGACGATTACCAGCGTGAAATTGATCACGCGAGATGGGTTGATCGTTCTTCCTTCTTTCTCCGGTCATGTTGGTGACTAGCACGTGCGTCCCATACCACACGTCTCCCACCGTCTTGACGCGCCTCCGGTTGTCTTAGTGC
Source organism: Luzula sylvatica (assembly GCA_946800325.1). Taxonomy (NCBI): domain Eukaryota; kingdom Viridiplantae; phylum Streptophyta; class Magnoliopsida; order Poales; family Juncaceae; genus Luzula; species Luzula sylvatica. The sequence goes on along the minus strand of OX326957.1, from coordinate 18,046,208 downwards.
GTCCCACGTCCAAGCGTTTCCACCGTCTTTGACCGTTCTTTCTCTCCCTCGAGTTGATCACAATCGAAGAGCCACAAGTGTCGCTCCTCTACTTGTATCCATCGTGAGTCGGAGTTCGTCGGTCGCGGATGCACCTGTCTAGACGATGCACCGGCGAACTTGCTTGATCGATTGATTCTCTTCTCCGGAAAAACTATTTTTCTTGGTTTTTCTCGGTTTTTCTCTCTTCGCACTCTTTCACTCTTGAGAAAGATTCTCTCTAATTTCTGGATTAATCTTATTAATTCCACAGGGGTTGAACTGAATGAATTGGTTGGACTGAATCAATTGGTCTAGAGAGAGAGAGAGAAACATCATATTTATATCACATATGATAAGGATAGGCCAAAATGTATGTATATCCAATATACACCCTTTCACACAGAAAACAACATGAACCTGTTCAGTATTCTGTCGAAACGAAAATATTAAATCATTCCAACCGACTTTAAACCTCACGAAAGTTATATATAATCTTATTATCTTTCCAACCCAATTTGGCCTGGCCCAATTGGTGTTCGGATGCGAAAGTTACGGACGTTTTACTAACTGTATGTCAAACTGTCGCACCCTTTCGGTATTCCATTAAAACGATACTGATACTTCGCTCAAATGAAAACTATTACAACATGAAAGTTCTAGATAATCTCATTATCTATCTAACCCAATTTGAAACAATCAAATCTGAGTTTCCTACTGAAAGTTATGCCAGTTTTACTAAAACGGCTTAAACTGAATTTTCTGGTTTTCTTAATAAAAACCTTTTCTTATCAATTTAACCATGTATATCCAATATACATATGTGCATCTAATATACACATTATTTATGCCCACGAACGCATACGTTTGTTTATCCTTGTGTACAATTTTACGGTTGATCCGAAACTGTATTTCCTTCAGGAATTTGATGTGAGTGATCAAGATAGAAATTGTTCCTTTCGAGAGAAAGAGATATCCCTTAGGCCTATCGATGAATTGATCAACAAAATTCTGGCAAGAGTCAATGATATTAATGGTTAATATCGATTTTGTTTGTTGATTCAATTCGGTATCGAGACATAAGTTTAGTCAATCAAATTATAAGGATGACTATTACCATGGCTTTTGATTGACGGATATCGGGAACAAGAGAACTAAACACCACCGTTCGAGATGGGTATAAATGATCACAATCATTTTCGTTTTCAACATGGGAATGCTACGATGGATCTCTTCCTAGATCCCTCTTATGAGTTCGTGAACTTAGGCATAAGTTCACTACCATTGCTTGATACGAACCTACGCGGTCACACATATAGCTGTCTTATTTTGGGCTTAATTCCAATCTCTAAGATTATGTGTACATGTGATGTGCACTTGTACATTCTTTAGTTGGATCTTGAACTGAGTGGGAGACCGAAGGAAATACATTTATAGATCAACCAGTAGATAGTACACATGAGGGTAGGATAGATGAATGTACACGTTCGTCGAAACGATTGAATGCATAATGAGATTATGCAAATCTGACAGAAAATACATAGTCCGTCATGACGGACTGGTGGTCCATTGTGACGGACCAGAGAGGTTTTCTGGGAGATTACACATAAATATACACAGTCCGTCGTGACGGGCTGGTTGGCATGTCATGACAGACCAATAGGGATTGTGTGTACCAATATGTGAGTAAGAGTCATGACTGGTTGGATGTCAATCATGACTGAGGTGCGTCATGACGGACTGTATGGTCATTCATGACGAACTATGGAGATAACGGCTATATCAGTAATCGTGACTAGTGCGTCATGACGGACTGCGATCCAAATTCAGGATTAGCTGTTTTTTTAAGATACTCATTAGTACCCTATTAATGGTGGCTTGATTATAAGATCATGGCCGGCCATTCATCACTTCTCTAGCCGAATTATGAGAAAGAAATACTTGTGAGACAAGTTAGAAAGAGAGAAGAAAGGGATTGAATCTTGAGGAAGTTTACGGCGATTTTACAGGAATCGCGCGTAACCGAGAGATGAAGCTCACGGTAGATACGGGTAGAGAGATTTCAGCTGAAGCCTTTGCTATGATCTAACGAGAACACGTTCGAGAAAGGTCGAAGGGAAAACCAAAAAGCAATCCGGTTGTATTCGGCAAAAAGGAGCTTCGAGCAAGGTGTCGAATCGCGCGTGCGTGGGACGTGCGTGTTACCAAAATCGAAGCGAGCAAAGTAACTACGCAGTCAACCCATCTCCGTGATCAATTTTACGTGGCATGATTTTATGTCAATAAGAGTTATATTCATTGGTATTTGCACGTAGTTTAGGATTTGTACTTTCGGATCGGTGACGTGGTCCTCGGAATCGGGATAGACCGGGCTCTTCTGTCCGCTGCGCGGAGCTCGGTAGCGATGCTGATACCCAACAGACGAACCAACCAGTCCGTCATGACGGACTATGTTATTACCATCAGATTTGCATAATCTTATTATGCATCCAATCGTTTCGACGAACGCATATGTTCATTTATCCTCATGTGTATAATGTACTAGTTGATTCATAACTGTATTTCCTTCATTGGACCCCTGGAGAAGATATGGATACATATCATATATATATAATAGTGTATATCATAATATACTTAAAACATATCTTCAGAGACACTTCTGTTACAACGCAACTTATCCTGCGTTGTAACGGACTATTTAGTACTACTGTGCTAAACAATTTCGAGGACATCCGTTACAACGCAGCTAAATCTCTGTTGTAATAGACCATTTAGTAATCATGTACTAAATAAACTCGAATCCTTTCGTTGCAACGGTGCCAGCATCTGTTACAACGGAACATTCGCTGAAATTTTACTACATTAATAACAAACCTTATTAACTAAGTCCGTACTTGTTTTGTTACAACGGACTTTAATGTCCATTATAACGGAACTGTCGCTGGAATTGATATTTGCACAATTTTATTATGTACGTATCGATTTCGATGAACGCGTATGTTCGTTTGTCCTTATATGTACATTTTTACTGTTGATCCAAAACTGTATTTCCTTCAATTACGTCACACCGTTTCGGCCTAGGGGACATTGTACCAGATTACATATCGGTCGTCTCGAGCTGCTCTTCACGGTCACCGATACCATCCTCACTCTCCCATCGCGGCCATATCTCCTAGTCGACCTACACATAGCAAATTAAAAAATAAAAAGGACTCGCACAAAAATTATAATCTTTAAAAATTCAACCTTGAATTTGTTCCAACAACATGTCTAATAATTATCATGTTTGTGTTCAGAACAACCTCCACTTTGCTGCCATCCACAACTAATCACCTCTCACTTTACCATGTAAGATCATTAGAAAATGACGAGGCAAGATATTATAGTGTCGAATAGTTCTGGTGACATATTGGATAACTTTATTATAAATAATAACGAATACTTCTCAAATACACTTCACATGTATTTGTCGAATATTTTTTAATGTATATATTTTTTTGATAATAAATGGAGAAAACTCATATGTCCTTCATTCATTGATGTAAATGATGATTAAACTCACAACCTCTTACAACATATTTATTGTGTTTCACACTCAACCAACTGGACTATGGACCCTCTGGCAAAAACGATTAAATGGAGAAGACTCGGTGGTTCTCCATCCATTGGTGTCAATGAGACTTGAACCCACAACTTTCACAACATATAGTTTTTTGTGTCTCACACTCAATCAAAAAATTTCTAATGTATATGAACAAAATATAATTATAAGAAAAAATTGCAATTCTAAAATTAAACAATAATTTATATGTACAAGTAAATAATTAAATAGAACAAATATATCATTGTTTAACATGATATTTTAATTCGAACAAATTTGAAATATTTATTTCGTTGAAAATATAATATTTGACATATGAAAAATGTTATATTATCGTGTTTATTTTAAGAAATAAACTATTATCGTGTTTTAGTATATGTTCTTCCTATTGATTTTTTAATTTCTTTTTGCGGGGTAATATATGGTGCCCCAAAACTCACCAAAACTCTCATGAAGACGAGGACAATGAATATTTCATTGGATTGCTTAATATTTTTAATTAAACAAATTAACGGATTGATTGATTGTTTTTAACATAATTGATATATCAATTAAAACGTGTCAATTAACCTTTAATTACATGTGAATCAATTTAATTAATTTTCTCGTGTCCATCTCATCAAGAAAGATTGGTTAGATGAGACTTGGAGCATTGTATATTTTCTCTTTTATGAATTATGGTGGGGTGGTCTTTATTGTGATGTCCAACAACCTTACTTTTTTTTTTAGTACGGGGAGACCATTCGATACCACAAATTTTTTGAAGGAAAATTATACTATACCCCCGAGATTTCTCCCACTATTCATGATATGGTGAATAGTAGGATATGGTATTAATACTTATTTCCAATTCGTATTTTTTATTTCAATTGACGGTTAATTATGTTTTGAATTAACGGTTAATTCAAATGCAATTAACACGTAATATAATTGTATTAGTCATCAACATAATTAATAATTTCAATTAACGATTAATACAATTCATCGGGTATAATTTTGGGAGATTTCAATTAGTCCCCCTATGTATCGTAAATAGCGGAGGAAATGGGGGCACAGTAAATGGCCTCTTTTTTGAATCATTGTACTATACTTTGCCACGTAGTTGCAGGTGAAATGTCACGGTTTTTGTGAGTGTGTTAAAATTCGGATAGTACCGATGGAGTCGTTTGATGCAAAGAATTTGGAAGGATTAAGAAGAATAGTGACAAGAAAGTGAGCCGAGCATGAACTTTTGAATGACATGTGTTTGGTTCGTAATGAATTAAAAATTCTAAAATGAAAAATGAAATTTTTTGTTTGACGTTAAAAAAAATGAAATATAATAGAACATGAATTTTATTGGATTATATACAAAATCTTATTCTTTGTATACTACTACTACTACTATTATTATTATTATTATTATTATTATTATTATTATTATTATTATTATTAATAAAACTTATTTTAAATCTTATTATTATTATTATTAAATATATATTTTTTAATAAAAATCTTATTTTCAAAATTATTTCTAATTATTATTATTATTATTCTTTTTCAGTAAAATCTTATTCAAATTTTTTATTTTTTAATACATATGTTTGTGTGTAATTTTATTTTTATTTTATTTTACATATACAACATGGAGGATTCTTGTCTTTTCTCACCAATTTTTAGAGACATCATTTGAAAGAAAATAAAATAAGGAGAAGGGAGCAGGTAACAAAGATCCCCAAGAAAACATAAGAAAACAACATTGTCGATTATTTGATTTTGATGTCTTTTCTAATTCCTTCATTTCCTTCTAATCAAACGGTCCCTATCGTGGGTAGTATTTTATAAAAAAATATGTATTCAAAATTTATAATAAGTAAGATATTGAAAAACAATATAAATATATTCATATTAAAAATATAAAAACCTGTTATTTAGAAATTATATATGACAAAAAATTTCAAAGAAATATATACTTATAATAAAAAAAAAAGATAAAAAAGACAGAATTGTCATATAAATTGCTATTTTTATTATTTTTTATAATAAAAAAGATATAATTGTCATAAATCAAGACAAATTTTATTCAAACATCACACATTAGAAAATTCATATTTTTAGAAAATATATTAGAGAAAGATATCTAACACATCTAAAAAAAGTATGTATCATACATTTAGATAGTGTACTGATGTACAACCTTTCTAATATGAGAAATTAGATATATGATGATCAACATATATAATTAACATGTGCATTAGTATATAGAAGATAACTAATTAACATGTCATATACATAATCAACATATATATACAATGATTAACATGTATTAATTAATATACATGGCTAGTCACAAGTCTTGCTCGAAAATAATCATATGTTTTGACAAATACTCCTCAAAGTACTTGTCCCGGATTTAGAAATCAAAATCACTTATCCTCAATCATAACATACACAAAACATACCTACGAAACCGCGGCGTGCTAACAAATCATTTTGCTACCGAAATCGATATTCCAACATTTGTACCTCGACAACCCGGATACCTACATAGAGTTTTACGCAACACCAAACATAACATACATATAACATACCGGATGAATCGCGTGACACATAACATTTTTCTTCCCAAATTGTTATCCAAAGGATGAGCCTCGACGGTCCGAATACCTACATAGAATGTCACACAATATTAAATATAACATACATATAACATACCGGTGTTGACCCAAATTTCCTACGGTTTGATTATCTCAAAACAACGTCGATACCACTAATCATCTTGTGAAAGTGAGAAATGTAGAGAGATATGTACAATCTCCAAACGGATAAAAAAGATGACAAAAGACGATCATCAAGACAAAAGACGCACACGAAAACGCACAATCAAGTGACGACATCAAGATATCAAGACATCGAAAACTTCCTCAAGTTGGGACTTCCAAAAACTCCACAAATAAACCTTAGGTATTCCTAAACTTACATATGAATTATTAAGATAAAATAAATCGTTGAAACATAGAAAAAAAATTAATAGAAAAACTGAGAACTAAAAGATAGTTCGTTCGAACGAACAATCTGTGCATAAATTATATAGTTTTAACATGAACCTCTTTGTGATAACAAATGGACAATGATTTCATTTTCAAACAAGTATAATGTTGAGACATTAGAAAAATCAAATGAATGGTCCAAAAGTATGGTTACGTGAAATTTCAACATTAGGCAGCTTAGCATCGTATCCTAAAAATGAAGTACTCGCCCAATACGCTGCTCGAACCGGCTTCAAGTAAATAGTTACGTACGTACTGTGATAACGTATAAAAAATGTTAATTTTAACAATTTGAAGGTATAATGTGCAAGTGTGTGATTTTATTTGGGCAGGCCCCATTTATGAAATATATATTATATTTTATATGTGTCAATAATATAAATGATCTAGAATTAATCCTACTGTAATATTTTTTTTGAAAGATTTAGAGTGGGCTTAATATCCCACTTCTAAATTTGTATCATTTTCAATATAAGGAGTCAATTACATGAGTTATCTACTTACATTCATAATTCTCCTTATCTATTTCTTTTTCTGGGCCTTAAAATAAAAAATTACAGGCCCAAAACAAAAACTCTAAAAATCCACCACTTCATCTCCTTCGTTCTGCCTTACACGATTCTCCCCCTTCTCCACTACCACACATAAACTCATTTCTCTCTCTTCTATCACCATTGATGTGCTCACCATGACCACCTGTTATAATTCGCATGTACAAAATCCATTCCGCTTTGATCTCTTGTGCTAGCAAATCCATTGATTTAACTCTTCCTGAGAAGATTCTAGAGCATCGCTCTCGCCAGATCGCAAACGTGAAGAAGGTCGTCACTTGCCCCACTGATTTGTTCGATCCACTGGCGAAGCAATATCGAAATCCCTCTGCACACGAATCCGGCAGATCCACCTCAAGCAAGATCGATTTCAGCCTGCTCCATGCTTTCTTCACCTCCGCACAATCTCCGCTTGTCAAATGCTCATTCGATTCCTCTTGGCTCAAGCACATCTGACATCTACTAGTCAGGTACATCCCCCTCTTCATTAAATTTTCAATAGTAAGCACTTTTTTTTGTTTATAAATCCACATGAAGATTTTGTAACGCAAAGGCGCCTTCACTCGCCAAATTAGTTCAAGTTCACTATCAATTACACCATCTCCTTTCTCCATACTCGACAATAGGCCATAAAAGTCCTTGACTTTATACTTCCCATCCCCCCCTGTCTTCCTACTGTAATATTTTACAAAAAAAATTCTCAAATCTCAGAACGCCACGTCATTTTTAACCCGGACTTCAAATCCGGACTTAAAATTAGACGCTTAACTAAAATATATATTTGTCTTCTTTACTTTTTTTCATCAAGTCTCCTCAAAGGATAAACAAAGCGGCTCTATACTCTGTATTCACAGTTCTTCTTCCCACACTTTGTTCACCATTTTCTTTCCTCTCTTCTACTTCGCACGAAGTAACAAACGCACCACAATCTCCTCATCTCTCATCTCCCACACCAAAAAACAAGACGGTAGAGAAATACATCGTGCAGATTCGAAGGCGGTTGAAATCAATTTCAAGGCGATTCCAACCCATTTTCAAGGCCAATACGTGAAATTTCATTTTTTTTTTAGATTACGAGTTTTCTTTGAGTTTATTTCGTTTTGTGTTGCTATTGCAGGCAATTTGAAGGCTAGTACAAGGAAAATTAGGGCCTTTTTTTGACTTTTTTACCTTTTTGCAAGCCGCAAATCTCTCACAGATTAACCCTAGACCACCGTTCGACCCGATTTTCAGTTAGAAGCTTGGTATGTTCATTTCGTATCTATATCCATCTATGGAATCTTTTATTTTTGTCTTTTGCGGGATTGAATGAATCGTTCGATGTCAGTATTTGATGCAAAATAGTTTTAGACTTTTTAGTTATTTATATATCACGCCTACTATGTGTTTGATGAAATGCCTACTCATATTTTTGACAGAAAACGAATATGCATGTTAAAGAAATATATATTAGAACGCATTTACGAGAATTTGTTGAAGAAATTTGCATCATGATTAGAGTCATTCCAAATCCGTGGTAGATATTTGAACTTTTTGGGACAATTTGTTTTTTAAAATTTGAAATGAGTGATTTTTTTTTCTGCTAAGGAAGAAAATATGAGGACAATGCCTTTTCTGTTAAAACAATCGGCAAGTACAATGGATGTTTATCGCAGGACTCGAATAGCATTTTTCAAGTTCATATATATGGTAAATTTATCAATCAGTTAATAAGTATCTAATTAATATATATTCCTTATTTAATATATTTTTTTAGAAATGATTTCTTCAATATACCAATATTCTTTCCTATTTTTTAGTCTGAAACTGAACATATTGTTCAAAACTGTTACAATTGTGCGATTTTGATTGTTTTGCATGTTTTGACAGAAAGCCACTTTGAGCAATGCTTCTCTTCATGAAATTGTTAGGTCTGGACTGAGAATATTTTCATCGATAACAGAATGGTTTGATTCCAGGTCTGAAAAAATACTTGACCAAATTTTTACCAATGTTCGATTTTCATTTCAGCCGAATTGAAGGAGGAGACAGATCAAGCATTGGATGGAATAGTCAATTCGCGACTTCCATGGTTGAGTGGAATGGGAACTGCTCGACAAGGCCAAGCAAAAGAAATGTTTTTTCTCTACAATAATTTGAGGGTAACAATGTAATTTCATCCTACCAAATTCATACTCTAATTTCATGAAGTAGATAAACGGTAATTTGATTTTCATGTAACTTCAGGATTGATGCAATGTAATTTCGTCCTACCAAATTCATACTCTAATTTCATGAAGTAGATAAACGGTAATTTGATTTTCATGTAACTTCAGGATTGATGCAAATTTTATGATGTCGATTCTTGAAGGTTGATGGACAGAAATTTCTGGCCCTTCGATAAAACCCAAATCAGCATGTCATCATTAACAAATAATCTTTGTTTTCCTAAACTCAAAACCCTCATTGATGAAGGGTATTTTGGTAAACTACATGTATGTTTACATTCAACTGCAAATATTGTAGACAAACAATATGGATCCATTTTATATTTGTATACATGCAATTCATTCTCAACGAAACTTATTTTTCAATTTTCTAAGCAATTCCCTCCCTCTACATTCAAAGAGGTAATTTACTTGAAATTACATTTATGCCCTTCTGTATGTGTACAAATTTAAATTGAAAGATTGAAGCGACTGGTATGCATTTTTATTTCGTATATATCCTTAAAATATCGTATTTCTATTTATATCCTTTTTTTGTGTCTTCTTTTCGTTTAGGCATGCTATGAATAAATCTGCAGATTTTGAAACAGCGATATAAGAGAGATATTTCAGTTTTTTGTGGTGAGTATTTCAGTTGTTTTCAGAATTTACGATTATGCCCCTGAGATATTTATGATTATAGCATTTAATTTTCAGCTATGATTGTTGGTGCGAATATGAAGTAGGACTCGGAACCCCACCATTTTGTGGTGAGTATTTCATTTTTTCAGTATTTACGATTTTTCCCCTGAGATATTTATGCTTATATCATTTATTTTTCAGCTATGATTGTCGGCGTGAATATGAAGTAGGACTCAGAAGTCAGAACCACCATTTTGTGGTGAGTATTTCAGTTTTTTCAGTATTTACGATTTTACCCCTGATTATTTATGATTGTATCATTTATTTTTCAGCTATGATTGTCGGCATGAATATGAATTAGGACTCGGAACCACCATTTGGTGACGAGTATTTCAATTTTTTTAGTATTTACGATTTTGCCCCCGAGATATTTCCGATTGTATCATTTATTTTTCAGCTATGATTGTCGGCGTGAATATGAAGTAGGACTCAGAAGTCAGAACCACCATTTTGTGGTGAGTATTTCATTTTTTTAGTATTTACGATTTTACCCCTGGTGATTTATGATTGTATCATTTATTTTTCAGCTATGATTGTCGGCGTGAATATGAATTAGGACTCGGAACCACCATTTTGTGGTGAGTATTTCAGTTTTTTTCAGTATTTACGATTTTGCCCCTGAGATATTTATCATTATATCATTTCTTTTTCAGCTATTGTTGTTTGAAGGATACAATGTGATCGTTTTTTTTCCCGTACTTCAATTTAATATTTGTAGAAAGCACACATTGAGTTGTCCTGATTAAGAAAAGTTATTTTGAGCAACTTTGTTTATATAGACATAATTTATGTTTTGGAAAATAGAATATAAGTTAGGATATAAATTTAAGTGCTATTACTATATTGTAGAATGATAGAACTTTTTAGTATACATTGTTTAAGTGATATGATTATTGTTTAATGTAGAATAATGCAAACTAAAACTAAAGTATTTGTGGCCCGTTATCAATTTTTAATTACATTTATGTATCATGATTATATTTATCTATATAGTGTATAATAATTTATTGCAAAATAAAACTAATGTATTTGTGGCCCTAATCTTTAGTTGAGTTACATTTTTATACAAGCAAAAAAATTGTGCGTTATGCATTGTAATTAGAAAAATAAATAAATGTGCTATTAAAATAAATACATGTGCTATTATTAAGAGATAAATACAATTATTTAAATTAATGATCACTCCCATATGAAGTATACAAACACGTACTAGTGACGCAACTTCATTTTAAGAACAATTGTTGCAAACCCTAAAAGAGCGAAAACAAAGAAAACCTGAATCCGGGGTGGAGGCGGCGGCGCCTCCACCCCCTCCGCCACCCCTGCCTTCACCACATCTCCTACCTCCTTACTACTGCTACCTCCACCTCCTCCCCTCCTTCCTGCCTACAATCGATGCCAACTCTGTTCCTCCAACCTGCAATCGAAGCCAACTCCGCCCCTCCTCCCTACCATCAAAGCCACTTTTAACCGTAAAGGAGCCGGATCCCAGTGGTCATAGACATCCCTTCTCCTCCCCATTGTACTGGTACAGTTCTGACTTGGTCCAGTTCCGATCCGGTTCAGATCTCTTCTTCTTCTTTGTTCGGATCCCTTCTTCCTCTTTGGTTCAGATACGTCCCGGTTCTTGTCTTTTCTGCCTCGATATGTCTCGATATGCCATCGAAAACAAGAGACACTACAACAATGTCAGGGTTCGAATGCATTTTTATATGCTGCTGAATGCATGTTTTAATGCTGTCACGCACATTTGGCAGCATTAGGCTGAAATGCTCTCCGGGGTGGCGTCCTCTAAAGTTATGAGAGCATTTCACAAAACGCTATGTAATTGTGAAATTAACAGCATATATTTATGTCGCCAATGATACTATAACATCGAGAGCATTTATTAATGTCATCATTTGTTAAAAAAAAATGCATTTACAAATGCTACAATATGTTTAGACAGCATTTTTGAAGTAGATGGGAAATATCAAATGACGGCATTTGTATATGCATTGAATTGTGACAAGTAAAATCATTTTGAAATGCATGGACTACAAATAACAAGATGTTATAATGCTATGAACATAGTAATTGACGGTATTTACAAAATGCTTGGATAGTAGACGAGAGCATTTATAAATGCCGTCATTAGTTCAAAAAAATGCATTTAAGAATGCTACGATATGTTTAAACAACATTTTCGGAGTGGACGGGATTTATCTATAGACATCATTTACAAATGCATTCGAATTGTGACAAGTAAAAGCATTAACGAATGCATGGACTACTAACAACGACATGTTATAATGCTATGATTATATTAATTACCGACAGTTAAAAAAATGCTTCCATAGAATAAAAGCAATGGCATTTCAAAATGTATTAATTGTAAAAATCAACAACATTTAAAAATGCTCCCAATATTCATTTACCGACATTTATAAGAATCATATAAATTTATAATTCTAAAATTATACCAAAATATGAATATTATATTAAAATATAAAATTCCATTTCATTTAATACTAAATCCAATTACTATCGTACAAAATATTCATTAACAATTACAAAATTAAATATAAAAATATAATGAACATTGAAATTAACCTAAATCCAAAAAACGTACTCCATCCAAACCTTCATAATTCATACTTAACATTCCCTACAAAATTGTTGAAGCACAAGAGCATGTTCATAAATATTATAAAGTTGCAAGATATTTGGCTTTATACAATTTATGAAATGACATTGCGTCATGTTCTCCAGCATATGCATTAGTTAAAAAACAATTGCCCTATTATTAAAAATATACAAGAAAATTAAAAATCAAGAAAATTTCTAATGAAAGAAACATTACCATCTCATCATTATGAGAGATGCATGTGTCGAACTCTTCCATTGTTGTGTTTCAATCCGAGAAACATTACCATGTTTCCTCTACCTCCATCTCCATTATTGTAATTCGATCTCTCTCACACCTTTCTTCCCATTGCATGTATCGAACTCTTCCATTGCTCCTGATAAATCACAACAAACAATAATATTCACCTAACACTACAAATTCTGAAAATGCCATGTTTACCTTCATACGCTCAAAGTGTTCATGCTTGATTTTTAAATTCTGAAAATGCCATGTTTACCTTCATACGCTCAAAGTGTTCATGCTTGATTTTTTTGAGCTCATGCTCATGCTTGTTCTTCAACTACATAACAAAATATAAGTGGGTTATATTTGAAGTTATCTCAAAAAGAAAAAGGAAATGATTATTATTTCAACTTGGCATGTACTAATCATATGCGAACAAGTCCCTTAATATTTAAAAATTCCAAAAAACAACCATTACGTGGGGTTTGGGCTCTGTGAGTTGGAAAGAAGGTAATATTTGGGCTGTGTATTGAATAATATAGGCTGTGCTTGAGGTTATTATGTATCTTTTTAGTTTGAACCAAAAAAAATGTATATATTAAATTTCAGAAATATATACAAATAGATTTTGCTAGCATTTATGATTGCTATGTTTTCATCATAATAGCAACATTAGATATACAATGCTCTTGTATAATAGTATTGTAGGGATTAAATGCAAAATGCTGTTTTTTATAATGTAATGGAAGCATTTATAAGTTAATGTCGTTATTTGTACAAGTAACGGCAGCATATAAGCAAATGCTAGAAAGCAAGTGTCACCATATAGCAGTATTGTTGTAGTGAGAAAGCAAAGAACTCTGTTCAGTTCCGTCCTGAAGTCGATGACAGTAACTTCTCTCTTCTCTTCCTCGATGAGATTTCTCAGATGCCGTAGACAACTACTCGTCACTTCTCCTCCTCGATTCGACGAGATTTTTCAAATGTCATTGACGGCGACCAAATCAAGGTTCTCCTCAATGCTTAGTCTTCCTCTTGTGCATTCTCGTGACAGCGACCACCAGTGATCGATCTTCATCCCAGCTTTTTGGTTTCTATTGACGAGCCGGACTCATCTTCTCCTCGGATTCGGTTTTCTTCTTGTCTCAACACGAAAACATGACGATGACAGTTTTTCTTTTCTCGATGGCTCATCTTCTTTTGATATCTTTGGTAGTTGACGTGTACGTTCTACGGCTTTCCGTACTCTGTTGACAATCGTCGGCTTAATTAGGATTAGCTAAACCTAATTAGGAATTAGGGCTTTTTCATACCCTCTTTTGTAAACATTTTATGTTTAATGAAATTATTCGAGCAGCAAGTTCAACTTGCTCCTCCCTCAACAAAAAAAAAAGAACAATTGTTGCAGTATTGACTACTTTGATTTCTTTTATTTCATTGTGAAATGTTCTTTTTGTTTGATGACTGAGAATAGTCAATTATGATTTCTATGCTTATGTTATAATGTGACATTGTCATATTACCTTGCTAAAGTCATCTTTCTGTTACGATATATATAATTTAGCAATATTATAATTTGGAACAAATACTTTTTGTAGGTCGTGTAATACCACAAGAATACTTGTGATAAACAAAAAGATTTAATACCCCGCAGCGTAGTCACGGGCATGATCCTAGTATAATTATAAAAAGGAAATGGGTCTTGAGTATTAGAAAACCTTATATAAAGAAAACCAATGCCTCAGTCCTCTTCGGCCTGCCGAGATATCAAGGAAATAAGAAAAGAAAGGGAGAACCAAGAAGGAATAAAAAGGGGACAAATGAAATGGAAGATTAAATTTCTGATATCTTCCATAAATCCTTATCATATGTTTTTTTTGGTGTGTGAGAGTGAGACTATCAATTAATTTTGACAATGGTTGTGTGGTTTGGGGTATCGTTTGCTCGATAAAGGTGCATGCGGTATTTTTGTGTTTTATTGAATACATTATTGTGTAGAATAAGTCCGTTCGAACGCACTGATATAGTTAGTTCGAACGAACCTTATTCTGACTGCAGAATTGCCTATTTATATAAATTCTTCCAAGTTAATTCTTAAGCCATATTTTCTTTCAAGCATGTTGTGTAGAATTACTCTTAGCTAATTGAGTTATGTTGTGTTCGCAAATTTCATTTATTTGGAGAACTCGTCAGATGGCCATGGCATTTGTATGTGCATATGTATTTCGTAATATGTCGAACTGGTATCTATCGCTTAACACGACAAGAAACTCGTGTTGCGGACATTGAAGACAAGCAACCTATATTACGCGGATACTTCAAAAATACAAAAGTATCATGAGGATACAGATATCCGATACGGATATGGGTGCGATACGGCTCGGATACGTATCAGATACGCCATGTGGCGTATCTAATTATTTTAATATTTACTTTTTTTTTGATACGTCATGATATTGCTGGGATACTTCCAGAATACGACTGAGATACTCCTTTTATGATACTTCGGCTCATTACATATTTTGGCATATAATATTTTTCGGATACTACATGAGTATGCACTCAAAATACACGTCATTAATAGAAACACGACACGTGGCAGTATAACAAAATAGACTAGGGTTATACATATATACCCCTCCAAAAATCAAAATATTATATTTACCATTTCCAAAAATAATAAATATTTACCTTGTGAAAAATCTAAAATATCATTTTTACCTGAAAGGGAAAATATGATATTTTTATTATGAAAGGGTAAATATGATACTTTTTAAGTAAGCCACCCAACATACTATCATATTCAAAATAGAGAAAAAGATTCTACAATCTACATGCTAGATGAAAATTGTTTATGCCCGCCTGGCACGCGTCGCCTCTCGTCTAGCTATTTTGTAGATTTTAGTTGTATGCTTCTTGATTCTTCTCTTGTTTACTGTTCAAGAAATTTTTAAGACAACAAACGCGACATGATATGACATAGTTAAGAAAGACAAGAAAGACTCGCAAAAGGCCCATCGACGAATCAATTCCGGTATGTCCTCAGAAATTTGTCACTGATCATGTCATAACGACAAAGCAATTTGTTCACCTGAAAATTTCTTGACTTTGGGGGTAGGACTAGGGATGTAAACGGTTCGGATCCGGTCCGGATAGTGGTCGTACCAGATCCGTATTAATATTTTTTCGAATACATATATTTGGATACGGAATTACCCGGATCCGGATACGGTTCGGATATTAAATGGATACGAATACAGTTTGGATATTGTCGGATACGAATACGGATACGGATCTTTTTCGGATATTAAAACAGATACTATGATATGATTATATATTTTTATTTTTAAAATTCAAATATGGATTATTTTACAATTTTAAATTAGAGAAAACAAAAAATATGTTTGTAAACATGAATTTTTGCTCTCCAAATAATAATTATTATTTTATTCTAATAATTATTTTGAATTTTAAAACAGAATACGTCATAAAATATATGAAATTATGCATGTATAGAAAATCCAATATAAAATATATATAGGACACAAAGAGCAATTCAAATTTGTCCATTAAGTTTGTCTAAATCTAATGAATACGATCACGGATACTATACATGTATGTATATTGTTAATTTACTTTAATAATTAATTTGAACATTTAAGAATATAATAAATCATGAAATATTTCAAACATATATGCCACAGAATTTTTTTGGGTTGTATTATATATGTGCAAAAAAAACACGTGTGCATTTATTATAAAAAAGAATAGAAATTGTTTCCTAAAAGGCCCAAAGCCCACCTAAACCTAAACCCTAAACCCTTACTATTTTAGTATAGGTGCCCATAATTCTCCCTATAAGTATAAGGGATACAATTGCAACCAAATTATTTACTTTCGGCTCCTTTATGACCAAGGCGGCCTAATAAGTATCCGAATTTTTTAATATAAATCTGGAATGAAATTAATGTAAAAAATTGATAATTTTTTTTTTCGAAAACGGATATCCGTTTTTGTTGTAAAATCCGGATCCGGTTATTATCCGGATTTGGATCCGGATCCGACTGATAAACTGTGTACCGTATCCGGATTTGGATCCGAAAAAACGGATACGGGTCGGAACCGGATCCGTCGGTTTCGGATATTTTTTCGGATACGGTTCGGGTCGGTTCGGATAATATCCGACCCATTTACATCCCTAGATAGGAGGCTTAAATAGAGCGGTTAGGGACCATCGTATGATATTTTTATTCATTTTATATTTTTAAGATGGAAAATATTGTACATATCTCCACCTCTTCTCCCACATCTTTGATGCATGAATATAATTTAACACTTTAAAAATTAATAATTTAATTCATGAATAAATATGTTAATTTGTACGTTCAATTATAAATTAAGATAATTAAACTATAAATTAAGATGTTAAATCAGATATTTATATGTTAATTTTGAAGGTTTTAAATCATATCCACATCATCAAACGTGTGGGGGAAGAGTATAAGGGGGTATACAAAAAATATTGATATGTTAATTTGTACGCTCATATTGTCTGAACCGATACGAACCGTATTCGAAAAATATTCGGATCCGAATAAAAAATATCCGGATACGGATGGAACCGGATCCAGAACCGTATCCGTTTTTATGGATACGGATCCGGATCAAGGAGCTAATTTTTTTATGGATATGGATATGGATTCGGATACGGGTATGGATCCGGATACGGATATGGATTCGGATACTATTCGGATCCGAATAAAATTTGTAAACGGGTTTTCGTTTTGTTGAAATCATGATCAAAATAATAGTAATACATAATAGACAATAACTATATTCTCCGTCAAAAAAAGTCTTTCTCACCATCATCGAGTCACTACTTTGCTCAAAACACAATGATGCATATCTCCTGTCCTCTTCTCCGGCAGGCCACAACTTTGATTTCGCCATCCAATAAGCTTGGCCATGGCGGTCATGGTCCAGTATACCGCGGCCTTCTCTCCTATTCTCTACTCTGCCCCTTGTTTCTTTTGTCCTTTTAATCTTCTTCGAATTCAGGCAGCTCTCTCCTCTTTCCAGGTCGCATGAAAGGGTAATCAGTGAAGATATATTCTTTGGCGCCCATCTGGTTTGTATTATCTTTACTCCTCTCTTCGTACCTTTAATTCATAAGGTATTCATGTGTCTCTTCATAATATACCTGATTGAGTACTAGCTTATTCGTAATATTAATCGAGACTCTGAATTATATTAATTGGGTCTAATATGTAGACTTGTAGTGAATAAGGCCTTCCAAAGTACAAGTAGTACTTATTTGAGTGTAATTTGTGTCCGCATCTTACTGATATTGAGCCATCAAGGCAAAATTTGTTATTTTTTGATTGCAGGTATTGTGCATGTCATGTCTTTGACTAAATGCTCCCCCGTGCCTCTATATAATGGTATTGAACTTTGACTTATGATATATGATATCACTAGTGTTTGACTAAATGCTCCTCTTATATATACTAACAATTCTTCCAAATTATAGACAAGTTTCATCAGATGTTTTTCGAAGCTTGTAAAAGAGAGGAATTGTGTTGGACTCACGCTTCAGAGACAGGCTCGGAATGTAGGGTGTTTTGCGAATAAACTGTTGTAGGAGGGAATGTTTGAGTGCAAATGTTGATTTTTTTGTGTGTAAATATTGTCCTGGTATGGTAGTTCGGATTAGTGCTAAATATTAGGGGTGTGTGTATTGAAATGTCGTTGTATTGGGACCGTTTGGATTGGTGCTAAATATAATTATGTTATAGTTGGTTGTGTGTGTTAAATGTTATTGTATTGGTACCTTGGTGTATTGGAAACTTGTTTGTAGAACTCAAATGACAAATGTATAAATGAATATTGAAATTAAAATAAATATGTACTTTGATCTCACGAAATTATTTTTATTGATGATAAACAATAATGCATTCGATAAAACTTTCGTTTTAAATAAATACAGGACATAATGAGTACATATTCACATTTCTTCAATATTGATATACACATTTCAACACACAGAGAGTAATGTATGTAGCATCTTCTTATAAGCATCAATGTCCATTCATATATGTGTCATCTTTTTTTCACAGTAATGTATATACAATTTAGGCATCAAATGGGAAAGGTAAAAATTTGTTATTTTAAATTACGAAGGACCAAAGTATGTAAATTGAAGAATATACAAAATACAACATTGAAGCTTAATTAGGGGTAATTGAAGACTTGCCCTTTAACCATTCAATCGCGGCCTAATTACGGGTGATTGGAGAGTTCATCTTACCGTAGATAATACACATGCTTTAAGAAATAGAAATCACGAGAAACAAATACCAGATGCTGCACCAGTTTGTCCCGATCATGCCTAATAAATCCTACAAAAAACTAAATGAATCCTAATTAGCCGTACACAGTCCCAAATTCATCAAAACTACCCCCAACACATGAGAAATAGCCCCATTCAACACCATATAAGTAAAATTGACTACTAACAACCTCAATTGAGACCCAAATCATCCAAAATCAGTCAAATTATACAAAATTAATCAAAAATCAACGAAACAAACACGAAATTTAAATGAAACTGATATCATGGAGATGGTGTTAATTTTGCAAAATGTTTAAATCTTAGAACTTTTTCCCACTAGATAAATTAAATACTAAAAAAATATTACCTCTAACATTTGGGCCTGTTCAAAAGCTGAAAGTAGTAAAGTAAATGTGCTCGTGCTGACCAAAACTGGTTCTATATCCCTCATCCATTCAATGTACAACCATTCTTCCACCACACTCTCAGGACAACTGAAAAAGATAGAATGCCCCTTCGATTCATCTAATCCGAGAGAGAATCATCCATCATCTTCTCTAAGAGAGCCGTCAGGAGATAGGCATCGCTTCATAGAGTTGATTACAGAGGTTACTCGAGAGAAGAGCTAAGCTAGTGAGAGAAAGTATACGTGCGAGGGGAGTCGAGGTTCCGGTTCTGAATGAGGGGGAAGGTTTTGACGGAGCTCTCTCTTTTGTTAACGGGAGTCAAGGTTCGTAACGGGAGTGTGTTTCCTAAAACTTTGCACAAATCTTGATAAAGATCTGAAGGTTAAAAACTTACAAGAAAAAAACAAAGATAACTTGTACAAGCTATTTAGTTAACCTTTATATATATATATATATATATATATATATATGGGCTACGCTCAATGACCAACACCCTTGTATGGCCAACGCCGGCCAACGAAACTAATTTTTCTAAATCTAAATATCAAAATCAAATTTCAACCGTATGGATATGTTCTTTATCACTTATAAATGTTGTAGATTTAATTTCATAGAAAATAAAAATTTCTATCATATTCATCATAACACGTAAAATAATTGACGGTCGAAATTTTTTATGACATGATTGATCATAAAATAACTTGCAAAATTCAAATTTTTTTCGATGGATTCAATTTAATTTATATAGATTGGATTAGGATCAAATTTCATAATATTTCGAGTTTTCCTTCATGGGAATCGAAAAATTGAACAAAATAAACGGTTGTGAAAATATGTTGTTGTTTTTGTTAGATCAAATTATGAAAATCACACGAAATTTATTCTACAATGTATCTATATGATATTGATCATACAAGAATTTTGGACATTGAGGCTAGCCCTATATATATATATATATATATATGGGCTTCTATCATACACTCCTTTCCTTATCATACACCCATTTTCAAGGATATTTGGAGTAATTATCCATTTATGAATATTTAAGGTAAGATATCAAATATATTTATCAATTAATGTTTAACTAAATTGGAATTTTTTGTTGTTCATTTAAACAAAAATCTCCATAAAAGATAAATTTTATAATACACCATTTTACAAATATAATTAATTGCTAAAATACCCAAAATACCCTTGTAAAAGGGTGTATGATAGTACTCCCCTATATATATATATATAATTTATTTTAAAATTATAAAATTATCAAGACTTGAATTCTAAAAATATTATTATATTATTATATCATAGTATACATTTTAATATCCGAGTAGGATCCGTATCCGTATCCGATAATATTCGAACCGTATCCATATCCGTTTAATATCTGAACTGTATTCGGAAAAAAAATATGGATATGAATCTGGTACGACGACTATCCGAACCGTATCCGAACCGTTGACACCCCTAGGTATACATCACTACTCCTTTAAGATAAGAATATCAATATAAATAACTGGATACAGAGACAGATACAATTCGGATATTATACCAATACAAATAAAATGAATACAAATAAAAATGATGAATTAATTTCAAATACTCAATTGTAATTATATGATGAGTATATTATTTACCAATAAATGCCCAATACAAAAAAAATACAAAGTTAATTGCAAATACTAAATTGTGTCATGAAAACTAATGTTCATGATTGTCCGTTGTGCATTGTCCGTAGAATTGCACTCCGCTTGTATTCGGAGTTGTTCAATATCCGGTTGTCAGGTGCCTTTTCGCTAGTACTATGAATTAAATATATTTTGCTATTCATACATTTTGACTATACATATTTTTATTTTATTTTCTATTATTAATAGCTTTTTCTTTAATTAAGATTAAAGATTTGTTGATATTTATACATTTGTACTATTTCTTTTTATATTATGGATTACGAATATGTTGTTATTTATACTTTTGAATTATTTATATATTTTTATTTTTGATTGAAGATTTTTTGTTATTTATAATTGTTTACTATACATGAATTAAAAATTTATTGTTATTTATATTTTTTCTGTACTATGAAAACTATATATTGTTATTTATGAAGTTTTGGTTGTAAAATTATATAATTATGCAGATGAAATGTATAAAAATAATTACCTAAATATTTGTATTTTTTTCTATACTAAGTATGAAACTCTGTTACTATTTATACATTTTTCATTATAAAAGTTATAAATATGTAGTTCAGACGTATAAATATGAATTTAAAAGATTTAAAAAATACCTTGGAATGCAATTGTATTAGTCGTTGTTCAAAATATGTGACCGCTCGTCTAATTTTGGTCTCTCGTCTTTTTTTTAACATATGATTTGTCACGTTGACGCTCCGCAATTAAATTGGACAGTCCGGAGTGCATTTAAATCCAGAGTTCAATGTCAATCCTCCACAAAATTAGAAATATTATTAATATATAAAAATTACTATCATGTCAACCAGTAAATATAATAAGTAATTTTGTCATTCGAGATATTGAATTATTATTAATAAAAATGACATTCATATATGATGATATATATTTGTGAACAACATTAATACACGAATATGCCAATATTCATTCGTATTCGTATTATTAGAACAAATATTTTATCCATATTCATATCCACAAATAAATTATTTACTGTATTCGTAACGGTTCAATCCAATCGGATAAATCACACCCGTTTGCAGACCCGGTCCTACATGTTTGGGGGGTTATTGGCGATTATTATTGCGTGTGGATTAATTTAAAAAAATTAAATTTTAAAAAAGAAAATTCGGAGGTACTAAATTATATAGTTCTAACATGAACCTTTCTGTGTTAATAAATGGACGATGATTTTTCAGTTTCAAACAATGACAATTTTAAGACATTAGAAAAATCAAATGAATGGTCTATGGCCATGTGAAATTTCAACATTAGGCAGCTTAGTATCGTATCCTGAAAATGAAGTACTCGCCCAATACGCTGCTCGAACCGACTTCAAGTAAATTGTTTACTGTGATAACCCATGCATAAAAATGTTAATCTTAACAATTTGAAGGTCTAATGTGCAAGTGTGTGATTTTATTTGGGCCGGCCCCATTTTTCAAAAAAATTTCCCATAATATAAATGATCTAGAATATAATTATAAAAAAGAAATGGGTCTTGAGTATTAGAATTAGAAAACCTTATAAAAATAAAACCAATGCCTAACAGTCTTCTTCGGCCCGCGTAGATATCAAGGAAATAAGAAAAGAACGAAAGGAAGAACCAAGAAGGAAAAAACGGGACAAATGAAATGGAAGATTAAATTTCTGGTATATTCATTAAATCCTTATCATATGTTCCTTTTTGTATGTGAGACTATCAATTAATTTTGACAATGGTTGTGCGTGGTTTTGGGTTTCGTTTGCTCGATAAAGATGTATGCGGTATTTTTGTGTTTTATTGAATACATTACTATCGCCAAGGTAATCATCTTATATTTATATATATATTTTACAATAAATGAAAAAGACTAACATCTTTTTCATTTATTGATAATAAAAATTGAATTCACAATTTTACACAATATATAATTTTTTGTATTTTACACTCAACTAATTGGGTAATAATCTCGTTGGCATATTATATACACGTATAAATTGTTTCTTTTATAAGTTTTTATTTATTGGACATGTTATAAAAGTTTGGTTTTTCGGATTTGTTTTGAAAATTCACCCGTACTCTCTAGATTGGAGTTATTTGTGAATTATTATTTATTGTAGCATATAATTGTAGAAGGAAAAAATATATACATATCAATGTTTATTATTTGGAAAATTCATTAATCACAAATTTGTTAAAAGCAATTCGAATTAATCATATTAAATAATATTAATTATAAAAAAAAACAAAGAATAAATCATGTTTTAGGTGTTGAGATGCATGTTAGTTGTTTTAGAAGTTGTTTTTATTTATATTTGGATTCATTTGGTATCCTTGCAAGTTTCATGTTGAGATGCATGTTAATTGGTTTTAGGTGTTGATCGAGGATTTCTCGAGTCTCAACTTGGTGGTGCATGCTAGTTGCACCAAGACTATGGACAAGGGTATATCCCCGTAATATTCAGAATAATGCCAGGTCAATCGAGGGTTCAGAGAGTCTCAACATGATGATGCATACTAGTTACATCGAGACTATGAACAATGGATACCAATGAATATATTGATAGAGTGATCATTGTGATTAAGATAATAACAAGATTAGTTATGGATTAAAAATATGAAATGTAGTCAAGAATTAGAATGAAAGGAAATTATAATGTCGATATAAAGGTAATTAGATATATGGGAGTAAATAATATCATGATTTTCTAATATATATAATGTAATATCTCCAATTTCCAAAATATGATGACTACAAACTTTTGTAAATGGTATATTCACTTTTTATTTTTATATGCCATGCAGAAACTACGTTGTAATTGATTACGGAACCTAACTTATTTAGCTAATTGAGTTATATTGTGTTCATAAATTTCTTTTATATGGAGAACTAGTCGGATGGGAAAGGCATTTGTATGCGCATATGTATTTTGTAATATATCGAACTGGTATCCACCGCTTAAGGCAAACAACTTATATTATGCCGATATTTCAAAAATGCAGAAATATTTTGAGGATACGGATATTCGATACGGATAGAAGTGTGAGACGGCTCGGATACGTATCGGATATGTCATGTGACGTATCTGATTATTTTTATATTTATTTTTTGTCTGATACGACAGAGATACTTCTATGATACGGTTGAGATATTTCATTTATGATAATTCGGCCCATCGTATATTTTGGCATATAATATTTTTAAATAAATTATATATGATACTCCTAAATTAGTTGTAGGATACTTCCAGAATAAATTTAAGATATTTTTATGATACTTGTATTGTTAGATTGATTTTATTTATTGTCATGATATTTAATTATTTTTTTTTATTAATTTATTAATTTTTACTTATAAATAATATAAATATATTAAAATAATAATTATATAGTCGTATTCGTATCCATGATTTTTTGAAAAAATTACCGTATCGCCGTATCCGTATCATATGAATACGATACCCGTATTCGTATCCGTGCAACATAGCAAACAACTGAAGTTTATATCAGCTATATATATATAAACGTGATAACAAATCTTATTATCATCAGTCCAAATTTTTTATGGTAATGGGTAAAAATGGAGGCAAAATAAGTAGTCAAATTACCACGACAATATTAGATATAGTTAATCTCAATGTTTTAATGTACATATTGCTCATATTGCTCATTATATCAAAAGAAACGATTAATAATTAATACACTATATGAATATGCACTTCAAATACACATTACTAATATGAACATGACATGCGACAATATAGACCACTAATATAAACATGACCCGTGACCAGTATATAACAGAATAGACTTGATAGATAACACTCCGACAAGTGGATTAGATATATTTATATAACTTATACAAGAAAGAGACATAAAACAGTATGAGGCCCTTTAATAATTTCCCGACATAATGTCACTTCAAAGTTAGCAAAGAGAAATTAAATTAACTATCCAATTAATAATGTCACAACATATCAATGGTCCTATGACCTAGTTGGTTGAGTGTGAGACATAAAATATCATATGTTGTGAGAGGTTTTGGGTTCGATCTTGATTAGCACAAAAAAATTTAGGTATCAGTAACGAAAGTGATCGCTTGTCGGATACCATTAAAAAAAAATAATATCACGACATAATTCTTCATCACTCCAAATGCATGTAATGCACAAAAAAGAAAGAAGAAGAACACGAAAATGTCATTTAGTGTGCCCCACATATTTTTGCATCACACCCTCCATCATTCATTAATTATTAATCACCCAATTAATTAACAAAATTACATTACAATAACAGTTAACTAATACATAATTAAAATATATATTCATTAATAATTTATAATCAATATTAATTTATAATTAATAAAATGTCATTTTGTTAATGATTATATTAATTAATCATCAATTAATTGTTAATTGGTGATATAAAAAATATAACGGAAAAATGAGTGGGCACTGGTAAAAAAAATTTTGAAGTTAAGCCTGGAGCACGAATTGTGCTCGTACATCTTGATAATTTTTATTGATATTGAACAACATTCGTTACAATACAGCCAAAAAATAAATAAATAAGAGTTACAAGTGTTACATTCTCATTCTTATGACAATCAAGAAACCCAAATTCTATACTTCTATCAAGAATGTTTGTCGAAATCTTGGAATGTTTGTTGAAATATGTTATGTATGTGTTTCACCAATTATTCGAAATGTTCATTATCAATAATCCGCATGTGTGACAAGAATTAACTTCAAATAAAGACAATATATTATATACTTACTGTAGATGAGCGAGGAAACTTCAAATAAATTCAGATCACAAATCTTCTATAATTCAAAAGTATTCATCCATCAAAGCTACACAAAAACATACTTGTGATTTGCGAGACCATGAAGAGCATTGTATGTTTGGGCTCTGCTAGGGATGTCAATGGGTCGAATAATATCTGTGCCCGACGGGTATTCGACCCGGACAGATCGGGTAATACCCGATTAACCCTACCCGCGAGACGGTAATTATCCGATTAAAAATATTCGGCACGGGTACGGGTCGGGTATGGGTGAGGGCGTACCCGCCCCATGGGTATACTTGACCCGAACCCGGTTCCCAATAACCCTAGTTATATTAATATTTTAATATTTTTTATTATTTTTGCTGTTTTTTTGTACTATTTTTTTATTATACATTTTATTTCTTTTCCTATTTATTTAGTAAATTAAACTGAAATACATAAACTCCTAGATTTCGGTTTATTAATTTTTGTTTTTTTCACTACAACAATACATACATACGGTGACACTTGCTTTTTGGCATTTGACTATATGCTGTCATTACATGTATAAAAGACGGCATTAACTGACTAATCCTGCTATTGTATTATAAATGACAGCATATGCCATTAAATGTCAGGGATACCATCATACAACAACATTTTGTTTTGAATGATGTTATTAAAATAAAATCATGACAAAAATAAATGCCATCAAACATAGTTGGTGTATGTATTAATCGGTTGTGTATATCTACTATACATCTTTTCAAACAGAAAACTACATGCACTCTTTCAGTTTTCGGTGGAAACAAAATTGTTAAATCGCTCCAACCGACTTCGAAACTCACGAAAGTTGTAGATAATCTTATTATCTTTCCAACCCAATTTCTCTCAACCCAATTGAAGTTCGGATACAAAAGTTATTACGATTTTACTAACTGTATGTCAAACTATCGCACCATTTCGGTATTCCATTCAAAACTACACTGATACATCGCTCAAATGAAATATATTTCTTCATGAAAGTTCTAGATAATATCATTATCTATCCAACCCAAGTTGAACCATTCAAATTGGAGTCGTTATATGAAAGTTATGCCCGTTTTACTAAAACTGTTTCTTATGCCCACGAACGCGTACGTTCGTTTGTCCTTCTACGTACCATTTCACCGTTGATCCAAAACTGTATTTCCCTCAGTCTCCCACTTAGTTTATGATCTAACTAAAAGGTACTCATGTATCTCACCTATACATTATATACGTTAAAGCCATGCACATCCCATGTGCAAAAACTTGCAGTCAAGCCTGACATAGTACGACTCGTTGTGTGACCGTGTAGTTCGTTTAAAGATGGCAGTAGGCTGTTTCCAAGGCACTACAAACCCATGAGTGGGATCTAGTCACTCCATCATGGCTACCCATGATGAAACGAAAAATGATTGTGATCATTGTGCCTATCTCGAATAGAGGTTAATGGTTATCTTGTTATGCAATATCCCTTAATCAAAAAGGCATGATGGTAGTCATCCTTATAATTTGATTAACAACACTTATTCCCCGATTCCGAATTGAGTTAACAAATGTCAATCGATATTAACCTTTAATATCATTGACTATGGCCATAGTTTTCGTTAATCAATTCATCGAGCGGCGCCTAAGAGATATATATTCCTTTCGGAATAAACAATTCCTATCTTGGAGACTCATATTGAATTCCGTGTTTCGGACAATACCCAATGATGACCGTTTTAGTCCCCTGTTATGACAGACGTAAGGTCATATCAAAGCATTGTGTTACGCACGTAACACAATCAATGGTCCCATCAAGTGTAAAGAACCTAAAACCCTACTCGTCGCGAGTCCATCTATAATGACTAAACCATGTCATGGTCTCGCGGCTTTGGTCATATCCAATACATGTCATCTAGAATATATCTACGTTCCCGATTTGACAAGCACCTTGTCCTATGATTAGCAAAACATAATCATCTTCTCGGCTAACGTACTAGTGTACATGTTCAGTCTATTATCGTATGTTTAGAAATGAAACTTTAGGTGTGACGGTTTCCCTGCACATAATCACGTATTATGCCGACGTCCACACAAGTTCAAATCAGGGTTCATGTAATCATATTACACAACCCGCACACAGTTTTCATATAAGGTGAATGCGTATTAATTTAAGTAAACAAATTTTTTAAAGGGATGCATTCATATGGATTAAGTATTTGGGTGATACAGCGTTTACCTATGGGAATCTCCATACCATAACCTGCGATGACTATCGTATTAGATAACTACACTCTACTCTCTTGTTCCTCCTCTAGGTATTGTCACACCCCAAATTATAAAATGGAAAAGGGTACGGCAACCCGCCAGTACACAACTCGTATACCACAGGCTCTTATATGATAATTTCACAAAAACATAAATACCACAACTCGAAAACAACGACACACGCACATATATACATGCATCACCATAACATATACAAACGAACACAAAGAAACCTAGCGGAAGCTTATAAACACAAACGCGACTTAAACAAACACAAACCAAATAAGTCGCAGCAACAAAAGGCTCGCTGGCCAGAAACGGAAATAAACTAATATACAGTACAAGATGGAGGTTCCGCGATGAAAACGAAACCGTCGTACTCACACTCTAGACACCCGCTGCCCCGGATGATCTGTCCACCGTACCTAGACTCAAAACATTCAAATAAAATGGTTAGTCACGGAAGTGACTAAGTGAGTGAGTTTTGAACCTAGCTTATTAAGATCGACCTTATACATGCTAGTCAAAAACCTCACTCAAAATAATTGAAATCATAAATCATAAATCATAAATCATAAATCATAAATCATAAATGTATATAAATACTTCTCAAAGTACTTGCCCCGGCTTTTCGAAACCAAAATCACTTACCTTCATACATAATCATATACATACTAATACTTTTACCGGGGCGAGGGCACAAATAACACTCGACTGAAGTGCCAACCCCGAGTGGATAGCGAGTCACACACGGGCTGGAACAAAACATAAAGCTCAGGAAGCGCGAATTCCCTACAAAAATGAGCTGACGACGGATATCCATGCGCCACAGCCAGACCCCACCAAAAAGAGGGCGCCACAGGGTCGGGACTTTGCACTACATCAAGTTTGCTACGCAATTCCCTCCATAGAGCGCCACAGGGTCACGCGACACTACACCTATCAAACTAAAACATACCGGAGGAGCCTCGTATGTACACATAGGACCCTCTTTCAAAACCGTAAGCCCGGCTTACGTTTTATCAAACTCAAATTCTACATACATATATATGATCAAATCTATATAATATATATTTTGTTGAGGCAACACGGTTTTTAAAGCAAAATACGATTTTTTAAAACGAGAACCTTAGACTATCATGTAAGGTCTAGAAACGCTCGTAATTGGATTCTTAATAAGAGAGAAGTGAAAGTAGCACTCACCTAATGGAAAGAACTCGACAAATAAGAGGTTAATCGAAACGAGGCAGAAAACGGAGTAACTCGAAACGTCGAAGGAATTCTTTTTTGATCTTCTCAACTCGTACAACTCAACCTCCTGAAGATTATGGCAGCTTTCGTTTTGCGAAATCTCCTCTTTTCCTTGCTTTTTTCCTATTTTTCTCTCTTTTTTCTCTTAGGGTTTCATGAGTGTTTTTGTGAGCTTTCATGAAAGAGTGAAGTGTTCTAAGGGCTGTTGAAGGGGGATGTATGAGGCGCCTAATAAGTTAGTGAATGGTACATTACATGCATACCCTCAAAACTATCAAAATTGCAAACCATTTAATTTACAGCTTTTGGGGGTTTATTTTACAAACTCTATTTTTAGTATTATTAATTGTTTGCTTCTTTTGCAAATAAGACCCTATAATATATTTATTTGAATAACCCATAAATATGTAATTACGATTATACCCTTTTAACGAGTTTGAGGCATAAGGAGTTGGTTTTGATCGTGGGAAGTTATATCTTTGATATGGGTCTTATATTCTGAAATTTTGGGACTAATATTCCACAAATATCAAAACCCTATTTTTGATATTTATTACATTATTCCCCCCTTATATAAAGTTTAGTCCCTAAACTTGATATCTAACCTTCATACGGAAAGAGACTTGGGTATTTCCTTCGTATTTTCTCCTCGCTCTCCCACGTTGCTTCGCGTTCGGTATGGTGACTCCATTGGACCTTCACGTATCTAACAATTTTAGTACGCAATACTTGCTCCCGAAAACCAAGTATGTGAATGGGGATCTCTTCATAGGTTAGGTCTGGTTCAAACCGAAGTTGGGAGAAATCGATGATGTGTCCCTCACCACGTAGATACTTGCGTAATTGGGATACTTGGAAGACATCGTGCACTTCAGATAAGGATGGTGGTAAAGCTAAACGATATGCACACACACCTATTCGATCAAGAATCTCGAATGGCCCAATATACCTTGGACTAAGCTTTCCCTTTACCCCAAACCGCATTACACCGCGCGTAGGTGAAACTCGCAACAACACATGATCGCCCGATTGGAACTCCACATGTCTCCGTTCGGAATCCGCGTACTTCTTTTGACGATCCTGAGCCGCTTGGAGACGTTGTTTTATCACCCGTAAATTCTCATCACTCTCGTGTATAATATCAGGTCCTAAAAGTGGTTTTGATCCTATTGGGTCCCAAAATAATGGCGTGCGACAACGACTACCATACAATGCTTCGAAGGGTGAAACCGCAATGCTCGAATGGTAACTATTATTGTACGCAAACTCACACAAATGCAAGTGATCCTCCCAAGAACCACCCATAGAAATTGTGCATGCGCGCAACATGTCCTCCAGAGTTTGAATCGTTCTCTCTGACTGTCCATCCGTTTGTGGGTGATATGCAGAGCTAAAGGACAATCGTGTCCCCAAACCTCTTTGGAAACTCCTCCAAAAATTTGACGTAAATCGCGCATCACGATCTGAAATGATCTCTACCTGCGTACCAAAACGCCTAAACATGGTAGACAAATAAATATGTGCCATCTCGTCACCGGAAGTGCCTTGTTTAAATGGAATGAAATTTGCCACTTTCGTTAACCGATCTACAATCACCCATATAGCATTACTTCCTCGCGGGGTTCGGGGTAAACCGGTTACAAAATTCATTGTAATGCACTCAAATTTACCCCCAGGCAGTGGCAAAGGTTGGAGAAGTGCCGCTGGTTTCTTTCGTTCGGCCTTGACTTGTTGGCACACAAGGCATTTAGCAACATAATCGGCTATGTCCTTTCGCATCCCTGGCCACCAATAGTACACTCGCATATCTTGATGCATCTTTGTTTCTCCCGGATGGATGGAATATCCTGAGTCATGCGCATCGGCTAAAATTTCGCGTCAAAGTTCACCATTTGTTGGTACACAAACACATTTACCTAAGCGTAACGTTCCCTCAGAATCCACACCGAAATGTGGTGCTTTACCTTCGCGAATTTGTTCCTTAATTTTCTGCAATTTCATATCGTTTGCTTGTGCCACCCGGATCCTATGATTTAATGTAGGTTGCACGCGTAAATTTGCTAGAATGGCTTGTGAACCTGCCATTTGCACATAAACCTCCATTCTCATTAAATCCATCAAAATATGAGGTTTATTGGATAACAATGCCGCTGCATTTCTGTGGGTACTCCGGCTCAATGTATCCGCTACGACATTTGCTTTCCCCGTGTGATATTGAATGGACATATCATAATCACATAGCACTTCAAGCCAACGACGCTGCCTCAAATTAAGATCTCGCTGATCAAAAATATATTTGAGGCTTTGGTGGTCCGTGAATATTTTGCATTTCTCTCCATAGAGATAATGCCTCCATATCTTTAGCGCAAACACCACGGCTGCCAACTCAAGGTCATGCGTTGGGTAGTTTCGCTCATAGGGTTTCAACTGCCGCGACGCATACGCAATCACCCTACGTTCTTGCATTAACACACAACCCAAACCCTGGTGTGATGCATCGCAAAATACCTCAAATTCAACATCCGGTTTTGGTACTATGAGAACCGGTGCGGACACTAGCCTCTTCAAAACTACACTCTCTCGCCTCCGTCCACTCAAATTTTACACCTTTTTGGGTCAATTGCGTCAAGGGAAGTGCGAGTTTCGAAAAACCTTCAACAAAGCGTCGGTAATAGCCTGCAAGCCCCAAGAAACTCCTAATCTCGGTAACCGATTTTGGTTGTCTCCATTCTACTATAGCCTTGATCTTTTCTGGATCAACTTTCAACCCATCACGCGATATCACATGCCCCAGAAAAGAAACTTCTTCTAGCCAAAATTCACACTTCTTTAGCTTCGCAAACTGTTTATGTTCTTCAAGCGTGCGAAGTACAATACGCAAATGCTCGGCGTGTTGCTCTTGGTTACGCGAGTAAATTAAGATATCATCAATAAACACAACCACAAAAGAGTCGAGATATGGACGAAGCACCCTATGCATCAAATCCATAAAAGCTGCGGGTGCATTAGTCAATCCAAATGGCATGACTAAAAATTCGTAATGCCCATACCGAGTACGGAAAGCCGTCTTCTCAACATCCTCGGGTTTAATCCTTAATTGATAATAACCTGACCGTAAATCAATCTTCGAGAACACAGTGGCGCCTTGCAACTGATCAAACAAATCGTCGATTCGGGGAAGTGGATAACGATTCTTAATCATAACTTTATTTAACTCGCGATAGTCCATGCACAGTCGTAATGTTCCGTCCTTCTTTTTCGCAAATAAAACAGGAGCTCCCCATGGAGAAACACTTGGACGAATAAACCCCTTATCCAACAACTCTTGAAGCTGAATTTTTAACTCCTTCAATTCAGACGGCGCCATGCGATATGGAGTCTTCGAAATCGATCCAGCCCCAGCCACTAACTGTATCGCAAAATCAACCTCTCGCTTTGGTGGCAACCCCGGCAACTCATCCGGAAAAACCCGTACAAACTCACGTACAACGGGTATATCTTCTAATTGTACATACCCCTCATTAGATTGTGCACTCGCAAGAAAAGCAACACAATCATTAGCCATCACTCTATGCGAGGTAATCGCAGAAATAATCGGTCCTTCCCGACCGAGTCGTTTGGCCCTTACACTAATACGGGATCCATCCTCCAAATCAAAATAAATCCAGGACTCATGGCACACAATCGTGAAGATTTTCATGACGTTCGTCAGAGTAAATATCAAAAATTTATTCCGACAAAGTCGGGAATCGTCTTACTTAAGCTAACTTTCTACTCTAATTTATTTTATTTATCCTACAAGAAGGATTAGAATACAATACCGAAGATCTTTAACGTAGGTCTGGTCCTCTTTGGTTCATCCTTGAATCCGAAACAAGAACGGCGTCGAGTCCGTGCTAGCGTCCTCTTGTCCGCATCTAGCTCCGTCGCCCGTTTCTGATCGATTGCTTAATCAATCAACGTTTCAACAAACATTTCAAGAGAAAGAGAGACTGGCTATAGAGAGAAAATTATTGTTACAAAATGCTTAGCTAGGTCTCATATTTATAGTCCCTAAACATTAGGTCAAAAAACCCTTTGAAAATTCGTAATCAAGGCTTGAACAAAATTCGAAGCAGCACATTAACTCCTGACCATTGGTCACTGTTTCTGTCATAACGTCTTCTAGCAAATTCTAAATGACTTGAAATTTTCACCATTAGAAACTACATTCAAATGGCTACAATTTACATAGGTCATTTGTACAGAATGGTAAAGTTTTGCTATTTCAAATATTTGTTCAAACATGCCTCAAAATCTGTCTCGAATTTATGGTCATGATTCATGTTTATTTGGACTTGTCAATTTCTCTTCTCAATATGTTTTGGGCTTGGGCTTGAAACAAATTATGATATGTGCTACATATATTATTTTCATAATATGCACATTTCATTTAATTTATTTCCATGCTAAGTAATCATCTCATATGACATAATATTTTACATATTTTCTATTTGTATCTGTATTTCATACAACATGAAATATTTATACATAGAAAAATATATAATATATTTCTTGTTTCCCATTCAATTGGTGTGACCTATATCGAGGATCTATGTTATGTTGGCAATGAAATAAAACATTTTATTCCATAAACCGTAAGCGGTATTCTAGCTATACATTACGGTTACCCAAATAACTTAGATGTTTAGTAACCCTTTTACGAAACGTAATCCTTGTGATATTGATTGTGTCCATTCCTTGCCTTTATGATATTGTGATCAATATACAAAGTAGTGATGTGTCATCTTTGTATTATAATCATTTCTTGATCTCTATTAAGTAAATTATAAATATATAACTGCACTTCAGTTATATTGGATCCATTCATAATTCTACTTTATCAAGGGGCCCATAATATCATTTCTCATAATGAATGAGTGGCAACGATACTATTGACATGTACTCACTTTCCAGCATAAGTTACGTACAAAGAACTATTACTTTTATCACCACTTATTCATAAGCAGCTTTTAATAATAATTACGTTATGCATTCCTCATGTGAAAGAGATACATCTCTCAATCTTAGAACCAGAGACACGATGAAAACATTCATGACACTAACACAATTCATATAATGTTTCATCTGTTAGGTCTGTTCAATATATGAAGCTTTTCATATATTCGTGTTATTAAATGATAATCTTTTATCAACGTTTGCAGAACTGCAACGTGCTTTTAATCAACACGACATTCTTATTATGTATATTAGTGTTCCTGCTAATATCCAAGACATGTGAACATTTTAGAGTTCAATATTTTATTATCACTTAAAGTTCTGCGATTCAAGACCAAGTGCATCTTCTTGAATACTTCTAAATGAAAATATAAAAACTCATGGAACAAAATGTAAATAACATCCAATTCATAAAAATAACATATAAAAATTATCCAAATATTAATAAGTTTTAGAACACAAATCTAACAAATCGTCGCTCCGTGACGGGATAACCAATCCATTCCCAAAATAGCATCAAAGTCGAACATCTCGAGGACACTCAAATCAACGGGAAACTCACGCTCACCGATTACTACTATCTTGCCCTCACAATTGTTCATTAACACTTACACTCATACCCAAGGACGTACTAACTACTAATGGGGTGACACTCGGGGTACAATCCCACTTTTGAGAATTAACAAGATCACGAGCCACAAACGAATGACTTGCACCCGAATCAAACAAAATAAATGCTGGTGCTCCAGAAATCAGAAATATACCTGTCACTGGATTGGCCATTGGCGCACTCGTCTCTGCCCCGACTACTCCTGATGGTGATACCGCTGCAAACATTCTCGCATTACCGCGCCCAGCTCCTTGCGGTGTTTGCTCTGCTGCTCTAGGTGGTGCAACATTAGCTCTGCGCGGATGAGGACATTCCCTAACGAAATGTCCTGGTTTTCCACAATTGAAACAAAGACCGCTCATCCTCCAACACTCCTTTCCCCCATGCTCAAACCCGCAACAGTTGCATCTCCGAATCTGTTTGGATCGATTTTGTTGGGATTGCCCTGCCCCTTGATTCGGATAAAACCTCCTTTCGTTGCGCGAACGCTTTCTTGGCGGGCCGGATTTGTGTGCTAGACGAGGTCGCGAACTCCCCGTTTGAACATCTCCATGAAACCTTTCACTAGTCCCATGCTCACACAAATTCCTCTCATAGTGACGAGCCGCATCACAAACTTGCGCGAAGGTATATCGCGTCCCAAAAATATCAACATCTCGTTTTATCTCCGGGTGCAAACGATGCACAAACTCGCTAACCAACCTCTCCTCATTAGGCACCCACGATGTCGCATATCGTGAAAGCCGATTATAATATGCAATAAAAGCATCGACCGAACGTGTCCCTTGCTTTAATTCCCGAAATTGATCCTCAAAATCACGAATCGATGCCATTGGAACAAAGAATTCATCGAACGAATTCTCGAACCAATCCCAGGGTATTCTATCACCTCCATCATAAGATTGGCATTGTAACTCCCACCAATGCAAAGCATCACCTCGGAGTCTCGTAACGGCAACCTCAACCCAATATCGCTCGGGCACTTGTGCCCTTTCGAGGTTCCAGGTAGTCTCCAACAGCCAATTATCTGCAGCCACTGCATCCCGCGCACCCGAAAATGTTCTCGGCTCCATTTTCAGGAAATTACAAATATGGCTGATGAGAGTGACTTCTGCCTCCTGCCTCGGTTGGCGTGTTTGACCCGATACAAGCTCAACTAGGTTCTCGATGAACCTCTTCGCATCAAGTGGTTGGGGTGGTGGGGGTGGTGGTGGGGGTGCACCATAAGGTACTTCGGGCGTGTGCCCTCCACCATTTCCTTGGGGAGTCACTCGATTCTGACCCCCAACTCGATGTTCAACCTCTACTCTAGCTCCTTCTACGTCTCAAAAAGGTGGAGGCTGAAAAGGACGACCAACGGTATGTGCGGTCGTTTGGGTTTGCACTCGCGAAGTCACCGAAGGGTGATTATTTCGAATCGGAGAGGGAGATGGAAAGACATGGCGTCTTCTAGAGTGGTGTTGCTGCGGTGGCTCATCGTGGCCACTCCCATGGACACGCCTACGGTCCCTCCGCGGAAACATTCTATCCTGCGACACAATACACATCAGAATTGAGTTTCTGGGAAAATAGAATTTAACTCGAGATAGACACAACTAAGAAGACTCGAAACCCCAACTCTCACGACGAATGTTATGGTTGTTTTCGATGTTTTTGCTCTGATACCACACAAGCTGTCACACCCCAAATTATAAAATGGAAAAGGGTGCGGCAACCCGCCAGTATACAACTCGTATACCACAGGCTCTTATATGATAATTTCACAAAAACATAAATACCACAACTCGAAAACAACGACACATGCACATATATACATGCATCACCATAACATATACAAACGAACACAAAGAAACCTAGCGGAAGCTTATAAACACAAACGCGACTTAAACAAACACAAACCAAATAAGTCGCAGCAACAAAAGGCTCGCTGGCCAGAAACGGAAATAAACTAATATACACAAGATGGAGGTTCCGCGATGAAAACGAAACCGTCGTACTCACACTCTAGACACCCGCTGCCCCGGATGATCTGTCCACCGTACCTAGACTCAAAACATTCAAATAAAATAGTTAGTCACGGAAGTGACTAAGTGAGTGAGTTTTGAGCCTAGCTTATTAATATCGACCTTATACATGCTAGTCAAAAACCTCGCTCAAAATAATTGAAATCATAAATCATAAATCATACATCATAAATCATAAATGTATATGAATACTTCTCAAAGTACTTGTCCCGGCTTTTCGAAATAAAAATCACTTTCCTTCATACATAATCATATACATACTAATACTTTTACCGGGGTGAGGGCGCAAATAACACTCGACTGAAGTGCCAACCCCGAGTGGATAGCGAGTCACACACGGGATGGAACAAAACATAAAGCTCGGGAAGCGCGAATTCCCTACAAAAATGATCTGATGACGGATATCCATGCGCCACAACCAGACCCCACCAAAAAGAGGGCGCCACGGGGTCGGGAATTTGCACTACATCAAGTTTGCTACGCAATTCCTGTAGGGGAATATCCTCAACCCCGGGCCCGCGCAGCGGATATGTAGGCCCGGTTCGATTCCCCGATTCCCGAGATCATGCCACGACTTCGAGGGTACGATGCGAATATCAGGACAGATTCATACCAGTGCCAAATTGATGGCACACGAAGGGTTGATCGCCGCCTTCTATTTCCTTCGGTGTCACGTTGGTGACTAGCCCGTACGTCCCATACCGCACGTCTCCCACCGTTTCGACACGCCTCGGGTTGTCTTCGTGCGTTCCATGCCCGCATGATTCCACAGCCCGTTACTCGATTACTTCTCCGGTTTGATCACAACGAAGAGCCACATGTGTCGCTCCTCTACCCGTATCCACCGTGAGTCGTAGCACCTCGGTCGCGGATGCACCTGCCTAGACGATGCACCGGCGAACTTGCATGATTGCGTTTCGATTCTCTAGACGGAGAAAATTCTTTTCTCCTTCTCTCTCAATCTCTTCGCACTCTTTCATCAATTGATTAGAGTCTCTTAATTTCTGGATTAATTCTAAATTAACTCCATTAATTTTCTGGTTGAACTAATCTAATTATTCAACTAGTTGGACTGATGAGAGAGAGAGAAACATTCTATATATACTCCATAGGATAAGGATGGGCCAAAAGGTATGTATATCTTCTATACACCTTTTCAAACAGAAAACTGCATACACCCTTTCAGTAATCTGTCAGAACGAAAATATTAAATCGTTCCAACCGACTTTGAACATTTACGAAAGTTGTAGATAATCTAATTATCTTTCCAACCCAATTTGGCCCAGCCCAATTGGAGTTCGGACCCGAAAGTTACGGCCGTTTTACTGACTGTATGTCAAACTGTCGCACCCTTTCGGTATTTCATTAGAACGATACTGATACTTCGCTCAAATGAAATATATTACAACATGAACGTTCTAGATAATCTCATTATCTAACTAACCCAATTTGAACCATTCAAATCGGAGTTTCCTACTGAGAGTTATACCAGTTTTACTAATCTGTTTCGTATGCCCACGAACGCGTACGTTCGTTTGTCCTACGTACCATTTTAGCGATGATCCAAAACTGTATTTCCTTCAATTCCCTCCATAGAGCGCCACGGGGTCACGCGACACTACACCTATCAAACTAAAACATACCGGAGGAGCCGCATATGTACACATAGGACCCTCTTTCAAAACCGTAAGCCCGGCTTACGTTTTATCAAACTAAAATTCTACATACATATATATGATCAAATCTATATAATATATATTTTGTTGAGGTAACACGGTTTTTAAAGCAAAATACGATTTTTTAAAACGAGAACCCTAGACTATCATGTAAGGTCTAGAAATGCTCGTAATTGGATTCTTAATAAGAGTGAAGTGAAAGTAGCACTCACCTAATGGAAAGAACTCGACAAATAAGAGGTTAATCGAAACGACGCAGAAAACGGAGTAACTCGAAACATCGAAGGAATTCTTCTTTTGATCTTCTCAACTCGTACAACTCAACCTCCTGAAGATTATGGCAGCTTTCGTTTTGCGAAATCTCCTCTTTTCCTTGCTTTTTTCCTATTTTTCTCTCTTTTTTCTCTTAGGGTTTCATGAGTGTTTTTGTGAGCTTTCATGAAAGAGTGAAGTGTTCTAAGGGCTGTTGAAGGGGGATGTATGAGGCGCCTAATAAGTTAGTGAATGGTACATTACATGCATACCCTCAAAACTATCAAAATTGCAAACCATTTAATTTACAGCTTTTGGGGGTTTATTTTACGAACTTTATTTTTAGTATTATTAATTGTTTGCTCCTTTTGCAAATAAGACCCTATAATATATTTATTTGAATAACCCATAAATATGTAATTACGATTATATCCTTTTAACGAGTTTGAGGCATAAGGAGTTGGTTTTGATCGTGGGAAGTTATATCTTTGATATGGGTATTATATTCTGAAATTTTGGGACTAATATTCCACAAATATCAAAACCCTATTTTTGATATTTATTACAGGTATCTCCATACCCATAGTCATCGCA
Organism: Luzula sylvatica; assembly: GCA_946800325.1. Lineage (NCBI taxonomy): Eukaryota > Viridiplantae > Streptophyta > Magnoliopsida > Poales > Juncaceae > Luzula > Luzula sylvatica. Next base: position 18,006,411 of record OX326957.1, on the reverse strand, counting down.
TGACAGTCAAGCGCGACTAGAGAGAGCGGTTTTGTAAACGGGTCCGCACGTTGCTGCTAGTGATAATCTTCATAAGGTTTGGAACATTTCCAATACCTACGATCACATCTTTTCACAAATTTTCATGGATCAAACGAAATTTTCTGAGTATTGGCTAGAAGTGGTTGTGACCTCGGCTTTTTTAGCTTGTACTATTGCGTTTCACGCAATACACAACCGTAAATTCGATAACTCGTGACTACTCGAGTTTGGTCATGTATCCTTGATCCATACCGCTTCCTTTTGCGATTAATAACCGCAATATACTCGCCTCCGTAAATAGAATCATAAACTATTGGTCGTGTGGAACCTTTCCACATAACCGTGTTTTCGTTTAAGCAAAACATATACACACTTCGTGATCGAAAGTCGTGCTACATATTAGGACGTGGTATATATTTGGAAACTGTCGTTGGTATAACTCTTTATAACCAACACGTCCTCCACACCATTATAGATAAAATAAAATCCTGAATTCTTTCGCAAAGTATTCAAGGATAAATTTCACCGCTATCAATACAAATCCTGATGGGTTTTAGATATACATAACCATTATGTATATATCCGTATAGCCATTATACACATACACAAGAGTTTAGACTCGTGTAATCACATTACACATAAACTCATGTTGCATAACTATTATGCATATATTGTGTATGATTCACACACACATGAGTTAGACTTGTGTAATCATATTACACTCAAACTCGTGTGATTCCCATGGATTTCATTGACGGTAATTTAGACGCTCTATGTGTACGACGTTGATGTGAGGCAAATAAAACACAAATTTAATGCTCAATTTGGGAATGCTAGCCCTTGTGAAGAACAATTCTATATACTTTATTAATCATATTTGAGATAACATGAATAATTCTTCACTAAGTGTGTTTTATTGTTTAATAACAGGAATTAGAAGGAAATTCTGGGAATTTGGAGAGTGTAGTTGTCTCCAACACGTCAAGAGGAGTGAAAACGATATATTATACCGATATATTCGGTACATGAACGAGACGGGAGGCAAACAATCATCATGATAGAGACTTACACAAAAGCCTACACGAAAACCACTCAATCCTTAGCTCTTATCCTTCCCACCTACCTTTGGTGGAAATTACCTCATTACCCTCAATTCTCTCCACCAACTCGTGGCCAATAAGAAGACTCCGTGAGTGCTATAAATAAGACCAATAGGGCCACGAGTTTGGGACGCTCTTTTTACCCTTTTTGCTCTCTCTCTCTCTCTCTCTCTTTTAGCAAGTCCAAGAATCTTTCAAGAACACGCAAGAATTGCAAAATCGAACGATAATTCTCTAAGATTGATCACCGAATAGAAGCTCACTTCATTCGGTGAATTGGTCTACACTTCGACGAAGATCGAGTTGTGGGGATTTGGTTGGAGCTTCCTTCATCCAAATCGACGCAAGCAAGGAATCGAGCTTACTCTAATTCGATTGGGAGCTTCCTTCCAATTGATACCTTGCAAATCTCGAGTTCACTCAACCGGTACGGAGCTCACTTCGATTGGCGAGTGGATTGGTACGAAAGGAACAAGTTGTGCGAGGTGCCTAGCTCACTAGCATTCCAAGGCAACGAGGAAGGCATCCAAGACGAGACTCGAAGCTCACTTCATCTCTCTAGGTGTTTTCTTTCCTTTCTTGTAATTCTTGTAGTTTTAATTGAATTGGATTTGTGTAAAGAATTTGTGGTTTCTTGTAATTCAAAAGCAAAAGATTCATTAAACCATTTCTTGAAACCATTTCTTGAGCGTTGCGTTTCACTTTCATATGCATCCTAATTCTCAAAATAATTTTGAAAATTTGCATCTATACATGCCACCACAAAGCACGTAATATCGTTCGATTCCTTCTTAAGTTTATCGAACTCGGCTTTCTCTAAAGCCAAAGCCTCGAGCCCTGAATCTACCATTTCCGTGTCCAACACATTCCTTTAAGTCTAAGAACTATTCTTTAACAAGCAAGGTTAATTACGCTAATTCCGGCCCAAAATCCATCTATCATATCGATCTCATCGATATATTTGGTGTTGCTAGAAAACATAATTCTAAACGGATGATGAAGATTAAGCTCCTAACCGTGCGTACTTAATCTATATGCTTATATGATGATTATATGAAAGTGTCATTTTATCGAATCGGTAACCCTCATACCGATACGGGACTCCGAGTCCATAACACTGAAGACCCATATTTCCATTCCTCCCACAAGTGACTTTAGCCTATCGGGTGGGATCCCGTTATTTAGGTAGGATGAATATCCAATCGTATCCAATACGACTCCTGAACCTTTATAGAATTTCGGTGATGAATCGTATCATACACAATCCCAGTTCCGTGTGTGCATTCTATCTATGCCCCGAACTCCAATCCGATTGGCCTAGACGGTTAAGTCCCAACCATATCCAACGTATCGTTCAAATAAACTACTAGTGAGTCGACTTTAGCCTGGGCCTCACAAGTCCTTATTTAACGCTTGCCACCCTTTCGATAGTTACAATATCACGTGCCCGACTTTAGCCTAGACCCACATGAAATGTAACACCAAACTCGGTGGTTGTGGACATGGAAGGCATTTTCATAACTTAAGTATTATGAGGGATCATGACTTTCATGTTCGTATACGTGACATAATCGTATTATATCACCATCACAAGATTTCATTGATCATTAACATTTAACAATCATTTTATATGCTAGTATGAGTGATGCCGATTTTATTGATATAAAGAACTCAAATTTCAAGCTTCGTAGCCAAAGTCTGCAGTATTCGCCGTTTCTTCCGTTTTCGCTCGTTTCCAAAACGATAAATCATGAAACTTTTTCACGATCATTCCTAGATACTCTCAATCAACTTTTGATTGTTCTCTAGTGAATTTCACTTGTGATTTTAATGAAATTGACGTTCTAAATATCTAGCATCATGCAAATGGGTACGAACTTTGATAACCCGTGCGTATATCGAATATACGACTATGATTCGACTCTCGAATCGATGGCGTTCGCTCTGATACCACTGAAGGGAATTCTTCCGACCCGGGGCCCACGCAACGGATATGTAGGCCCGGTCCGGTTCCCATAACCCGAGGTCACGCCTCGACTTCGAGGGTACGATGCAAAGTAGGATAGACGTTTACCAGCGTGAAATTGATCACGCACGACGGATTGATCACTTGCATCCTTCTCTTCTTCGATGTCATGTTGGTGACTGGCCCGTGTGTCCCATACCACACGTCTCCCACCGTCTTGACACATCTCCGGTTGTCTTCGTGCGTCCCATGCCCACACGCTTCCACAGCCTTTTGCTCCTTTACTTCTCCGGTTTGATCACAAACGAAGAGTCACAAAGTGCGAACTCCTATACCCGTATGCACCATGAGTCATAGCACCTCGGTCGCGGATGCACCTACCTAGACGTTGCACCAGCGAACTTGCTTGATTGCCTTCGATTCTCTAGACGGAGAAAACTCTTTTCTCCACTCTTCTCTTTCTCTCTTTCTCTTCGCACTCTTTCAACTCCTTGATAAGAGTGTCTCTCTAATTTCTGGACAGAACTTGTCTCATCTAGATTAGAATGAATGGACTGAATAATAGAGAGAGAAACATCCTATTTATGCTAAAATAGGATAAGGATTGGGTCAAAGGTTGTGTATATCTACTATACACATTTTCAAACAGAAAACTGCATGCACCTTTTCAGTATTCTGTTGAAACGAAATTGTTAAATCGCTCCAACTGACTTCAAACCTCACGAAAGTTGTAGATAATCTTATTATATTTCCAACTAAATTTGTCCCAGTCCAATTGGAGTTCGGATGCGAAAGTTATGACGATGTTACTAACTGTATGTCAAACTGTCGCACCCTTTCGGTATTCCATTAAAACGACCCTGATACATCGCTCAAATGAAATATATTTCTTCATGAAAGTTCTAGATAATCTCATTATCTATCCAACCCAATTTGAACCATTCGAATTGGAGTCGTTATCTGAAAGTTATGCCAATTTTACTAAAACTGTTTTTTATGCCCACGAACGCGTACGTTCGTTTGTCCTTCTACGTACCATTTCACCGTTGATCCAAAACTGTATTTCCTTCATAATTATGATAGTTAAACTGTAGAAATGAACGTAATATGATTCTAAATGTCCCTGATCATATATATGATTTAAATGGAGATATACATGTCTAAGGAAATAGAATATATATGTACACCCGTATATTCGCATATGAGATGATTATGTTTTACTGATCATGGACATGGAATACATAGAGATGTAGTGATGTCAAATAGGGAATATAGATATGTATTGGAGACTACGTATTGGACTGCCCAACTTATGAGAATATACATGGTTATTGTCATTATATATTTTTTCATAAACAAATAGAATTTTAGTTCTTTGACCTGAGGTTATCAATAGATATGTTTCTTTGTTATCTTTAACAGGGTAATGAAGATCATTATTGGGTATTACATGAACCTTGCTGGAGAATGTGAATAACCAAGATGGAAGTTGTTCCTTCCATGATTGAAAGAGATATCTCTCACCCCCCCGATGAATTAGGATTGAAGGAAATGTGTGGCCACGCTCAATAAGATTAACATGTGTTGTTAATCTAAATTGAATATTCAATCTGATTCTTGATCGGGAAAAAGTTAAGTCGATTTAGAAAGGACGAGAATTTACCATGCCTTTGATCAACATATATCATATGTACAAGAGAGCTAGTAATTTATCTATTTGTAAATAGGTGATCACGAATCATTTATTTAATTTGGGTAGTCATAATGCCTTGCTAGAGGTCAATTATGATTTGCATAGTTAAATGGAGATTTAATATGCTGCCAACATTAGATAAACCTATAGGGTCACGCACAAAGAAAAGTTTGAATTGGACACAGAAAATCAAATAAACATGAAGAGGTGTGAGCATTAGATGCTACATGTATGGTATTAATATTCATGATTTAATTCATTTGGAGAAATAAAAAAGAGTTTGGAATTCTAAGAGTTTTTCACTTGATTATAAATACACACTAAAGCTCTTCATAAAATGATGATTCACTCAATCTTTCAGTACATAATTTTACGCTCATAAAATTTCGAATTTAGAGAGTAAAAACAACAGAAAATAGTTTTCTTTGTGAGAAAGAAAAGAGTGAAGCTTGGCAAGAGAAGCAAGTAGATTTTCTGATGGGAGGAAGAGGACGACTAGCATCGGAAGTCTTCACATCCTATCCAAACGAGTCACGTGTGCATACCTCTAGAGTGTGGTGCCGATTTGGAGCATCGCTTGAAGTGATCGTCCTCGCTTCCTTCAACCATATTTGAACTAAATATGAGGTATAATTTTTTAAACTCTTCCTTCATATCTAATTAGCAATACACAGATCCAAGGCTTTAGAGGTTCGGGTAAGTTCCGTTGTGCAATAAGGTTGCTCGAAATCCTAACATAATTTTCATATAAGATAAATGCAAATAAAATTGAAATGTATAAACTTTTGAAAATTCACTAATATAGAATAAGCATGGTTTGATACATCGTTTACAACTACAACCAATGAGGATCATAGTTTTTAGATAATTGCAGCTCAACTTTCCTTCTCTACGTGTCTGAAACCTAGTCTTTGCATGACGCTCATGCTTAGCTATGGAAATCGGCCTTGTACATGGGTCCGTCACATTCTCGTCAATATCAATCTTCAAAATAATCATATCCTTTCCTTTGCAAAATTTCACGAATCAAGTGAAACTACCGGAGTATATATTTTGAACGATGATGTGAAATCGGTTCCTACTTGACTTGTGCTATTGCGCATGTGTTGTCGCAATACACAACCACATGATCCGATATACTCGGGACTAAATATATCATGGCGAAAGAGGGTCTCCTCGAGACCTATAGTGGTCCAATACCAGAACTTCCCTCTTTCGCCAGCTACTCAAGCGAAAGAGTTACTTTTGCAAATTGGAAAAATGCGAAGCTATTTTTACAAATTGGGGTTTTTACAATGCTATATGTCAAAAATATTCAAAGAAAAATTAAAAGATAACATATCAGATGACGAGTTTTTGAGATGTATTGTGAAGAAAATGATGAGGATGTGAAAGCAATGGATAAATTACTTCTAGAAGATAGAAGAAAATGATGAATTTTGATAAAGAGGGAAGTCCAATTTCAGATGAAAATTTGACTGAATTAAAGATTGCAAACGTTTTGAGATGAATTTTCCAGTTTTTTTGGGTTATTTGAACAAAAATGCCACCTTAACGGGTTAACATATTTTTAGAATTGAGAGGAATTTGGAAGACGAGGTTTGTAGTAAAGATAAATTGGAGTTTGGAGATAGATGAATTTGTTGGTTCCGATAAAGGTTTGTAAGTTTGTTTAAATTCAGGATTTGTATTTTGCATTTTAAATAAATATGAAGAAAATACAGTTTAGGATCAACGAGATAATGTACGCGTTCGTGAGAAAGGTTGAATGTATAATAAGATTATACAGAGAACACATAAGTCAGTGAACATTCCGTTCGAACAGAAGAGCTTATGTATTCGGCTTGTTTATAATTGGATTATACACATAACACATTGAGCCTTGTGTTCGAACGGAAGGTTGTGTCCATTCGAACGCAAGGACTGCTAAACTCTACACAACATTTATGCACCCCTTGGCCCCTTCCTTATCATATATACTTATATATGATGTTTCTCTCTCTCCAAGATATCTAATTCAGTCCATCATAGACAAAGCAATGATTCATAGATTTTCCAATAGTTGTAAGACACCCTAATAAGTGTGAACTTGAAAGAGTGAAATAGAGAAGAAGGAGAAGAATTGTTTTTCTCCATTAGAGATACTCAATACGAGATTAATCAAGTTTACACACGGATTATTTAGACAGATCCGTGTGTAACCGATATACGACATCTCATGGTGATTACAAGTACATGAATCATGTTTTTTATTCTCGTTTGTGATCAAAATGAGAAACTAGGGTTTCACCGAAATCATTTCGGTTTATCCAAAAGGAGGAGCGCGTGTTTGACAATGTCGAGTCGTGTGGGAATGGGACGCACGCTTTGTCGGAGTGAAAAACATGACTGAAGAATCGCGTTAATCCTTCGTTAATCATTAATTTGGTATGGTATATTTGCATATTCTTTCATATTCGTACACCGAATCGATGACGAGATCTCGGGTAAGGGAAAAACGCCACGTCCATCATTCCACTGCGCACCACCGATTCCCAACAAATTGAGGGGCCCTTTTGCTAATTTTGTTTTTAATGAAAAATTACCACGGAAAGATTCGAGACTTGATATGATATTAGGTGTCGGCACATTATTCATTTTTTGTAAGGGTGAAACTAATTATTTGTTTTTGAAAATCTATTGTTTGGAATGAATAATTAATTTTGAATTAAAGTATATTAATTTTTACAATCAAATATATTTGTTTTAGTATTATTTGTGACATATTTTAATTTTGAGTGACATATACTTCACAAATTTCATGTATTTGAAGAGTCTTTAATATGTTTTCTAGATATTAATAGTAATATAAAATATCATTAAAATATTGTATGGTAAAATCACGTTTGCATGTTTTATAATTTATAACAATCCAAACGTACATCAATGCTAACTTCATACACCCAAATACACAAAATAACATTGCTATTGACGAATATTATAATGCAGGATTTCGATTTATAATTTATAACAACTAAACGATGGAACATTATACTGCAGGATTTCGATTTACTATATGAGTTTCATGAACATCGTCCGAAAGAGGCCCAATACCTGGTTAGAAACAAGAAAACCCAATTTTAATGGGCCTATTGTTACTATGTAAACACGAAAGCCTAACATGTGTACAATCCTGAAATAGTATAATTTCATTCAACATACCTCCATGTTTAAATTGGGTCCATGAACAAAGACCTAACTAGATCTTTATTCTTACTATCCGGTGCACCAACACCATCCCCGCGTTGATAAAGACAAACAGACATTCGTGCAAGATTCACGCAAGCATCTCGGAATAATGGTGGTAATACATGGCGACCTTGACCCAAGTAATCCTCATTGATTCTTTTCCATGTATCCATTGTGAGTATCTGCATGGCCTCTCGCGCCTCTTGCTCTGTACAAGAATGCTTGTGCATGTAGCATGATATGGATGATGGTGCATCACCTCTCTCTAACTCGTCCTAACGTTACGTCAATAAAAAAATAAAATTAGTTACATTGCGGAAAAAATAGGGCGTGGACACATGATTATTACCTTATGAGTTGCGGAGTCGTTACAAAGCCGAAAAATCATGGAGCATGATCTTACCAGACGCGGATACATTTTGTCAAGTTGAAGAACCTGTGCTGTGGTTCTATCACCTAACACCACAAACACATTGATCAATAAAAGGGGTCCAGTGGACGAAACCCATCCGTTCTCCAAGTATTCTTCTATGCTTGGGCGGTACCCTTTATGGTACCACTTTGCCTCTGCCAAAAATGCCTGGCACGTAATAAGAAATTCATGATTTTATGACCAACATATTATGGATCAATTGACATATATTTTAAAAAATCTGAGCTTTTATATAGGTAAAAACAATTGCAGGTCCAATTGGATTTGGCAGGCTCGTCGGATCGACAATCCATCAAATTATATATAGAAAAATTATACTTGTCCCTTCTAATATCTCCGTAATTTGATAATGTATTGACAATATACTATATATGTATTAAATATTAAATTATTTTAAATAATAAATCATAATAGGTGACAACCCGTATTAATTATGTGGTAAACCACATTGATTATATGGTAAATCAAATTATTGAAAAATGATTCGGTTTATTTAAATTTTTTACCAACCTTAATTTTTCACATGGTAAGTCAATTTTATTTGAAAAATTGAATATTATTTTATCTTCAATCTTTTTAATAAACAAAATATTTTCATTTCTATTTTGCTGATTTTACGAAAAAAAAATTGGTTGTTATATTTTCGTTTATTTTTTCTGATAGTTTTATTCATGTGTGTCCGTTTAACACATGTTAAACGATATATTAATTCAGTCTAAAAAATTATTTTCCAAATTATCTTAACTTGATTGATTAAATATTTTGAAAAAAGACCTGTTAAGAATGAAACATCTAAATAATGTATTCATGAATTAACAAAGAACATCTAAATCATGGATCTAAGAATTGATAACGATGACATCAGCGAAATGACATCACTGCTGTTATTTCAATTCATGGAAAGGTCTTATAATTTCCCATATATGCTCTTCCACTAGGATCTAATACTTATTAATAAATATATAATATTGAAGTAGGATATTTTAATTTTAATACTATTTTAATACTATCTTTAAAGTTTAATGAATTGAGTCTATTGTTGACACGTGTACAATGCAAGAAAAAATTATAAATATCTGTAAAAATTGATTTATTCACATCTGAAGGATTGGCCTGGTGGTATTGACCAATGACTGCTACAGCAATAACCACGGTTCGAGACCCTGCAATCACATTTTTTTTTTCACGCGTAAAATTTAGTATAAACAAAACAAAGATGGTATCATTCCACAAACTCTAATCTGGTGAAATGGTAAGTTGCTTGGTTGTGACCATACCCACTTGGGTTCGAATCCGCTACAGGCCCATATTGCACAATTGTTTTTAACAATGAAAATATTAAATGAAACATACTTTCTTTTGTCCATTTTCACAAAATAAAAAATAATCTACATAAACAAATAGAACAACATAAATCTTAAAATCTTAAAATAGATATAATCCTAAACATTGGGTCTTTCAGCCAGCCTCCCACGTGTCCATTTAAGAGTCATTCGATCTTTTTTCTCCCAGCCGTTCGATCTCTTCCTTTCATTTCACGAAGGCGCATGAAAACCTCGTCCCTCTTCTTTCTTGCTCTTCTAAGCTCAGAGGCAGCCAAAACCTAGACGAAAACCTCATCCCTACTCTTTCTCGCTCTTCCAAGCTCAGAGGCGGCCAAGACCTAGACGATTAATGAAACCAAGAAAAGGAGAAGTTGCTGGCAAACAGAGAAAAGGAGAAGTTGTTGGCAGTCGCTCCACAGCGAAACCCTAGATGATTAATGAAACCAGGACGAAACCCTAGCGATGAAGGGCGACACGAACCAGATCGTCATGGCAGCCGCTCTGCAGCGAGCTTCCGCAAACATGGTGAGTTAATCCAAATCATTATTTCCGTGATTTTTCTATCATCTGAGGTTCATTTCTTTCAAGTTCGTGTTTGATTTGTCTCGGGTTGTTTCTTGAGTGCACTGGCCTATTTCATCTTCTTCTCTTTGGATTTTGTTTTGGTTTTCAGATGAATAGTGTTTGCTACATCGATCTTTGCGATATTTGGGTTCATGGATTTGCTGATTTGCTGATTTCGTTAGGCCTATTTCATCGATTTTGATTTGCTGATTTTTGGGGATTTTTAGGGTTCGTTAAATTGTTTGCTGATTTTCTGCGATTTGTTTGGTTTCTAGGTTTGGAGCAAGGGAAAGAAGGAAAGTTGTTCATAAAAAGAAAATTTCCGCATTAAAAGCTATCGATTTCGGTTTATCCGTCTTCTTCAAATCTGGTATATTAAATATTTAATTAATTTCCATAAATTAATCTTATTTAATTAATTCATGACGTTCTAATTTTAAGGCAGATATGTAATGAAATAGTAAGCCATGTTATTCATCATGAACTAAGTTTTTAAATGTGCAATTCATACAATATAAACAGTAACGAAAGGATTATTCATCATTTCTTATTTAGGTTGTGGAGATTCTCGCACATGTGAGCAAAAAAAAGCACAGACCTGAAATTGGGTGAATTTGTCCACCTTACTTTAGCTTCTGACATCAATTTACAAAGATAAGATAGATTTTCGTTTTTGGTCAAAAAAGAACTTCGAGTCTTTTGACCAAGCCGATGAAAGGCTCGAGGTCGTCTACAACCATCATTGCAATACTCAATTTCGGTACCGGTTCTTACTAAGGTACACTGGATTTGTTACTGTGCCGATACTGAAATTGAATGATCCAAGAAATTAACCTTTCAACCCAAATAGTCAAATCGTAAAATTATTACTTCAATTCAATTACAAATATTTTATGAATTTGTATTAATTTTGTTGTAGCCGTTTCGAGCAACAACCACGCAAGTACTGGCACAGTTTGCTCGATGGATATTGAACGAGCCATTTGTCACTCATCCAGCTGGCTCTGGTGGACCCATTGGATTTGGTACTCCCTTTAATCCTGGTATATTATTTTTTTACTTTCTCTTAAGTAAAATTATATATGTAAGATTATTTAATTTTTAATTTCATTGTAGCGACTATGCTGAAACATTGAAGAACGCCTGGCACGGAGAATATTTCATCGGATTATCCATCAAGAAATTTTGATAATGTCTCGAACAGGACAAGACCTGGTCAGGTACTTTTTGTTTTGTAACTTTCTACCTTTTAGAGGGTTCTTTTCGTAATATTTAGCATTTTCTCTTTTCACCGATTTTAAAGTTTAAAAAAATCAACAACATTAGGGATTGTTTTTTTTCAAATTATGAAAAATTTACAATTTTCTGTTTTTTAGAGGTTTTTTTGGTAATTTCCAGATTTTCCGTTTCACAAATTTTAAGGTTTTTTTCATAACAAATAAACAAATATTTGGGATTATTTTTTAAAATTACACAAATTTTAAGGGTTCATTTGTAATTTTCTTAGAGGGTTTTTTGGTAATTTTTGGTAATTTTTGGTATTTTCTGTTTTATATTTCACAAATTTTAGGGTTTAAAATAATGAGCCAATATTTGGGATTGGTTTATTCCAAATATGGAAATTTTAAGGTTTGTTTTGTAATTATCAGCCTCTTAGAACATTTTTTTGGGTAATCTTCTTCATTTTCGGTTTTATTTTCATAAATCTTAATGTTTAAAAAAATCAACCGATATTTGAGATGTTTTCTTAAATTACAAACATTTTAAGGTTTATTATCTCATTTTCAGCATTTTTGAGGTTCTTTTTGATCATTTGACTATTTCAGGTTTTATTTTCACAAATTTTCAGGTTTGAAAAAATCAACCAATATTAGTGATTGTTTTTTCAGATTAAGGAAATTTTAAGGGTTATTTTGTAATTTTCAGCTTGTATAGGATTTTTTTTTATTTATAATTTCAACGTTTTCGGTTTTATTTCACAAACATTAAGGTTTAAATAAATCAACCAATATTTTGGATTTTTTTTTTCAAATTATAGAAATTTTAAGGGTTATTTTGTAATTTTTGACTTTGTGGAGGGTTTTTTGGTAATTTTCATCGTTTTTGGTTTATTTTGAGAAACTTTTAAGGTTGAAAATAATAAACCAATATTTAGGATCATTTTTTTCCAAATTGCAGAAACTTTAAGGGTCTTTTTTGGTAATTTTCAACTTTCTTGAGGTTTTTTTCAATTTGTTTTTTTTTATTTCCAGCAATTTTAGGGTTTTTCTATAAATTATGATTAATTAAGGATTGTTTCTCTCAATGTTGGCAATATAGAAATTTTAAGGGTTGTTTCGTAATTTTTGACTTTGCGGAGGGTTTTTTAGTAATTTTCAGCATTTTTAGTTTTATTTTCAGAAACTTTAAGGCTTAAAATAACAAACCAATATTTAGGATCGTTTTATTCCCAAATTGCAGAAACTTTAAGGGGTTTTTTTTTATAATTTTCAACTTTCTAGAGGGCCTTTTCATTATTTTCTGTTTTTTTATTTCTAGTAATTTTATGCTTTTTCTATAACTTTGACTAATTAAGGATTATTTTTGTCTATGTTTTCATTATAGAAATTTTAAGGGTTATTTGGTAATTTTTGACTTTGTGGAGGGTTTTTCTGGTATTTTCAGTGTTTTTTCTTTTACTTTCATAAACTTTAAGGTTTAAAATAATAAACCAACATTTAGAATCGTTTTTTTTTTCCAAATTGGAGAAACTTTAAGGGTTTTTTGGTAATTTTCAACTTTCTAGAGGGATTTTTCATTGTTTTTTTTTTCCAGCAATTTTCGGGTTGTTCTATAAATTGGGACTAATTAAGCATTGTTTTTCTCAAAGTTGGCATTACAGAAATTTTGAGGGTTATTTTGTAATATTTGACTTTGAGGAGGGGTTTTTTGGTAATTTTCAGTTTTTTTTTATTTGTTTTCAGAAACTTTAATGTTTAAAATAACAAAGCAATATTTAGGATCGTTTTTTTTTGTCAAATTGCAGAAAATTTAAGGGGTTTTTAGGTAATTTTCAACTTTCTAGAGGGCTATTTCATTATTTGCTGTTTTCTTATTTTTAATTTCCAGCAATTTTAGGGTTTTTCCATAAATTTTGACTAATTAAGGATTATTTTTCGCAATGTTGGCATTATAGAAATTTTAAGGGTTATTTTGTGATTTTCAGTGCCTTAGGTTTTATTTTCAGAAACTTTAGGGTTTAAATTAGGGGTGGCAATTTACCGAGCCGAGCCGAACACAGCCCAGCTCGAGCTCGGCTCGAGTCTGGTTCGAGCCAGCTCGGCTCGACTCGACGGAGGGGTTCGAGCTCGGAAGTCCCGCTCGAGCTCGGCTCGGAAAAAACTCGAGCCAGCTCGAAAACACTCGAGCCAGCTCGTAGCTACTCAGGCGAGAGGACTGGAGAAGCTGTGAGTGGGGAAGCAGAGGCGAATTGAGAGGTTGTGAAGCCTAATCGGAGAAGAAAGCTGGCGAATTGAGGGTTGTGAAGCCTAATCGGCGAGAATCGGCGAGAATCGTAGCGAGACTCAGGCGTCGAGAGGCGAGCGCGAGACAGGCGTTGAGAGGCGAGAGAGATCTGAGAGGCGAGAGGAGCGAGAGAGCTCTGAGAGGCGAGAGAGATCTGAGAGGCGAGAGAGAGAGAGAGAGATCTGAGAGGCGAGCGAGAGAGATCTGAGAGGCGAGAGCGAGAGGCGAGAGAGGTCTGAGTGAGAGGCGAGAGAGGATTAGGGTTAGGTTACGCGTCTGAGTCTGAGAGTAGCGCGCGCGAGAGAGAGAGCGGCGACGCGAGAATAGGTATTATATACGGTGTTCGAGTTCGAGCTGCTCGCGAGCCGAACATCACCCGGCTCGAGCTCGGCTCGAGTCTGGTTCGAGCCAGCTCGGCTCGGCTCGAATTTTTCGAGCCAATTTTCGAACGAGCTATTTTCGAACGATCTTCGAGCCGAACGCGAACGAACGTTCGAGCCGAGCTTTTTTTGCCAGCCCTAGTTTAAATTAATACACGAATATTTAGGATCGTTTTTTTTTAAATTGCAGAAACTTTAATTATTGGAAGGACCATAATAGTATATACATAAGACGAGGATTGGACTTTAGTTCGATCAACTCAATTTAGTTCAATTATATTCTATTGTAAATAGATATGAACTTGAAAACTATTTTTCTTACTTCAAAATGATTCAAGGGCAAGCCATTACGTAATCCTCCTTGAAAACATAAACAATTTTCTGACAAAAACAATAGTAAATAATTTTTTTGCATTATTGGAACGTTATTATGTATTTATGCAATTGTTATTATGTACTAGGAAAATAGCCCGCGCTTCGCTGCGGGATATATTATTTGATAAGAAATAATATAATAATCAAAAGTAATAATTTTATATATTATTTTATATATTATTTGATATATTATTTGATATATTATTTGATAAGAAAATAGAAATATTTCTTGCGCTTCGCTGCGATTTTTCAAAATTTTTTATGATCATAAAATCATAATTTTATCTAAAACGTTACAAGTGCAAAACAAAAGTAATCTTCATAAATGTTAATTTAAAAAAAAAAGGCTGATATTAAATAGTCTCACAAATATTATGCAATAAATGCAAACTTTTTTCTTCCTAAAAAAATAAGCATAAATGTTAATTTAAAAACAAAAGTAATCTTCATAAATGTTATAATAAGCATAAAAAAATAATAATTACAGCTCTGGCTAACAAAAAGTATTTGTGTGAATAATATTTTATTAACAGTAAAATTATAGTATACAAATTATATTTATTAATACGATGAAAAATTCAAATATTTTATTTAGAACACAAGACATATGTCAATTATATTTATTAATACGATGAAAAATTCAAATATTTTATTTAGAACACAAGACATATGTTGAATATAATAAAATTGCAAAAAAAAAAAAAAAAATGAACAGTAACCCGGATGAACAGTACCCGGGGTGAACAGTACCGAACAGTAACTGATGATGTGGCCTCACCATATCCTTTGTATCCAAAATTTAATGGGAGATGAGATTTCTGCAATTATCAAAAATTTATATTTAAATTTGTTATTTAGGTCAACCTATGTGTAGTTTCTCTAATGCTAACAACAATACTTCATATTGTTATGTATGAATAATGTGTATATATTGATAGTAATCATTGAAGGTTATTTCAGATTTTGTATATTTTGACAATCTTTGATTATGAACTACTTAAATATGCATTGAGTATAACAAGTGTTGGAAACATAGTTCCAAAAAACAGTTGAGTCAAGGCGGAATTATGCCGAAATAACTCCACTCGCGCAAGTTGCTTCCTCCTTCGCGGCAACAATTTGATTTGGTGGCACTAATGCATATACAAAATGTTGCAAACCTATCAATATAATAGAACTTTAAAAAAAAGTTATCAACATATAATAGAACTTCAAAAAAAAAGTTATCAAGTGAATATGAAATAAATATAACCAAAAAGAAAGCACACGAAATATAAACCTCAAAAAACAAACCCGCGCATTTGCGCGGGTCCAGCGCTAGTTTGTACTAAAGATCTACAAAATATTTTTTTTAGTAAACATATGAATTATGATATATTAATACAATATCATGCCAATATAATGGCAATATTAAAATGCATCATATCAAAAAGTTATATTAACTTTCATGCGATTTTCAAAATGTATAACATATGTATTAAAATTATTATTATTGATAAGTTAATATAGCAATATTTCCACTAATATTATTATTATCATCATATTAAATGAGCACACACACAAATACATATAATTAATTAACTTAGTCAATATTAGTAATAAAGTATAGTATTAATTAGTCTCACAATAAATTTAATAATATTTTTCATAAAGGAAAATTCTTATCTACAATATATACAATTTGTTTTGACACTATAATTTTGTTTTTATTCGTACAAAATATTGAATAAATAATTTCAGTTCATAAGTCTGGAAAATGTACTAATTAGTGATGTAATAATAAGGTCCTATTATTTTTGCTTCTTAATGAGAAATTATTTACAACGCCCCTCTAATTGATGTGAATTTTTATCATCCATTTTATACAATTTATATTCATCAATTATATATATTATATTAATGTGTTTATTATACATTTTTAACATTATATATATCTGAATGACCATGGTACATTTTATATGTTTATTGTGCAAGTTTCTACATATTTATCTTTTTGTATGTTCATTTTTATGACACTAACAATATTGACAATCATTGATAACGACAAAATGTAATTGTTTTTTAATAAAAACAATGAAAATATGTGTGTTCAAAAAATGATAAATCAAAAAAAAAGAATACGTTGTGATTGTCTTGAATTTATAAAATTTTTTTTTGACCAATTCACTATGACAAATTCAAATATGTACAAGCGAAGCGGAGCGAGCAACTCTATAGTTTGATTGAAAAATCAATATAGATATGTTAATTTTTACCAAGATATATAAATTATTATTTAAGATATAAATCATCCATATTTTTCAGAAATGTATTCTTATATTCAAAAAGTTATAATTGTCATGTAAAAAATATGTTTATTCAAAATTACATTAAATATCTACACAAAATTGTTATTTTGAAAATGTATTATAGTTTAAAAAACAAATGTTACGTCTAAAATGTAGATTACATATTTTTAAAAAAATTATAAATTTGAAAGATCTATTGAAGTTAAAAAGGACTACGTTAAAAAAAAAAATCTGGCAAAACGAATCATTTATCTTAAATTTAAATTTGAGTAATCATTTGCAACCTTTTTACTATAAAAAAATCTATTATAACAATTCATATATAATTAACATGTGAATTTACATAATCAACATCTGCATAATGGTTAACATATATTAATTAATATAATTAATATGTTAATGTGTGCCCTAGGCCCCTATGTAAATTAATCATGTTAATAATAGTATGATGGATGTTTTAGGTGAAATATGGGCGCATAGTAAAAGCCTGTTTTACTATTGTGTGATGATATTTTAAGAACGGTATTTGCGAGTTGAGAGCAGATTTTGCGAAAAATGAAAGTATAACTATTTTGTTCCTAATATTTAATGTGCGAGAAATTTTTATTTTATTCTTTATTCAGATTTGTTTATTGTATGTTAGAAAACACATAAAATTTATTTTCAAAGTCATATACTATCAAAAAATATGTATATTAATACGTTTTTGAAATTAAATATTTAGAAATAACATTCAATCATGTTTATAATCTACAACAATATTAATATATCATAATCTTAGAATTCACTTCTTAGGTGGTTGTCATAATTTATCTAATATAGTAGAACACTTGCAAGAAAAATTAGTAAATTTAAATACTCCTAAATTCGTAATTATTTTTTTATTAATCAAAACATATTGCACTGCAAGTTATGTATATAATTTCAAGTCCTGATCAAAATAAAAATAAATGTAAACGCAATTATAAGGTATGAGACAAAAACCGACGAATATCTTACAAAAAGAAAAGGAAAATATACTTTATCTTTTTTCTTTTTTTTGAGTAAAATAGAGTAGGCTCTTAAATCCTACGCCTATTAATTTCATTAATTATTTCAAGTTCATACAATATTTGAGATTATTTACCCTAAAATAAAAACTCTAATCCTAAATAACCTCATGAACAATCATATGAACTTAACCTAGTACCAAAAAATAAATCCCATCAAAACTGGAATTCAATTCCTTGACTTGCTGTACTAGTTTTCCATTGGAAATCAAATCCCGGGTATGCAAAAACGGACGTATAAAAATATTTTCCACCGCTCACTTCCTCTTTCCTTCTGTTCTTCCTCCCGCCGCTCTTCTCGTCCTCACAAACCCTAATGGCCACCCCTCTTTTCCACTTGTCTTTACCACTTCTCCTTTGCACCTTATCGCCTCAACCTCCGTCCATAGTGATATAACATCTCTCAATCTGGTTCCAATACAAACCCTAGATCTTCCAGTGACTCCATTTGGTTTGTATCTTCACGCACAATCTCTGTATTGGTAGAAACCATATCTTCTAAGCTCTCAACAACACTCCTTAAGGTAATGAAATCTTTTTCAATTTGGTTTGTTTGTTGATTTTCCTTGTTTTCTACTTGGTTTTTTTCTTTTTCAAATCGAGATCGATCTTCTTCACTTATTTCTGATTCAAACCACCAAACAGATTCACTAAATCCTTGATTTGTTCTCTTTTTGGTTGATTCAGTGTCTATTATAGTTTTATCTTTCCTCAATCCTTTAGATCTATCATTATCAGTTCTGGATATGATGATCTCAGTGTTAGGGATAGTATTTGAGTCTGATCCAATACTGAAATTAAGTTCAATATTATTCGCTCTTTGATCTTCTTCTTGTGCATTTGTATTCCATAGTCTGATACCGGTACTGAAACTAGTAGAGTAATTCTTCTTCCTTGATTCTCTTCAGTAGTAGCCATATGTCTGTTACCGGTACTGGAACCGGCACCAGTACATCTTCTTCCTTGATCTTCTGTTCCTCCATTTTCCTGTCTGGTACCGGTACTGGAACCGGTACCAGTACATCTTCTTCATTGATCATCTGTTCCTCCATTTTCCTGTCTAGTACCGGTACTGGAACCGGTACCAGTACATCTTCTTCCTTGATCTTCTATTTCTCCATTCCCGTGTCTGGTACCGGTACTGGAACCGTTACCGGTACCAGTACATCTTCTTCCTTGATCTATGGTTCCTCCGTTCTCCTGCCTGGTACCGGTACCATTAGCCCTTCTTTCCAGCTCCATGTCACTTCTATTCCTCTGACTTGTAATCCTTGCATTAAAATTTTCATTAGTGTAGTATGCATCTTCATTTGATATTATTTCAAGTTCAATATTTAAATCTTCATATCTATTTTTATTTAATTTGGAATTATGTGCTAATTTATTTAATTTATATTAATAGATTATATGATCCACAACTTGCCAATCTAAAAAGGTCTGATTAGAAAATATTCTTCTACACCTCTCAAGCCATATTTGATAAAGAAAAATACAGATAAGTGACTTAAAATCCTTCTTTACTTTCTCATTATTTAATATTTCAAGTGGATTAATTGCAGTATATAATTGATTATTTAATCCTAACACACCATTTAACTTTTCCCAAACTATCCTTGTGAATTGACATTCACTAATGATATGTTCTACATTTTTTCATATTGTTTACATAAAATACATATGTTAGGAAGAAACCATCATCTTTTCTTCAAATTATTCATTGTAAGAATTTTATTTAAATTTAATAACCAAATAAATATTTTTATTTTTAATTCTATATTTATTTCCCATATTTTGTAATAATGTGCCTTAACATATACTCCTTCAATTAATAATTTGTATGTACTTTTGCAGGTAAATGCTTTGTTATTGTTCCAAGCCCATTGAAACACATCTTGCTGATTCTGAAAACATTTGAGTCAGTGGTTTTTCATTCCATTTATGTTTCCAAAAATTTGTATTTTTTCCATTGCCAAGTATAATGTTTAAACTATGATTAAAAAAATCAGAATTTTTTAAGACATCTTTCCAAAAATATGAGTTTTTATTTGTATTTATAAAGTCACTATTTTCACTTAAGTTATTATCAATTAAATTAAACCAATATAATTTATCTTCTGAATTATAATAGAGCCATAACCACTTAGTTAAGAGAACATTATTAAAAATTTCTAGATTTATAACTCCTAATCCTCCTTTCTCTTTTGGTTGACAAACAATGTCCCAATTAACTAGGTTATATCCAGATAAATTATTACCTTTCCATAAAAAAAAAAATTCTAATTTTATCAATTTCTTTAATTACCCATTTTGGAAATTTAAACACATTTCAATAGTATATTGGCATAGCAGTTAAGACTGAGTTCATAAGAACTAATCTTCCTGCTTTATTTAATAAACTACCTTTCCAACCAGTTAACTTATTTGTGATTTTTTCTATCAAAATTCTATATTCTTCCTTAGTTGGTCTTTTATAATGTAATGGTAACCCTAAGTAATTAATTGGAAATTTACCAACTTGACAATTTGACTCTTTAGCTAAAATATTTAAATCTTCCTCATTTATATGTAATCCTATAACTTCTGACTTAGAAAAATTCATTGTTAGACCAGATTCCTGTCCAAATAAATTTAAAATATATTTAATTCTTTTAATATTATTAATATTGGGTTTTAAAAATAATATAGAATCATCAGCATAAAACAAACTTGTATGAATGTTATTTAATGGTTTAATAATATATCCTTTTCACTTAAATTTTCTAATAACTTTGATAACACATCCATAACTAATAAGAATAAATAAGTAGAAATAGGGTCACCTTGCCTTAAACCCCTTTTTAAATGTATAAGTTTTCTTGGACTCCCATTTAAAATTACCCTTGTTGTCTCAGTAAGTACATAATTTTTAATCCAATCTATAAAATTTACACCAAATTCTCTTGCTATTAGAATTTTAATTAAAAAATCTCATGATACACTATCAAATTATCCTTTTTAAAATATACTTTATCTTCGTATCCAAATATGATTTAGGCATAAAATTTATGATATAGAGAATGTTGTGGCGATCTAAGAGAAGATGTAGATGTTCTCATAAGAAAAAAAAAAAGCATGAGAGAGGAAGTAGACAACCTCAACCAATTTTGGTACAAAAATATCGTGCACTAAAGAAATAAAGGGTAAAATAGTCACTCGAGATATAGCCTAAGGCCTTTTTGCAACAACAACAACAAAAAAAAAAAAAATCTGTGTATGACCTCCAAAAAAAGTCTCTCAAGATATCACCATCCTTGACTATTTTTCGAAACTGGACTTGGATAGCGAAAAATATATGAGAAAAACATTTGGTGCAAATATTGCATGTTGGAAATTACATTCACGTGTTTAGTTTGCATGCAAATTCAACCAAGAGGAAGTAATTCCGATTTTCTTTCTTTCTTATCAAATTGTTTTAATATTTTCTTTTTAAAGTAAATTGTTTTAATATTTAAATTGTGTTCGAATTTAAAACAAAAATAATGTATTGTTGCTGATAAATATTGATTACGAAAAATAATATTTGATTATAAACAATCGAGTTATTGTGCTTGAAACTCAATGAGTTCTTAAACGAGTTCGAAAATAACTCTATTCGGTTAACCGCAACAATACCGGAGAGCATGCTCATGCCCATGCATTTGTAAATGTTTTTATTGTCACAATTAAATGCATTATTTAATGTTGTAACTACATACTTGTTAATGCTTCTATTTCTCATAATTCAATTCATTTAATTATTTTTCAAATTTGTAGGTTTGAATATGGATTGTGGTGAACAAATTCAATAAAAACATTAAATGTCTTAATAATGTGAAAACGTTGGACATTTAATTATTTTTCATTCTTTGTAGGATGATCCAAACAAAAAATTGACGATTCACTACTAGAATTTAATGCACGTGTTAGCACATCAAACATATAAATGGATTGTAAAAAGATGAGTATCATCACTCTAAAAATAATGTGATATAGCATGGTTGTTTTCTTTCTTTTTTGGAAAGGACAAGTCTAATCCCTTCTAAAAAAATTATAACATATACAAAAAGGCAAAATATAATGTCTAACAAAAGCAAAAGACTTAATTTTCATTTTTTTCTCGTGACAACTCTGTAATTGAAAAGAATTTTTATTTGAATTTATCGTATGAATTATCGGTATCATGGATTATGTCATCATCTTGATCTTTCATTCAGGGACGGATCCAGGATCAATTTATGGGGGAGGGGAAAAATTTTATAGGAGGGGGGAGGAGGCGAACTGAAAAAAAATAATCAAAATATGTGGTTTGAGGTACCTCAAACTAAAGACCTCTCACTTCCAAAACACCCTCGTTTACCACTACACCACTCTAGTCTTTGTGAAATATATACAATTATACTGTAATTATTATTTTTCAAACGAGCAAAACCACCATTTTCGATGGATACAATCTAGATTTACGATTTCATAGGGGGGGGAGGAGCTTCCGCACGCCCCGTTGGATCCGCCACTGCTTCATTTGCTTCTCTTCTTCGCGACGATAACTTTCTTTCTATAGCGTACATAATTCACCCAAAGAGGTTATCCTTGATCCATGATTACTCTTTCAAATTTTCATTTCAAATTTGTATACATCTCGAAATTTAACATTTATTTTTTAGTTGTTTTAACATTGTTATTGGGCTTCTAATTTATTTCCATTAAATTATTCTGTCATTTTTTTTGTCACTATATTTTTTAGTTGTCTTATTTATCCAACGATATTTAATCTCTCTCATGCTCTTTGAAAAATAATTTAACATGGCATAAACTGGCGAAATTATTATTTTTGCACATTATATGTTATGAAATTATTATTTTTGCATATTATATGTTATGAGATGTTGTGAGTTCAAGTCGCATTGACATCAATGAATGGAGGATCATCGAGTTTTCTCCATTTACTCGTTCTTTTTTATAATTTTTGCATATCAAAATAAATAGATTCTACTTTTACTAATTATTTTAAAATAATAAACTATATTAAAAAAAAGTTGTGATCCGGAGGGGACTGTATACTTTTCCTTCAAATTATACAATACAAGAGTCATAAATATTGAAAAGTACATAAATGTTGAAATGTCATTTTATGTATGTGATTTTGTATTTGAGAAGTACATAAATGTTGTGTATGTGATATTGTATATGTTGGCCATCAGTTTCCACAGTTGCATTATAACTAATCTCTCTCATGCTCTTTGTAAAATAGTTTAACATGGCATAAACTGGTGAAATTATTATTTTTTCATATTATATGTTATGAGAAATTGTGAGTTCAAGTCGTATTGACATCAATGAATATAGTATCATCGAGTTTTCTTCATTTACTCGTTTTTTTTTTATTATTTTTGCATATCAGAGTAAATAGATTCTACTTTTCCTAATTATTTTAAAATAATAAACTATATTAAAAAAAGTGGTGATTCGAAGGGGATTGTATACTTTTCCTTCGAAAAATACAGTACAAGAGTCATAAATGTTGAAAAGTACATAAATGTTGAAGGGTCATTTTATGTATGTGATATTGTATTTGAAAAGTACATAAATGTTAATGTATGTGATATTGTATTTGTTGGCCATCGGTTTCCCACAGTTGCATTCCAAGATATATAATTAAGTATTAAGTATCATTTTCAATTGATAGTAATATTGTCCCCCTAAACTAACATCACTTAAAAAACGTGTGTCGCCTAAAAAAATATACTGAAGTTACTAAATTGCTAGAAACTAATTTGGCAGAAAAAAAACAATTTTTTATGTTTTCTTATATTTTACGTGATATCTAATATCAGAACTCGGACAAGTTATAGATTTTATTAATATTTTGTTTATCGACCATAATCATCATAATACATTGTACATATATTATAATAAATATGCATATTTTACATAATTTTTTTTTATTCGGCTACACATATACTAACTGAAATTATAACTAACATGTACTTTTGTATATATTTTAATATATTAAACACAATACTTGATTCGTGTTTATTTTTTATTTTGAAGAAGAAACAAAAAAATAAAAATAAAATATTTAAAAATGGTTCATTATAATACTAATATTTGTATATATTTTAATATATTAAACACAATAATTGTTTGTTATTCAAAAGATTGAGAAATCAAATTTAAAATTTATAAATGGCAGAGATCATATGTGGTCCCTTATATTATACTAGTTATACCCCGCGTCATGCCATTGCGCGGGTCTGTTCTTGTTGACAATGCAAGATTGATATTAGAAGAAGAAAATTAGGCATTGTGTATAGTATGTATAACAATGGCCTACAGATATAATGTATGTCAATTGATCAATAATATCATGCAAATAACATCCATAATATACGTTTTGTATTTGTATGAGAAATTCTTATTTGTATGTGTATTTGTTTTCTGTATTGCATATTTGTTTTTTGTATTCGCACTGATATTCGTATTTTGTTTATTTATATGTATTTATTTTTTTGTATTGCAAGAGTCCACCATCAATAACTTTAAATTTCCACACAATTACAAATAACCCTTTGCACGAAACATGAGTCACTGAAAGCAAATAAAAGGGCCGAATATAAAAAATACCATGCATAACTATTCAAACCGAGTTGCGAATTCGCAACGTAGCCCGGCACGACCATGCCTCAGGCAAGTGCGCCAAGTTACTTCATGCCGAATTGCATCAGTGACAAGAGTCCACCAGGACTAACCCTACAATTCGACAAAAAATACAAATAAGTCCTTGCACGAAACCCAAACAAAGGTAATTAAAAGAAAATGAATGGGTTGAATTAGAAAAAATACCATGCATAAATATAGAAACTAAGTTGCGAATACGCAACGTACCCCGGTACAGTCATGCTCGAAGACCACCCACCATGGTGTTGCCCGTTGAATTGAATTGGTGGCAAGAGAGCAGGAGTGCTAACGAATCCCTGATCGAAAAAATTGTAATATGTACCAAAAGAAATCCTGAATTTCTTCCAAATTACATATTCCATATCGGCGTACCCCGGTGTTGCCTGCTGAATTGAATTGAATTCCATATCGGCGTACCTCAAGCCTACGCACCATGGTGTTGCCTGCTGAATTGAATTCGTGGCAAGATAGCATGAGTGCGAACGAATCCCTAATCGAAAAATTGTAATATTTACAAAAAAATCATGAATTTCATCGAAAATTACATACATCATCTTGAAAAGAGTCGACACGTATTACTGTTGGAAATACGGCGATCTCTAGAGCCCCGCGTAACATAAGTGGGGGCCGGGTCAGTTCCCTAATCCCAAGATCATGCCATCTCTCCGAGGGTATGATGCGATAGAAGGATAGAATTGTACCACGTGAAATTGATCACGTTCGAATGGTTGGTTGCTTTCTTCTTTGCTTTTGTTCTTGTTGTGACGTTGGTGACTAGTCGTCCGTCCCATGCCCACACGTCTCTCACAGTCATCACACGATCTCGGTTGTTTTCGTAGTCCAATGCCCACACGCTTCCACAGATTTCTTGTCGTTTACTTCTCCGGTTGATCACAAACAAAGAGCCACAAACGTGGACTTCTCTACACGTATCTACCGTGAGTTGTAGTCTCTCGGTCACACGCGCAACTGCCTAAACGAGACGTGTGTGAACTTGATTGATTAGTTTATACGATTCTCTCACGGAGAAAACGTCTTTTCTCATCTTTTCTCTTTTTCTCTTAGGTAGCACTCTTTCAACAATTGCTAGAGTGATTATAAATAAATTGGACCTCTAGAGAAGATAGAAATATCCTATTTGCTCTTAATAGGATAATGGCACATAAATGAGTACATATCATATGTATAAAACAGTGTATATCATAATATACTTCAACATATTTTCAGAGACACTTCCGTTACAACAAAACATATCCTGCGTTGTAACGGGCTGTTTAGTAATACTGTACTAAACAATTTAGAGGACTTTCGTTACAGCACAGCTAAATCTCCGTTGTAACAAATCATTTAGTAATCATGTACTAAATAAACTCGAGTCCTTCCGTTGCAACGGTGCCCAGCTTCCACTACAACGGAACATTCTCTGAAATTTTACTGCATTAATAACAAATCTTATTAACTATGTATGTACATGTTCATTACAACGGACTTTAATGTTCGTTATAACATAACTGGCCCTGGAATTGATATTTGCACAATCTTATTATGCCATATCCATTCCATTGAACGCGTACCTTCGTTTGTCCTTAATGTACATTTTTACCGTTAATCAAAAACTGTATTTCTTTCAATTACGTCACACCGTTTCAAACTGGGAGACATTGTACCAGATTCTATATTGGCCATCTCGAGCTGCTCTTCACGGTCACCGATACCATCCTCACTCTCCCATCGCGGCCATATCTCGTAGTCGACCTACACATAGAAAATTAAAAAATTAAAAACCCGCACAAAAATTGTAATCCTTAAAAATTCAACCTTGAATTTGTTTCAATAACATGTCTAATAATTTATCATGTTTGTATTCAGAACAACCTCAACTTTACTGCCATCCACAACTAATCATCTCTCAATTTACCACGTAAGATCATTAGAAAATGATGAGGCAAGATATTATAGTGTCGAATAGTTCTCGCGGCATATTGGGCAACTTTATTATGAAATAATAACAGATACTTCCCAAGTACACTTCACATCTATTTGTCGAATATTTTTAATGTATATATTTTTTGATAATAAATGAGGAAGACTCATATATCCTCAATTCATTGATGTCAATGAGGATTGAACTCACAACCTCTCACAGCTCTTATTTATTGTGTCTCACACTCAACCAACTGGACTATGAATTCATTGGCAAAAATGACTAAATGGAGAAGACTCGGTAGTTCTCCATCCATTTGTGTCAATGATATTTGAACCCACAACCTTTCACAACATATAATTTTTTGTGTCTCACACTCAATTAAAAAAATTCTAATGTATATGAACAAAATATAATTAAAAGATAAAATTGCAATTCAAAAATTAAACAATAATTTATATGTACAAGCAAATAATTAAATAGAACAAATATATCATTGTTTAACATGATATTTTAATTCGAACATATTTGAAATATTTATTTCGTTGAAAATATAATATTGACATATAAAAATGTTATGTTATCATGTTTATTTTAAGAAATAAACTATTATCGTGTTATAGTATATGTTCTTCCTGATGATTTTTTTATTTTTCTTTTGCGGGGTTACATATGGTGCCCCCAAAATTCACCAAAACTCGCATGATGACGTGGACAATGAATATTTAATTGGATTGATTAATATTTTTAATTAAATAAATTAACGGATTATTGACTAACTGAATTAACATATCAATTAAAACGTGTCAATTAACCAATAATTACATGTTAATCAATTTAATTAGTTTTCCCGAGTCCATCTCATCAAGAAAGAATGGTGAGATGAGACTCGGGGAATTGTATATTTTCTCTTTTATGAATTATGGTGGGGTGATCCTTATTGTGATGTCCAATGAGCCTTACTTTTTTGGAATACGGGGAGACGTCACCATTAAATACCACAAATTTCTTGGATCATTGTACTATACTTTGTTTGTCCATGTAGGTGTAGGTGAAATGTCACATTTTTTTGTGAGAGTATTAAAATTCGGATAATTATACCATACCTCCTCATTTTCCCATCACATCCTCTGTATCATCAATTAATCATCAATTAATCATTAATTGATGATTAATTAGCATGATAATTAATAAAAATACATCCGATTAACGGTTAATTGATATTAATTAAGAAGTGTTAGTGTATATGTATTTTAATTATATATTAATTAATTCTTAATGAAGTGTATTTTTGTTAATTAATCGGATAATTAACCATTAATTAGGGAATAAAGGGTGTTGGGGGGGGGGGGGGGGGGGGGGGGGGGGGGGGGGGGGGGGGGGGGGGGGGGGGGAATGAGGGGTACTGTATATGGCCTCTTAAAATTCGGATAGTACTTATGGAGCCGTTTGATGCAAAGAATTTGGAAGGATTAAGAAGAATAGTGACAAGAAAGTGAGATGAGAATGAGGTTTTGAATGACATGTGTTTCTTTCCTAATGTATTAAAATTCTAAAATTAAAAATAAAATTTATTGTTTGACGTTAAAAAATATTGAAATATAATAGAACATGAATTTTATTGGATTATATATAAAATCTTATTCTTTGTATACTACTACTACTACTACTGTTATTATTATTATTATTATTATTATTATTATTATTATAATAATTATTATTACTAATAATACTTATTTTGAATCTTATTCTTATTATTAGATATATATTTTTTAATTAAAATCTTATTTTTAAAATTATTTCTAACTATAATTTTTTCTTTCAGTAAAATCTTATTAAAAGTTTTTATTTTTAATACATATGTTTGTGTGTAATTTTTTTTTTTTTATTATTTTACGTATACAACATGGAGGAGAGGATTCTTGTGTTTGCTCACCATTTTTCGAACAGAAAACTGCATACACCTTTTCGAACAGAAAACTGCATACACCCTTTCAGTAATCTGTCAGAACGAAAATATTAAATCGTTCCAACCGACTTTGAACATTTACGAAAGTTGTAGATAATCTAATTATCTTTCCAACCCAATTTGGCCCAGCCCAATTGGAGTTCGGACACGAACGTTACGGCCGTTTTACTGACTGTATGTCAAACTGTCGCACCCTTTCGGTATTTCATTAGAACGATACTGATAGTTCGCTCAAATGAAATATATTACAACATGAAAATTCTAGATAATCGCATTATCTAACTAACCCAATTTGAACCATTCAAATCGGAGTTTCCTACTGAAAGTTATACGAGTGTTACTAATCTGTTTCGTATGCCCACGAACGCGTACGTTCGTTTGTCCTACGTACCATTTTAGCGATGATCCAAAACTGTATTTCCTTCAGTCTCCCACTCAGTTTCAGATTTACCTAAAAGGTACTCATGTATATCACATATACACTATATCAGAGAATCTGGCCCGCGTATCAAATACGATAAAGCCATGCACATCCAATGTGCAAAAACTTGCAATCAAGCCCGACATAGTACGACTCGTTGTGTGACCGTGTAGGTTCGTTTAACGATGGCAGTAGGCCGTTTCCATGGCACTACAAGCCCATGAGCGGGATCTAGTCACTCCATCATGGCTACCCATGTTAAAACGAAAAATGATTGTGATCATTGTGCCTATCTCGAATAGTGGTTACTAGTTCTCTTGTTTGCGATATCCGTTAATCAAAAGGCATGGTAATAGTCATCCTTATAATTTGATTAACTATACTTATTCCCCGATTCCGAGTTGATTTAACAAATTTCAATCGATATTAACCATTAATATCATTGACTCTGGCCAGAGATTTCGTTAATCGACTCATCGAGCGGCGCCTAAGAGATATCTCTTCCTTTCGGAATAAACAATTCCTATCTTGGAGACTCACATTGAATTCCGTGTTTCGGACAATACCCAATGATGACCCTTTTAACTCCCTGTTATGGTGAGCGTAAGATCATATCAAAGCATTGTGTTACGCATGTAACGCAATCAGTGATCCCCTCAAGTATGAAGAATCTAAAACCCCATCCGTCACAAGTCCATCTATAATGACTAAACCATGTCATGGACTCGCGGCTTTGGTCATATCCAATATATGTAACCTAACATATATCTACGTTCCCGATTCGACAAGCACCTTGTCCCATGATTAGCAAAACATAATCATCTCCTCGGCAAACGTACTAGTGTACGCGTTCAGTCTATCCAATAATAGAAATGCTTCTCTCTTAAGCAAGCTGATCCGCGACTAGGGATGTTTAGAAATGACACTTTAAGTGTGATGGTTTCGCTGCACATGGTCCTCAACCATGTCGACGTCCACACAAGTTCAAATCAAGGTTCATGTAACAATCATATTACACAACCCGCACACTGTTTTCATATAAGGTGAATGCATATTTAAATTAAGTAAACAAAATTTTTAAAAGGAATGCATTCATATGGACTAAGTATTTGGGTGATACAACGTTTACCTATGGGTATCTCCATACCCATAACCTGCGAGGACTATCGTATTAGATAACTACACTCTACTCTCTTCTTCCTCCTCTAGGTATCTCCATACCCATAGTCATCGCATGACAGTCACGCGCGACTAGAGAGAGCGGTTTTGTAAACGGGTCTGCACGTTCCCGCTAGTGTTAATCATCATCAGGATTGGAACATTTCCAATACCTACGATCACATCTTTTTACAAAATTTCATGGACCAAATGAAATTTTCTGAGTATTGGCTAGAAGTGGTTGTGACCTCGGCATTTTTGGCTTGTACTATTGCGTCTCACGCAATAAACAACCATAAATCCGATCTCGTGACTACTAGAGTTTGGTCATGTATCCTTGATCCATACCACTTCCTTTTGCGATTAATAACCGCAATATACTCGCCACCGTAAATAGAATCATAATCTATTGGTCTTGTGGAACCTTTCCACATTACCGTGTTTTCATTTAAGCAAAACATGTACACACTTTGTGATCGAAAGTCGTGCTACATATTTGGACGTGCTTAATCTTTGGAAACTGTTGTTGTTATAACTCTTTATAACCAACACGTCCTCCACACCATTATAGATAAAAATCCTGAATTCTTTCGCAAAGTATTCAAGGATAACATTCACCGCTATAAATACAGATTCCCATGGGTTTAAATATACATAACCATTATGTATATAAATGTATAACCATTATACATTCACAAGAGTTAGTCTTATGTAATAGAATTACATTCAAACTCATGTGATTCCCATGAATTTATTGACGGTAAATTAGACGACTTATGTGTACGTCGTATAGCCACATATATATCATGACAGATATAATAGATCCTAACATCAAATGTAAGGCATCATATTATTACTTTTCGCGCTGCTTGATGTCTCACATCGAGCCTTTGAAAATTTCTGTCATTCGACATTTTGATTTAACTCCTCCAAGGAGTTATATGTTGAAAATCATTTTCAACAATATGTCGATATATGTGCCATAACATAGAACGAGGAACTTCTTAGATCTATCATATAGATCTTCACGCTTATTCATAAGCGGTCTCGTCTAAATCCTTTGTCGTTACAAGAAATATAACGCAGCTCCCACTAACCTTCATGTGTACACAAAGTTTTCATTCATTCCGACAATGTTATAACTGTTTATAACTTTGTCAAAACGAATATTCCAATTCCGAGAAGCATTCTTTAATCCATCATATGGATCGTTAAAGCATGCATATCCTATTCCAATTCTTATGAATCGACAAAACCGTAAGGTTGTGTCAAGTACACATCCTTTAATAAAATTTCTGTTAAGAAATTCGGTTTTGACATCCATCTTGCCACATCACATAGTCATAATATGCGACCATGGCAAGCAGAATTTCGAGAATGTGAAAGCATGGCAACATGCGAAAATGTTTCTTCATAGTCCGACTATGAATTGCATGAAACTCTTCGCAAAAAGCCTCGCTTTACATATATGCGTATTCCTATCCATGTCGGTTCTTCATCTTGAAAAACCCACTCACATTTCACGGGTCTAACCCAGAAAGTATTGAAATCAAGTTCTGAACTTGATAATTTACATGGATCGAATCTCAGATTTCATGACACCATGTCATGTGGAATCAACTTTTCATAGCATCCTTGTAGGATATCGAATCATCATATGATTTCGATCTATCATTATTAGCCTCGATAAATCCGTATTTACCGGCTTGTGATATAGCCTACTTGATCTACGAAACATTCCTTTGTGTGTTCGACTTGCGTTCATCAACTCTTGATGAAGCCATGTCAACTTTCATCGGTACAATGTTCATTTTCAAATCTCGAACTATTTCGAGATTTATTCTACTCCCACTAGCCCGCATAGAGATAAATGGCACCAAGTTCCAAACTTGTGCGCATCTAGTCCTCCTCCAAGAAGGGATCTCTTCGAGCCACAAAAATCTCATTTTCGTCGGGACGTTAGAACTAATACCCTTTAGTTTCCTTAAGGATAAACGAACAATTTCCAGATTTGGGATTGAGTTTAACTGAAACAAATTTCGAAATATACCCACATCCTCAAATATGTACAAATGACAACTTTGGAACCATTCTGATCCATATCTCATATGGCGTCTTTTGTACTGATTAGAAGGTTTATGGTTCATATCTTATATGCAACCATTCATTAGTGCCGCTGTCTCAAGGGCGTATCCCCAAAATATTTTTGGGAGATCCTATTGACTTATCATTTATCGAACCATGTCCAACATGCGTTCATTTCCTCTTTTCGGACACATCTCAATGTTCCGAATAAAGGCAATCGTGAAACGATTCCACAATCATAAATGATCATCAATATTCATAACTCAAATATCGCCTCTTCGATCCTATCGAAAGGTTTAGCTCAAATACTCGCCTTCTCGATCCTATCGAAAAGCTTTGATTTTCTTGCTTAGTTGATTTCGTATTTCGTTTTTGAAACTCTTTGAATCTTTCAAAAGTCTCCGTTTCGGCACGCATTAAATAGATATTTCCATATCTACTTTAACCGTCCATAAACATAACAAAATACTGATAGCCTCCTCTTGCCTCGGAACTTATCGGATCATCTACATGTGAATGTAAGTTCCAATAATTCGTTGGATCTTTCTCCAACCATTGGAGAATGATGCCCTTTGTCGTCTTGCCTAATAAATAATTATCGCATTAATCAATCGAATCTAATTCGAATGATTCTAGCAATCCATCATATGGAATCTAGATACGCGAATCTCGTTTATATGGCCAAGACGGCAATGCCAAAAGAAGCAATCAACCTCTTGGTTTAATCCTCCTCGGATTTCACCATTCTTTGAGTCATTAGTTTGGACAACTCCTTGTCCGAACTTTCCATTTTGGAAAACATTTTCCCGAAATACCCTTAGACATACATTTCTTTCGACACTACAACACATATGGACTATTGGGGCAGCCAAAACTGACCCAACAAGACTTCAAAACCGTCCCTATAGGTTATTGGGTCGGTGAGGCGACCCTAAATGGGTGTCCCTAAAAGCTGCGTTCCTGTCAGGGGCGGGCCGACCCTATAACGTTTTTGGGGCGGTATTTAATGGGGCGGGCCGACCCTATAACCATCAGTCAATTCACAGCAGAAATAGTACTGTCAGTACTGACGCGTCAGCTAATGGGGCTGGCCGACCCTAATAGTATTTATTAATATTTTTTTAATTTCGATATATATATATATAATTAAATCCATGATACAAAATACACAAACATATACTTTCCGACGATACAAATTACAAATACAAAATCAAATTACAAATTACAAACACACATCAATAGAAAAAAATATATTAACCCATCAGTAGCAAAAAGTATATCAATAACCAAATTACATATATTTTCCGACGATAAGAATTACAAATACAAAATCAAATTACAAATTATAAATTACCATCTCCCTCCATGGCCCCTCAGTAGCCAACCACCATCCTCATCATCTTTCAATTAACCCATCTATTCCTAAAATAAAACACAAACAATTAATAAAGAAGAATTTCCATTTTTACCATTCTAAAACCCAAAATATTACATTAATCATTCGAAATATAAAAACATCGTATTTATCCTTAGGTAATAATTTCAAAAAGAAAAAAT
The DNA here is from genome assembly GCA_946800325.1 of Luzula sylvatica. Lineage (NCBI taxonomy): Eukaryota > Viridiplantae > Streptophyta > Magnoliopsida > Poales > Juncaceae > Luzula > Luzula sylvatica. The sequence continues at coordinate 17,972,678 of OX326957.1, read as the reverse complement.
TATCAGAAAACTGAAAAACGATTTTGTAAAATGTTATATAAAAATGATTAGTACTATAATTTCAAAATAAATTAATAGAAGTATTTAACAAAAAATCTGTGAAGAGATACTAAATTAAAACCCTAAAAAATATTTGAAAACAACAAAAAAGCAATGAAAAAATGACTAAAAAATTAGAAAAAAAAACTGACAGAAAAAGAACTAAATTGAAACCCTAATTTTTTTTCATGGCAAATTATTATGCAATCAAGTTTTCAATATATAATTTTAGAGGGGTATTTGTGAAATTATTACTTCTTTATTTTGGAGACCCGCCTCCAGCTCCTGCGAGACCCGCCTCCAGCTCCTGCGAGAACCAAGTCATACTACTTAGTCCAAAGAAATCTCCTTATTTGAACTTAAATCTCCTTATTTGAACAATACAACAATAATTTATCATACATTTTTTACTTAAATCTCCTTATTTGAACTTGACCTAAACCCTAAACTAAACCAGGTCATACTACCACAATTAACCTAAACCCTAAACTAAACCAAGCTAAACAAATTTAAATCATTTTCCAGCCTTGACCAAGCCCTATAGGAATTTGGAGCTTACCTTGACCAGATCCAGAACGAGTAGAAGAGTGGCGGGTTTGAAATTCACGTTCTCCAAGCACGAGCTCCACAAAACCTCAGGTTTAACAGCAAATAACATCAAATATTTTCGATTAATCAAAATTGAACTAATTGAACTAATTTTCCAGGAATCTGGATCCAAATTGAACTAATTTTCCAACCTAATTTTGCGAAAAACAAAAAATTTACCTAGATACCAGTAATTTTTGCGAAAAACAACAAAATCTGTTCCTAATTCAACTAAATTTCAGCCCAAATTTGCGAAAAAAGAAAAAAAAACCTAAAAACCAGCCAACATTTGCGAAAAACAACAAAATTAGATCAAAATTGGTCAAAACGGGTCTCATTCAAGAAAGAAGAAGACTAAACAAGTACGAGAGAGCTAAATTACCGGAAAGAGAGAAATCCGTCGCGAGAGAGTAGATAGCACCGCTTCGTGAGAGGCAGAGAATTTTCCGAGAGAGAGAGTAGAGAGCACGAGAGAGGGAGAGAGCACGAGAAGGAGGGTTTAACCCTAGCCGAGAGAGAGTAGAGAGCACGAGAGAGGGAGAGAGCACGAGAAGGAGGAGAGCACGAGAGAAGGATGTTCTAATACTATTGGGGCAAGTGAGAGAGAGCGAGAGAGAGATAGAGAGAGGGAGGGGACAAGTGGCTGTGTACATTGCAGCTATTGGGGCGGTCAGGAGGTTGGGGCGGGCCGACCCTAATACTATTGGGGCGGTCAGGGGGTTGGGGCGGGCCGACCCTAATACTATTGGGGCGGTCAGGGGGTTGGGGCGGGCAGCTACAAGAGCTTATTGGGACGGCATTTGCTACAGGGGCAGGCGGACCCTGATTTTAGGGTCGGGCGGACCCAATAAAAGGACGACCCAAAAACCTTATTGGGACAGGATTTACTACAAGGGCGGGCGGACCCTGATTTTAGGGTCGGGCGGACCCAATAAAAGGACGACCCAAAAGCCTTATTGGGGCGGTTGGACCAATTTGGGGCGGGCGGACCCAAAATTTTGAACAATCAGGGTCGGGCTGACCCTGTTCTGACCGACCCAAAAGTCTTATTGGGGCCGGCCGACCCAATAATGAGTATATTTTAGGGGCGGCCCGACCCTAAAAAACACATGTGTTGTAGTGCGATCCCGCTTTTGAATTACAAGGACATCCACGCATCTATATGCATTGGATTCCTCGGATACTCCGAGCATCTCCAATTCAAATTTAAATCGCATCTCATGCAATTTCGGGATCAACTTATCTATCGAATGCATATGATATTCGGTCACAACGATCAAATCTCGTACCATCAACACACGAGTGTTAATCCAAGACCCATAAGGCGTCTCAAAATTAACCTACTCTTTGAGCCGCATTGAATAATTCAACGCGCTCTAGCTCTTGAAACTATTTCATGAGCGTTGTGTTTTACTTTCATATACACCCGAATTCTCAAAACAATTTTGAGAAATATGCGTCTATACATGCCACTGCAAGGCACGTAATATCGTTCGATTCCTTCTTAAAGTTTATCGAACCCGGCTTTCTCTAAAGCCAATGCCTTTAGCCCCGAATCTACCATTTCCGTGTCCAACACGTTCCTTTAAGTCTAAAGAACTATTCTTTAACTATCAAGGTTAATCATGGTAATTCCGGCCCAAAAGCCATCTATCATATCGATTTCAACGATATATTTGGTGTTGCTTGAAAACATAATTCTAAACGGATGATGAAGATTAACTCCTAACCGTGCGTACTTAATCTATATGCTTATATGATGAATATATGATAGTGTTATTTTATCGAATCGATAACCCTCATACCGATACGGGACTCCAAGTCCATAACACTCAAGACCCATATTTTACGATCCTCCCACAAGTTGCTTTGGCAGACGAGTGGGATCTCGCTATTTAGGTAGGATTATATCCAATCGCATCCAATGCGACTCTCGAACCTTTATAGGATTTCGGTGATGGATCGTATCCTATACAATCCCAGTTCCGTGTGTGCATCCTATTTATGCCCCGAACTTCCAATCAAGTCGGCTTTGGCCTCAACCCTTACTGGCTTGAACGGTTAAGTCACAACCATACTCATCGTATCGTTCAAATAAACTACTAATAAGTCGGCTTTGGCCTTAACCCTTATCAGTCCCTATTTAACGCTTGCCACCCCGTCGATGACTACAATAACCCATGTCGGCTTTGGCCTTAACCCATGTGAGACGTAGTACCGATCATAGTGGTTGTGAATATGGAAGGCATTTCCATGACTTAAATATTATGAGGGATCATGCCATTGCATGTTTCTAAATTCGTGACATAATCATATTATATCACTATCACAAGATTTGTAAATGCATATGATTTATGTAGGGAGATTAATTATTCTAAATAATTAATTATCTAATATGCTAGAATGTTTGATGCCGATCAAATCGATATAAAGAACTCAAAATTCCGAGCTTCGTAGCCAAAGTTATCGCGAAAACAAAAACAGCATCCAGAGAAGGGTCCGTTATAACGGACTTCCCCATCCAGAAAACCTCGCCCGGGACGCGTCCGGGGCGCCAAAAAATGCCCCCGGGGCGGCAGAAAAACTGTTTTTCTGCACCCTTTCGTTATTTCATTAGAACGACACTAATACTTCGCTCAAATAAAATATATTACAACATGAAAGTTCTAGATAATCTAATTATCTAACTAAAACAATCTGAACCATTCAAATCGGAATTTTCTACTGAAAGTTATACCAGTTTTAGTAAAATACGAACAAACGAAAAGGTAAGTATATCCAATATACACCTTTTCAACCAGAAAACTACAGACACCTTTTCAGTATTCTGTTGAAACAAAAATATTAAATTGTTCCAACCGACTTTGAATCTGAACGAAAGTTCTAGATAATCTTATTATATAATTAACCCAATTGGATTGGACTCAATTGGAGTTTCTATGCGACATATACGGACGTTTTAGTCTCTGTATGTCAAACAGTCGCACCCTTTCAGTATTCCATAAAAACGATACTGATAATTCATTTAAATGGAAAAACTTTATGTATCAAAGTCATAGATAATCGCATTATCTAACTACTCCAATTTGATCCAATCAATTTGGCATTTTCCACTGAAAATTATCTTAGTTTTACTCACTGTTTCGTATTCTAACTTTCTGCAGATTTTGCCGTTTCGTCCGTTTTCGCTCGTTTCCAAAACGATAAATCATGAAACTTTTTCACGATCATTCCTAGATACTCTCAATCAACTTTTGATCGATCTCTAGAGAATTCCACTTGTGATTTTAACGGAATTTGACTTTCTCTATATGTAGCATCATGCAAACGGGTACGAACTTTGATAACCCGTGCGTATATCTAATATACGATTATGATTCGACCCTCGAATCGATGGCGATCGCTCTGATACCACTGATGGGGAATATCCTCGACCCCGGGCCCGCGCAGCGGATATGTAGGCCCGGTTCGATTCCCCGATTCCCGATGCGAATATAAGGACAGATTCATACCAGTGCCAAATTGATGGCACACGAAGGGTTGATCGCCGCCTTCTATTTCCTTCGGTGTCACATTGGTGACTAGCCCGTACGTCCCATACCGCACGTCTCCCACCGTTTCGACACGCCTCGGGTTGTCTTCGTGCGTTACATGCCCGCATGATTCCACAGCCCGTTACTCGATTACTTCTCCGGTTTGATCACAACGAAGAGCCACATGTGTCGCTCCTCTACCCGTATCCACCGTGAGTCGTAGCACCTCGGTCGCGGATGCACCTGCCTAGACGATGCACCGGCGAACTTGCATGATTGCGTTTCGATTCTCTAGACGGAGAAAATTCTTTTCTCCTTTTCTCTCAATCTCTTCGCACTCTTTCATCAAGTGATTAGAGTCTCTTAATTTCTGGATTAATTCTAAATTAACTCCATTAATTTTCAGGTTGAACTAATCTAATTATTCAACTGGTTGGACTGATGAGAGAGAGAGAAACATCCTATATATACTCCATAGGATAAGGATGGGCCAAAAGGTATGTATATCTTCTATACACATTTTCAAACAGAAAACTGCATACACCCTTTCAGTAATCTGTCAGAACGAAAATATTAAATCGTTCCAACCGACTTGGAACAATTACGAAAGTTGTAGATAATCTAATTATCTTTCCAACCCAATTTGTCCCAGCCCAATTGGAGTTCGGACCCGAAAGTTACGGCCGTTTTACTGACTGTATGTCAAACTGTCGCACCCTTTCGGTATTTCATTAGAACGATACTGATACTTCGCTCAAATGAAATATATTACAACATGAAAGTTCTAGATAATCGCATTATCTAACTAACCCAATTTGAACCATTCAAATCGGAGTTTCCTACTGAAAGTTATACCAGTGTTACTAATCTGTTTCGTATGCCCACGAACGCGTACGTTCGTTTGTGCTACGTACCATTTTAGCGATGATCCAAAACTGTATTTCCTTCAGCTTTCTTTCCCAAACCCTTCTTCTCTCCAAGACCATTCTTTCCCAAACCTCAAGAGAAAATGTCGTCCTCCTCAAGAATCAAAGGCAAGAAGAAGGAGGCAGTCACAAAGAAGGTGCCTGCCAAGAAAGGCAATCGGAGTGAGCGTCTCCAAGAGGATTACAACTTCGATAATCCTCACAACGAACATCTCTTCCGAAATCCAGAGGCATGCATCCGGTTTAAGGAAATCGTCGCCAATGCTATCTCCAAGTGCTATTACTACGCTCTCCCTCCTAACATTCCTCACCTTTACGACAAAGTTGAGGAAATCGAGCGACGGTGGGGATTTGGTAATCTCGCATGTCTCAATTGCCAATATTACGACGTCATCACGCGACTCTTCTACGCCAACGCCATATTTCACCATGACGAAGAGAAGGTAACATCATATATTCTCGGTGAAGATTTCGAGATTTCAGTGAGCAACTTGTGTGATCTTTTAGGGCTCAAGGATGATGGAGAAAAAGTCTACAATGCTCGAAAGGGAAGACCGGACCCGGTAGTCATGAACCACATGAAGAAAGTGGTAACAAACAACTATAAATCTGAAAGCTCAGCCTCTCATCTTGCCGCACCCGAGAAATTCGTTTGGGCCATCGGTAACAATATTCTCACTCCCGTTGCAAAATTAAAAGCAAATCTCGAAAATAGGAATATCATGCTTTTATATCGCATGTGGTACCCGGACCAACTAATCATGCATATCCCCAACCTGATTCTAAGTCACATGGAAAGTGTCTTGAGTCAGAAAAATGCGTCGCTCCCATACGGTACGTTGATCGCCCATATGTTGGAACTCAATGGATTGACAATTCCGGTGCAAGATTGGGATTTTCGACCGGAGTCACCCATCAACCTCGCATCGAGAGAAAATCTCCTCCGTCTCGGATATTGCTACTCGGCACGCATTCGCGGATGGATGATTGATTCAAAGAAGGATGCGGAGTCGTTCCATCTTCCCCGCGATCCGATCTGCTGGGCAGAAGGTGACACCCACTCCGAGGAGGATGAAAACGCCGATCCCACCTATACCGGGCAAGGTGGTGAACCAGACCCTGAACAACCGACGCGTAAGAGAAAGAAGAAGGAGCGTGCCGAAAGCTCGAACGCTCAAGAGGACCGGGATGCAAGGAGGTACGAGTACATACATACGTTGTTCGAAGAAATGGATGAGCGAGCGGTGAGAAATGGACAAATGATTCGGGACTCGTTTCGGGAAGATTTACGTGCATCCGAAGCAAGGGTTATCGAAAACGTGAATCAACAGTTTGCCGACCTCTATGTTCACCTTGGAAACCGCTTTGGGCCGTACCAGGATCCTCGTGAACAAAACCCACCTCCTCCATCGCCTCCTCCCGCGGACCATCCGTCGGGGTCCAACTCGGGACAATTCAACACCGATACTTTCTTCGTGGACGATCCGAACTCTCACCCCGGTCCTTACGAATAGGGCAAACGTCTATCTAGGGATGTGATGTGATCGTGGGAGTCTATGTTTATTTTTTTTGTTTTGTTTGTTGTGCGTGAGTATTTGAGTGATTAAGTTGGTAATTGTATGATTTGGATATTTAGGATAATGTGTGGCTATGTTGTCATAAATTAGGAACATTTTTTAATATCGTAATATGAGATTTTTCATATTTTGTGTTGATTCTAGTAAAATCAATTTTGGACCAGTTATTGGTCTCATCACAGAACCAAGTGCGTTCGAACGAACCACTTTGTTCGTTCGGAACGCACTCACATCATTAATCTGCTTGCAAAAGAGTGATTGTTTTTACATGCTCATACATTCATAAAATTCATTTATTGAGGGGGAGCTCTTATTTAGGGGGAGCCTTCCCTCTCGGGAGTCTTATTGACCCTTTTGATCACTTTCAAAATGGGGGAGAAAACGATCAAACGGAAAGTTCTCGATGAAAGGTCGAAACTCTCCAATTCGATGGTGTTTTGAAATTAATCAAAAGGGGGAGTTTGCTGGTTCAAATTTCCTAATGGTTTGATTATTTCAAAACACTGTCATTACTAACGTTTACATCGAGAAAATGTGTAGGATAACGCAGGTACGACACGAAGATGATGAAGAGCTTCGAAGTCACAAGAAGCACAACAAGAGAAGATTAGAAGGAAGGCCCTTGAAGCATATCAAGAATCAAGATGTCGAAGCCTTCCGTGAGTGGGATTCGCCACAAATAAATCATAGGTAGAAACCAAGTAGATCTCAAGTAAAATCATGTTCAAATAACAAAGAGTTTAATCAAGGAAGAAGTGCATTCTGAACGAACTCCAAGTCCGTTCAGAACGGACTTACCACATATCAAAATATCATCTCTTGATTGAACCACCCTTGTCACAGGATTGTGTGCGTTCGAACGAACAAACATGTACGTTCGAACGGACACTTAGAATTCGTTCACCAACAACTTAAGTGCGTTGAACGGACTTTCATCACTGAACAAACAAAAGGCAATGTATAATTGAGTTCGTTCTGAACGGACTTTGTCCGTTCAAACGGACTGACAAATGTACTTGTACGTTATTTTGAAACGGCTAGTACAAACTACAAGTGCATTCAGAATGAACATTGTGCGTTCGAACGGACATGCAGTTTTCTGAAGGATTTCTATAGAGAGTATAAATAGAATCCTTCAAGGACCTTTCTCTCCCACTTCTTCATTTTCACACATTCAAATACAAAAGAGAGAAACCCTAAAGCCGTGATTATATATATCCATTGATAGCTTGAGAAACCCTCTTTAGATCATTGATCTACTTTCAATATCCTCCCCTAATCGTTTCCCACTCACGTGACCGATCACGTTGTAGCTCGATTAGTGAAAATTGTAATAGGCTATTGCAACTACTTGTAAAGAGCCTAAGCTATAGATCGATAGAAAGCGTGTAAATCGATCTAGGCGAAACCTTGTAATCGAGTGAGTTGGAATTCAATCGAAAGCCAAAAAGAGGCGCAAGGCATTCCCGGAGACGTAGGTACTCGCAACTAATTGAGTCGGTCAATTAAGCGAGTAAAGGGTGAGTTAAGGCTACATAGCAACCACCTACCGAACTTCGTTAAAAAACATCTTGTGTTCAAGTGTTTACGGTATCATCTAATTTATTTAAATTATTATTAATTCCGCATAGTAAATTAGGTAATTAGCTAAAGTAATTGTACGGTAGATTACCAAATTTACCCCCCCTCTAGGTTAGAATTAACCAACACATCGGTTCTCCTCCAGTCTTTGAGAGTTGTTCGTCGGCTATCATGGGAGAAGGGCAAGGTTTTGCCCCATCCATCTATGCGCGTTGTACAAGCCCTGGGATGTCGGTTGAGCCTCAATACCGAGAAAGTAATGTAGGTTTGCAATATCCTTCAAGGAGAACTGTGTATGAAGGTCATGTATGATATTCTCGATGGATAAATAATTGTTTCCTGTTATAAGAATATCATCAACATAAACTAAAATAATGATTAGTTCTTTCTTTGTATAACGGGATGAGTCTAATTTCGAGCAAATAAAGCCAAGAGTTAACATAGAGCTTTTTAGTTTGTTAAACTATGCTCGGGATGTTTGTTTAAGTTCATACAACGCTTTTTTCAAAAGGCACACATGATTTGGGCGAGATGGCATTAAATCCAGGAGGTTGTTGCATATAAACGGTTTCTTCTAAGTCACCATTTAAGAATGCATTGTTGACGTCTAGCTGCCTAACTGACCATTGGTTTGAGAGAGCAAGAGTAAGGACTACCCGAATTGTAGTTGGTTTCACCAATCGACTAAAGGTTTTAGTATTGTCAATTCCTTCCTCTCGGTGATAACCCTTAGGCACGAGAAGAGCTTTGTATCTCTCAATAGTACCATTTGCATTTCTTTTTATTTTATATACCCATTTGAAACCAACTAGATTTTGGTGAAATGTACATGGAAAAGCAAGTTCGGATTTTTATTTGCAGCGGAAAATCAATTGGGTTCAACCTCTTCGTGTAGTATTGAGGAAGAAATTGGATGCTTTGTGGATGTGTAAACAACATGGTCCAGAAAACGTTTAGTGCATCGAGTGTGATCCCGATTACGCGTAATCATCGGATATTGATTAGATTGATCAATAGGATTGGACGGTTCTAATGATGAATTAGGTGTTTGCTCGGTTATATGGGTTGTGTTTGAAGGTGGCAGGTCATGTGATTTTTTAATGAGCGAGATTGTAGTTTCAATGGGTGTAGAAGATATTGGTGGACTCTGATGGTGTTGGTGTAGGTCTTTGAATGGAAAGTATGTTTCATTGAATAGGACATGACGACTAATATAAATTTTGTTTGTGGATATATGAAGACATTTGTATCCTTTTTTATTAGGTAAGTAGCCAAGAAACACACATGGAACCGAGCGATATTCAAGTTTGTGGTTGTTATAAGGTCTAGTACATGAAAAACACAGACATCCGAGATCCCTTAGGAAATTATAATCAGGTTCCTTCTTGAAGAGAGATTGATAAGGAGAGGTATTTCGAGAGGCGGTGCTAGGTAATCTATTGATTAGATATACGGTGCTATAAAACACATCTTCCCAATTATTGTTGCGGAATTGCAGTTTGAGCCATAGTGGACAAGGCGAGTTCCACAATATGTCGATGTTTTTTTGCTCAGCTATACCAATTTGTTGAGGTGTATGTGGAGCTGTGGTGAGATGGGAAATGGTGGGATATGAGCGGCTGATGAGTTTATATTCCGTACCACCGTCAGTTTGTATGGTTTTGATAGTAGTGGAGAAATAATTTTCGACTTGGCTTTTCAGGCGAGCAAAAACTGTTGCGACTTGGTCTTTGATTTGGATAAAATAGATCCATGTATAACGAGTGTAATCATCTATAAAAATCTGATAATATCGTGCTCCTGAATTTGAAATAATAGGAAATGGACGCCACACATTTGAATGTACCAAATCGAGAATATTAGAAGACCTAGGTTTGGCATTATTAAGTGGGAGTTTATGGGCTTTACCCTCACAGGAAGCGTTGCAAAAATTAAAGATTTTACTAGAAACCGACAATTTTTTTTATCATTTATTGAATTCTTAATAATAGAAAAGGAGGCACGACACAGCCTTCTATACCATGTATCCGCTGAAACTCGCTCCCCAAGAAGTGCGATTGGCTGACATTTGATTCTTAGTTCCTTGGAAAGTCGATAAAGTCCGTTCTCAAGAGTTGCTAGGCGAAGCACCTTGTTGGTTTCCCGATCCTTAATTAGACAACAAAATGGTAAGAATTCAGGAGAAATATTGTTATCTTTGGTAAATTGAGAAATACTAATCAAATTTTTTGTGATTTTTGGAACATGAAGGATATTTTTGAGATCAAGTTTACAATTCGGTAAGGTCAAAATTGAATGACTAATATTTTTTATTTCTAAGGCAGCACCATTGCCTACTTTTATTTTATCATTACCTAAGTAAGGGATATGACTGGAGAGATTATTAATGTCGGAATATATGTGGTTACTTGCTCCCGAATCAAGATTCCAATCGTCAGAGAAAAAGGAAGAAGGCTCGGCAAATAATGCACTTCGCTGGCCATTAGACTTGTTATGCCAACAATCGTTTGTAGCATGGTTGTTATTGTGACAAATATCTCACTTGACACCGGTATTGTGGGGATCGTGGTTTGTGTCACGTCCACCGCGACCTCTGCCTTGCTTGGTACGACCACAAAAACTGGTATTCTTCATGTATTGTGCCGCAAACGCCTCACAGAGAGGTTTTAAGATGATGCTGGGGCCTGGTCCAGCCCCTAATATTGAGCCGACATGTTGGAAGAGTTGCATCGGACTCGTTGAATGTTGACTTGTTTAGTGAGGAAAGACATGGCGTGGGGATTCTGAAACGAATTAATGGGAGGATGTTGGATGCCATAAATCGTCGAGTGAAAGTTAGGATTTCCTGGTGATGCAATAAGTGTGGAACTCATCTGTTGCTCGATGGTCACTTGTTGCTCAAGGTGTTGTTCATGTCCGAGCAAATAGCCATGTATTTTAGAGAGTTGAAGAGGTTTGGTTCGGACAGTAATAACGGTAACAAAGCCATTGAATTCGGCTCCTGGTCCACCTAAAAGAAAAAGAGAAAGTTGTCAGTCTGGTATAGGCGATCTAGTGATCGCTAATTGATCGGCAAATGTCTTCATTTGGAGAAAATATTCACCACATTATTGTGTGGTTTTCTTGGTCGTACACAATTTAAGGTGGAGTTCTAGCAATTTTGCCATTGTTGTGTTGCTGTACAACTGATTCAGAGAGGTCCAAGACAACCAAGTACCATACTGTCTCAGTACACATTCAGTCAGGGTTGATCTAAGACAACCAAGTACCATACTGTCTTGCTAAACCCAGATGGCTTGTGCAGAGTTGGGCATAGTCGTGGCAGTAGGATTTTCGGATTGCGAGACGAGCACAGTTTCGGCAGGTGGTATGGTCTGATGATCAATATACTGAATGAGACCGTACCCTTGAAGAAGTAGTATTTGAGATTTCCAGATCAAATAGTTAGATCCATTGAATTTGATCGAGATCTGGTTGTGGAAATTAACTACTTTATCGGGAACAACCGCAGTTGTCGCCATGGTTTAAGAAAAAGATAATTGGGAGGAAATACAAATTTTGTTGATTTGAGGCCTTCAGGTGAGTGAAAAGTTTGGCTAGAATTTGTTTTTGTTTTTGTTTTGTTGTTGTTGTTCAGATGCGTAATGTGTTGCTATCTGACTTTTTTTTTAAGGGGATAATTCTTTTTCTCTTTCTCTCAAACTTGTTTGGAAGGAGATAATTTTTGGAGGATAAATTTGGAAAAATGAAAAAAAAAAATATTTACTTGTGGAGATATCATCCTGGCTCTGATACCACATTAAGATTAAAAGAGAGAGAATAATATTGATTGATTGTCTCTACATTTTAATGCATGATACAATGATATCCTATTTATGGTAGATGATCAATCCGTGGGGATATTCATTACTAAATCCTAGCCATTGTTTCTAATTATCAGAGATCTTATCTTAGCCCTTGATTGTTATATTACAAGGCTGCTATTAATGCTCCGTTAAGATACTCAATACAAGATAAAGCAAGTGTATACATGGATTGTCTAGGCAGGTTCGTGTGTAAGCGATAGACGACAACTCATGGTGGATACGGGTAGATGAATCATGCTTTTGACTATTGTTTGTGATCAAAATGAGAAACTATGTTTCACCGAAATCATTTCGATTTGTCCAAAAGGAGGACTACGTGTTTGACGTTATCGAGTCGTGTGGGAATGTGACGCACGCGTTGCCGGAGTGGAAAGCATGGCGGAAGAATCGCTTCAACCATTCGTTCATCATTAATTTGGTACGACGTGGTTGCATATTCTTTCATATTCGTACATCGAATTGACGACGGGATCTCGGGTCAGGGAAAGGCGCCGCATCCATCATTCCACTATGCGCGACGTAGGGCCACCGATTGCCAACAAATTGAGGGGCCCTTTTGCTAATTTTGTTTTTAATGGAAAATTACCACAAAAAGATTCAAGAATTGATATGATATTGGGTGTTGTCATATTATTCGTTTTTTGTAAGGGTGAAACTGATTATTTGTTTTTGAAAACTATTATTTGGAATGAATAATTAATTTTGAATTAAAAGTATATTAATTTTTACTCTCAAATATATTTGTTTTAGCATTATTTGTGACATATTTTAATTTTGAGTGGCATATACTTCACAAGTTTCATGTATTTGAAGAATCTTTTATATGTTTCCTAGATAGTAATAGTAATATAAAATATCATCAAAATATTATATGGTAAAATCAATTTTGCACGTTTTATAATTTATAAGAATCCAAACCTACATCGATGCTAACTTCGTACACTCAAACAAACAAAAGATCATTACTATTGCAGAATATTATACGGCACGATTTCGATTTATAATTTATAACAATCGAAACGTTGGAATATTATACTGCACTAGTAGAATACTCGCGCTAAGCTGCGAGCATGTAAATTATGTTTTTCATGTAATACAAATTACAAATTTGTATGATAATATTAATAATAACATCTTAAAATGAAGTTATTTGGAATATCTATGATTATTCATATGTTTTACAATTAGTTTACAATATGATATCAAAAAAATTCATTTTTATAATCAAATAATAATACTTATATTAGTGTCATTATATAATAATATATGACATATAATACAATTTTACGAAAAAACTTAACAATAAAATATTATATCATTGTTCAAAATATTTCATACAATGTCAAATTAATGAATCATACAACATATGTAGCAACATATTTTTAATTTATATAGTAGTAATAATTTTTATTGATTCAAAATGCAATAGAAAATAGAAAATAATATAAAACTTAATAATGGAACTAATTTAATACATAATATCAAAATTGAATTTATAATAAATATAAATACAAATTATTTTGTATCATATGATTTTTTTTGTTATTTAGTACAATATCATTTATAAAAATAATGAATCGTACAACATACATAGCAACACATTTTTAATTGATATAGTAGTAATAATTTTATTGATTAAAAATGCAATGGAAAATATAAAATAATATAAAACTTAATAGTGGAAGTAATTTAATTTATAATAAATATAAATACAAAGTATTTTGTATGATATGATTTTTTTGTTAGTTTACATTTATTTAAATAACAATACTATTGTATAGGTGTTTATAAGTTTAAGAAGTCATTTAGATGGATAAACTATTTATTAATTCTATTTTTTCAAAAAACTACTATTAAATTTATTTGCTGAAAAACAGAAATATCATCTACTTAGTATTATACAAGATTCTTATGGTTATAATTTTGAAAATAAATAAATAATAATAATACTTCAAATTTTTTTATGCAAATAAAATACTTCAAAATCTATTATGTAAATATGTATTTTTTTCATTGTATTTTCTTACATAATATCTTTACAAATTGAAATTATGAAAAACGGTATGTATGAACGAACTATGCTAATATGGATGTCAAATAAAGTGAAAATTAAAATGAATATAAGATTTTAAAAAATAAATTTCTAAAAGTAATATTAATATATGTGGAATGTTTTATAATATTACATATTAAATTATTAGTATTTCATATATAAACTATTCATATTTCATTGCATTCACATTTGAGCATGTAATCTTATGTGAAATGTTCAACAATTGATCAGACTAGCTCTAATGTGCACCTAACCAATAGTAATTATCCACATCATTAATGTAGGATGATTTGGATTTCTAAGAATTCTTAAAACATAGTGTAAAATAGGGACACATAAAATATGTTCTTCAAAAAATCTATTAAAAAAACTAATTATTAAGATTAAACCACAGCAATACATCTAACAGTTCAAATTAATACTTACAAATAGTCATACAAAATACATGTCTTAAATAATCAAATATAATATTAATGTATATGATGAATACACATTACACAATATAATGTTTAATAACCATGATAAACATGGTGATGTGGTTTAATGATGAGGCTCAAAGTTAGGTGCAAAATAAGGAAGTGGGTAAATGATTTCGATTTACTATAGAAGTTTCATAAACATCGTCTCAAACAGGGTCCTATACCTGATTAGAAATAAGAAAACCCAATTTTAATGGGCCTATTGCTACTAGGTAAACACAAACGCCTAACATGTCCACAATCATGGAAAATATAATTTCATTGAACATAACTCCATGTTTTAAATTGGGTCCATGAACAAAGACGTAACTAGATCTTTGTTCTTTCTATCCGGTGCACCAACACCATCCCCGCGTTGGTAAAGACAAACAGACATTCGTGCAAGATTCACGCAAGCATCTCGGAATAATGGTGGTAATACATGGCGACCTTGACCCAAGTAATCCTCATTGATTCTTTTCCATGTATCCATTGTGAGTATCTTCATGGCCTCTCGCGCCTCTTGCTCTGTACAAGAATGCTTGTGCATGTAGCATGATATGGATGATGGTGCATCACCTCTCTCTAACTCGTCCTAACGTTATGTCAATAACAAAATAAAATGAGTTACATTGCGGAAAAAATAGGGCGTGGACACATGATTATTACCTTATGAGTTGCGGAGTCGTTGCAAAGCCGAAAAATCATGGAGCATGATCTTACCAGACGCGGATACATTTTGTCAAGTTGAAGAACCTGTGCTGTGGTTCTATCACCTAACACCACAAACACATTGATCAGTAAAAGGGGTCCAGTGGACGAAACCCATCCGTTCTCCAAGTATTCTTCTATGCTTGGGCGGTACCCTTTATGGTACCACTTTGCCTCTGCCAAAAATGCCTGGCACGTATCACACCACTGCAAAAGGTTCATTCCAATAAGATTGTTCAATTTCAATATTTTTTTGAAGTTTGAGGTCGAGATGAGTCGGGCTTACTGATTTCTTAAGAAGAGGAAGAGCATCCCATCCAGTTTTCTCAAGTACACCACATGCAATTTCATTGCTTGTATACAAAATTGCATCATATAATTGTTTCATGTAGTCTGGAATTTCTTCTGTTGCTTTCATATCCCACCTAAAATAAACGATGTAATTCAATACCCTAATAGAATTGTATAACAAAATGAAGGTAATTATACAATATGTAAACATATACATAGTTATGCACCTTTCAATAGCTTCTGTAAAGAGCACAAGCTCATCAAAGGTTCCGTAAATATCATACAGATCATCTAAGATAATGAGTATAACTGCTACTTTGGAAAGCACTTCTCTACAGTCGCGGAGATCTGGTCCTGGTGCAATTCCCGTTGCAAAGAAGAACGACTCCACTAAACGATCCCTTGCAAATGGTAGTTTCTCCACAAGTCCTAATTCGCTCCACCACCTAATTTTCATCAAAATACAAATTTTAAAATGAAATTTGTGTCAACTACTTTTTAATTTTTAATTTTTGTGATCAAAGAAAAGACCTTGAAAAAATTTGAAGTTCTTGTTGGTGCAGAACTTGCACATGATTGAAATCCTCCTTGGCAAATTGCAAAAGTAAAGGATCTACATTCATATCTCCAGTGTGATGATCTATGAACCATCTTGCCTCCAGTATTGGAACTCTCCAGTGCAACGGGACTTCTAAAGCATGCTCAACTTGTGTTTTTAGATTTTGATCCATGCCAGGAATGAGATCAGTTATGCATTTCGACAAAAATACCCTTTTCTCACTCAATGGTTCTTTATTTTCAAATCCAAGGTAAGAGGCCTCGTAGAGGTGTAGAAGACCTTGAACGTCATTTTGCATCCTCGCATGTTGAATTCCCATCTCAACGAAATGATTGAAAATGTCTGCAACATAGAGAAATACATACAATCTTAATAGAGAGTGGAGGAAACGTCTTCAAGATTTTGACAAAAAAATTGTGCGTATGACGTATTTTTTTGTAAATGAAACCAAAGGTTATGAATGTTCTTGCTGCCCTAAAAAGAATTTTTTTTAAAATGCTAGTAGTTTTCCAGGGTTTAGATCAAGATTTGGAAGTTTTCATCAATAAAGTATTAATTTAGAAATATTTCTCACATTGTGAGTGACCAAAACATGTTTTGAATTTTTAAACAATCATTGAACATATAACAATCCAAAATAATTGTATAATTCTTTCTTGAATAAAAATAAAGAATAATTATATTTGTATAGTATCATAATTCACCTTGGATGAGGTTACCTTGAGAAACAGCAAAACCATGCTCTCTTAGTAAGACAAAGAGCATAGCCATGGAGCCAACATCGTTAGAGAAATCTCGTTTTGCCTGCTCAATAGATATTTGTCGAAGTACTTGTTTTATATCGTGCTCAAAATGGTAACGAACTCCGAGTCGATGAATCATGCGAACGAGATTTAAACGCACATTTAGTGTTGAGTCCTTGTACATCAACTCCTTCACATAATTTCTCAGCTCTTTGTGGCATTTTTCTTGCAGTTGATCCTACAATATAATTTAGATATTTAACTTGTAAAAAAGTATGTAATCTAACAGTATGCATGTGTTATATATACTCCTAATCCAATGCAATTATAAATATTTTTCCTATGGCAGTAATTACCTGAGTAGCCTGTGAAAAGGGGAGTGAGGTGTAATCCCATGAGGTTGGTTTATAATTGCCAGATCGTCTCAAGTTTCCACCAATTGGGCAGTACTTGTGAGAGCCCAAACATGCTACACTGCTCTTCATGGTTTCACTTTCACAAATCAAAGGTAGGTTTTTGTGGAGCTTTGATAGATGAATACTTTTAATTTGTTTGAAATTTTTCATGTGTTATGAGGACTATTTATAGAGAATATTTGTGATCGAGTTTTCTCACTTGATTTTCTCACATGGGATAACACACCTAGGGATGTCAATGGGTTGGATAATACCCGTGCCCGACGAATACCCGACCCGGACGGATCGGGTAATACCCGATTAAGCCTACCCGCGGATCGGGTATTATCCGATTAAAAAATACCCGACACGGATACATATAGGGTATGTGTGAGGCCATACCCGACCCGTGGGTAAACCCGACCCGAACCCGATTTTTAATTACTATAATTATGTTAGTATTTAAGCCTCCTTTTAACTCGAGCCGCTAATTTTACTTATTTCCCTCTCTCTTCTACAATCGATATTTCTCTTTTAGCAGTCGTTTTTCTCTAGCCGCTAAGTTTAACAATACTATTTTTTGGTATAAGAATATTGTATTGAGTTTAAGTTTAATATTAAATGAAAAAAATGCTTCTGATGGAACCTTATGATAAGAATTTAAAGATTTTCATATACTTGCTTTTTTATTTATGATTGATATTTAATAAAAAAATTGCATAAAAATCATTATGTAAAAAATATATGATTTTTATTTAAGAAATCAGCAAACAAATTTAAGTTAAATGTATGTTCAAATATGGGTAAAATTTTCCTTGGGTAATCCTAAAATTCGTGACTACTAAACAGGACGGGTAAAAATTACCCGTTTAGCTGGCGGGTCGGGTATGGGTATTACCCGATTAAGATGGGTAAGGGTATGGGTGAGGCTATAACCGACCCGAACCCGACCCATTGACACCCCTAAACACACCACACGTTCACTCCTGAGGAACAGTGTTTACAAAACTCATACAAACACAGGGACCGACAAGAATATTTAATTGAAATAGATAAAATTTTAATGAATTAACGAGTTAATTAATCTTTTAATTGAATTACTGTGTCACTTAAGAAGTATTAATATTAACATATTAAATTTAATTGATGTGTTAATTAAACGTGTCAATTAATTTTGAATTATAATGTTACTTAATCGAACTAATTTTTTGTGTCACTTCATCAAGAACATTCAAAATAACATTCTGGGTGAGATGGCAACGGAAGGATAAGTAAATTTGAAGGAACCAGTATATATAACTATTACTTAGTTATCGTGTTATATTGTATGTTCTCATGTTGATTTTCTATTTTCCGCTCCTAAGTGACGCAGTGTTGTGTTACGACATGAGCCCGATTCCTTTTAATACTTTCATGTGCCCTATTTTTGTGGTGAGTATTTAACTAAAAATATTTTCTTTGATATAATCATTATAAATCACAAGTTCCTTCAAATATTGTACTATACTTTTCTTGGTGTTCACATGTTTCTTCAAGAGCATATTTACTATGCCCCTCAAATCTCCCCCCAACATTTTCTATATAACGAATTAACGATTAATTATCATGGTAATTAATAAAATGACACTTCATTAACAATTAATCAATATATAATTAAAGTACGTATGTATTAACAATTATTAATCAACATTAATTAATTATTAATGGAGTGTACTTTTGTTAATCACAATAATTATTAATCACTAATTCTTGATATAGAGGATGTTGGGGGGAGAATTTGAGGGAAATAGTAGAATTGTCCTTTCTTAAATTTATTAGAATTTGATATAAAATTTGATATCGTACCGTCCTGAATATGAATAATATTTTATGATCTATGATATTATGGATCAATTGGAATGTATTCTAAAAAATCTAGACTTATATAGGTAAACAAAAATTACGGGTCCAATTGACAGGCTTGCCGGATCGATAGTTCATCAAATTATATATACACAAACTATACTTGTCTTCTCTGATATCCCATGAATTTGTTGATGTGTTGGCTATGTTACGCGGATACTTCAAAAATGCCAAAGTATCCTGAGGATACGGGTATCCGATACGAATACGGGTGTGAAATAGTTCGGATACATATTGGATATGCCACGTAGCATATTCAATTATTATAATATATTTTTTTGGATACGAGAGGGATACGGCGGGATACTACATGGATACTTTCATGATACGACTGCGATACTCTATTTAGAATACTTCGGCTCATTATATATTTTGGCCCATAATATTTTTATACAAATTATATATGATATTTCTTGGATATTTCTAGGATACTTCCAAATTAATTCTAGGATAATTCTAAAATAAATTTATGATACTTTTATGATACTTGTATTGTTAAATTGATTTAATTTATTCTCATAATATTTAATTTCAAAATTATATTCGTTAATTATTTAATTAATTATTTATTTATTAATTATGTATAATCTAAATATATTAAAATAATAATTATATAGCCGTATCCGTATTCGTGATTTTTTGAGATGTATCGTCGTATCTGTATCGTATCAGATACGATACTCGTATCCGTATCCGTGCAACATTGATTATGTTTGCAATACACATTAAATACATTAAGTGCTAAATTATTTTAGATAATAAATCAGAATCACTACAACCAAACATCGCGTTAGCTACAACCGGAAAGTGTTGGCTACAACTCTGTGGCTAACAAGGGATCATTAGCTACAGTTCGGTCGCCAGTAGATGTTCTTGTCTCTAATATACGACTTTTTATCAACAACCTCTGTCGCCAATACTTGCATGTAGCCAATAATTTGTTAGCTAATTACTGGGCCTAGTATTAGTATTTAATGTAATGAAATTCCTTATTATGAAATATATAACACTATGTGTTGATGTAATGATGTAATGAAATTCAGTACTGATATAATATTTCTATTTAATTAATATTTTTTAGAAGCAAATATGATGTAATATTGAAATATATAACACTTTACATTGTGTCAAATTATATAACACTATTTCAATTTAATTAATTAGTATGAATTTTAATGATGTAATGAAATTCAGTATTAATATACAATATAATATTTTTTTAATCACTGACGTAGTATTAATATTTAATGTAATGAAATTCCTTATTATTTTCATAAAACTTTAATGTTCTAGATCCATCATTGTGTGTAATTTGTAGATATTTATCAAACTGATCGCACTATAATATTATAGTGTAATTTGTTTTTCATGATTTAGAGTACTCAAGATTTAGTGCGAATAAACCAAAATTTTAGTGTATTCATGATGGAATATAGAAAATATATTCGTTTTCTTGAAATCATATGTATTTTTTATAATTTGCACAAAACACGGGGTTCATTTTTTTCAAAATTTCACTAAATTTTTTCTATCACTAAAGATCCGACCGGTCAGTTTACTCACATACCCATCTATTCTATCAATAAAATCCACCCAAACTCACATTTCATTCACAGTGCACTTCAATTTATTTTGTTATGTATATTCAATTTAGTTTAATTTCTAATTAACACTCTCAATTATAAAATACTATAATTAACATGAATAACATGGGTATTTTGGTCAGAATAGGAGCTTCAATAAATTTACACCTCAATAAAAATTGGCATTTGGCAATCTTACAATAACATTGAAATGAATTGACAAAAAGAATTAGCCTATTTGTCAGAATAGGATTCCCGAAAAGTGTGATGATCTTAATAAGATTGAACATTTGACTATGACAACACATATTTATTATGACGAAATGCCTACTTTGAAATTAATGAAAATCTTACTAATGCATTGTTTGGGATGTTGTGTACATATATACTCGGAAAATTTTGTGTATAAATAAAAAAATTTATATTTCATAATAAAAATAGAGCTTCATTAAATACAGATTTATTAAATACAGTGTATTGTATTTGATTGCGCCGGTTGGTGTGCCTAGTATCATATAATTTCGTTCATATTACTATGTTATCGTGCATGAGTCAAAAAGTCTAATTTGTTTATTTACTAACTTATTATGCATGACAAAAGACCATGATCATAAAGTCCAATTTGTTTATGCATCAGAGTTATTTGTTTTTTCTAATTAAAAAAAGAAAATTTCTTCTATGTTCCTTGAAAATTCTAAAATATCAAATTTTATTCATCTAAAACTACAAAAATCAAATATACTAACGGCCTTTTCAAAACTAATAGGTATTAAATTTGTGAATACAAATTAAATACCTACAAAATTTATCTACTTCAAATGAACAAAATATCAAATTTACTCAAACAGTATTTTAATAAAACAGTATCATTGCTATACTATCTTGTCAATTGACATTTGATCAACTAAAAATCAATATGAGCGTGGAGTTACAATTAAATGAATGATCCTTACAAACAATACCATTAATAAAAGGGCACGGCCCACATTAAATATATGTGTGTTTGTTCCAAGTTAAATATTAACTGAAGTGGTATTTTCTTTTATCTTATACGTTTTGGGACTCACAGTACGTTTTTTTGACATGTAAACAATATCTTGTCGATTCACATCATAAATTATTTATTATTGACCTGTAAATCTTACTAATGAATACAATACTATTTTTTAAAACCAAAATTTAGGAGGGAAAATTATTTTGGATAAAAATTATCCCCCCGCCCTTTCGCGACAGAGAGTTTACAGCACGTTTTTTCATTCCGCAAAACAACTAAGCAAAAGAGGTTTTTTCGGATTAAGAAAACAATTAAGCAGAAGAAGAACGGGGTTTTGACGAAGGAAAGGAGGGTTTTTTAGGATTAAGGAAACAATTAAGTAGAAGAAGAAGAGGGTTTTGACGAAGAAAAAGAGGGCTTTTCGGATAGGAGGAGATGGAGGATCTCGGCCAAGGCGAGTTAGAGGAGGAGAAGGAGAAGAATCTTGCGTTTTTATCCCCATAAAGATAATTTTGTTGCTTCTTTGTCTAGAATTTATGTTCAAAATAGAAGTTTTATATATGTTGTATTTTTGTTCAAATAGAAGTTGTATATTTGTTGTATTTTGATCAAATAGAAGTTGTATATCGATTTAGTCTAAGAATTTATGTTCACAATGTAAACGAGATTAGTGCTACAAGTGCGGCAAGTCGCGTTATCAACATGTATCAGAAAACGTTACTCATGCTAAACGAGAATAGAGAGATCTCCGTTATATTTCCGAAGATGATCCTCATGATATTTTTTTCTTTATTTTTGTATATTTTTTCCAACTTATATATATATATATATATATATTACTCGTAATGAGCAATCATAGGTGAATGATTCCGCCCTCGTATTTGAGCCGTTCTTTTTTAACCAAGATATAAATTATTATTGAAGATATAAATCATCGATATTCTTCAGAAATGTATATTTATATTCAAAAAGTTATAATTTCCATGTAAAAGATATATGTTTATTAAAAAATTATATTAAATCATCGATTCATATATAATTAGTAAGTGAATTTACATAATCAGCATCTACATAGTGATTAACATATATTAATTAATATAATTAATAAGTTAATATGTGCCCTAGGCCCGTATGTAAAGGAATCATTTAATCATGTTAACAATTGTATGATGGATGTTTTAGGGGAAATATGGGCGCATAATAAAAGCATGTTTTACTAATTTCCAAACTAGAGTCGGATAGTGAATAATAGATGAGAAAATGATTTCGTGCAAATATTGCATGGTGGAAATTACATTCACGTGTTCTGAGTTTGCATGAAAATTCAACCAACAGGAAGTAATTCCGATTTTCTTTCTTTCTTATCAAATTGTTTTTAGCATTTTCTTTTTGAAGTAAATTATTTTAATATTTAAATTGTGTTCGAATTTGAAACAATAAAATAATGTACTGTTGCAGACAAATATTGATTATGAAAAATAATATTTGATTATAAACAATTGAGTTATTGTGCTAGAAACTCAATGAGTTCTTAATCGAGTTCGAAAATAACTCTATTCTAGATCGAGTCGAGTTTTTGATTTTTCGAACTATGATTCGAACGGTGTTCTTTTCACTAGATTTTCAGTTTTACAAATATCCAAAAAACATATTTCATTAAAGTTCTGAGTAAGCTTTGGCTCATCGTGTAACACTTAACTACTTAGGTAGGAACTCCTTTCCAATTGCATGTCATGCAATTATTGTATATTTATAGGATAAAGCATGAGAGAGGAAGTAGGCAACCTCAAGCAATTTTGGTAAAAAATATCATGCACTAAAGAAATGAAGGTAATAGTCATAATTCATTTCTAATAAAAATCTGCGTTTGACCTCAAATAAAATCTCACAAAATATCACCATCCTTTACTATTTTTCCAAACTGGATTGGATAGCGATTTGGTGCACTAAAAAAATGAACTAAAAAAATGATTTGGTGCAAATATTGCATGTTGGAAATTACATTCACGTCTTTTGTGTTTGCATGAAAATTCAACAAAGAGGAAGTAATTATTCCAATTTTCTTTCTTTCTTATCAAATTGTTTTAATATTTTCTTTTTGAAATAAATTGTTTTAATATTTAAATTGTGTAGGAATTTAAAACAAAAATAAAGTATGGTTGCTGATAAATATTGATTATGAAAAATAATATTTGCTTATAAACAATCGAGTTATTGTGCTAGAAACTCAATAAGTTCTTAAGCGAGTTTGAAAATAACTCTATTCTTGTTAAAGACCGAGTCGAGTTTTTGATTTTTCGAACTATGATTCAAACGGTGCTCTTTTCACCAGGGCCGTCCCTATAAAGGGGCAAGAAAAGCCACGACTTTGGGCCCTTCGGAAAGAGAAGGGCCTAAAAATTATTAGATAGTTTAGAATTTAATTGAAAATTAAATAATAATAAATATCTTCTTTCAAGGAATATTGTATTGAGTCCGCATAACCTTCATCTAGTTCATAAAATTACATAAGAAAACATGCAAACAAACAGTCCATTAACATTTTTTTATTGTTGGCGTTTGATGAAAAATTGATAGATAAAAAAATAAAAAAATAATATATAGAATTCTGACGAAGAAAAATGAAAAAATAATAATTAAAAAGACATTTATCTCTTATTAAAATTTCACGTATATTTTGTAGTTTGTAAAAACGTTCGTAATTGTAAATTCGAAAATTGCATAAGTAAATGTTTGTTTGGGGCACTCAAAAAGACAGGAGCGGCCCTGCTTTTCACTAGATTCAGTTTTACAAATATCCAAGATACATATTATACTGATGTATAAAGTTGGAAGAAATAGAGCTCATACATGAGGCCAGGTCATCAAGGGTTTTTTCGTAAAAAAAATATTTTTGAATTTACATTTTGGTCCTTTTTAGTTTAAAAAATTACATTTTTGTCATTTTTATTTAAATTTTGGTCCTTTTTAGTTTAAAAAATAACAGTTTGGTCCTTTTTATTTATATTTTGATCCTCTCTTATTTGCATTTCGGTCCTTTTTTCATTTTTGAATTTACATTTTGGTCCTTTTTATTTATATTTTGGTCCTTTTTAATTTAAGTTTATATTTTGGTCCTTTTTATTAACATTTTTGTCCTATTTTATTTACATTTCAGTCCTTTTTACATTTTAATTTATATTTCGGTCCTTTTTATATATATGTTGGTCCTTTTTAGTTTTAATCTACATTTTGGTCCTTTTTATTTACATTTCGGTTTTTTTTTACATTTTGATCATTTTTTCTTATTTTACATTTGGTCTTTGTTTCCTATTTTACATACATATTAAAATTTGTGAATATGTCCTGATTATATTAATCGAATTTAGAAGCATCTGAGCAAATGCTATTTATACAAATTATATTATAAAATAATATTCGTGATAGACTAATTTCGTGAACCTCATACATCTATTGACATCATGATATTTGCAAATATGTCGTGATTAGATTAATTTAGTTCAAACGCATGCGCGTTAATTCGCACACGCGTTAATTCTATTTAAATAATTATATAAAAAACATCCCGCGCAATTGTGCGGGGATAAAGCTAGTATTTCATTAAAGTTCTGAGTAAGCTTTGGCTCATCACGTAACACTTAAAACTATTTAGGTAAGAACTCGTTTCAAATTGCATGTCATGCAATTATTGTATACTTATAGGATAAAGCATGAGAGAGGAAGTAGGCAACCTCAAACAATTTTGGTAAAAAATATCACGCACTAAAGAAATGAAGGTTAAAATAGTCATAATTCGTTTCTAATAAAAATCTACGTTTGACCACAAAAAAAGTCTCTCAAAATATCACCATCCGTTACTATTTTTCCAAACTGGACTTGGATAGCGATTTGGGGTACTAAAAAAATGCACTAAAAAAATGATTTGGTGCAAATATTGCATGTTGGAAATTTCATTCTCGTGTTTTGTGTTTGCATGAAAATTCAACCAATGCCAATGGTCCCATAGACTAGATGGTTGAGTGTTTAGCACAATAAACCCTCATGTTGTAAAGGTTGTGGTTTCGAGTTCTAACGACATCAATATATATAAAAAAAATCCCTATAATGTTCACGATTCGTGGTCTAGGATTCTCTTCAAAAAAAAAAAAAAAAAAATTCAACCAAGAGGATGAAATTCCGATTTTCTTTCTTTCTTATGAAATTGTTTTAACATTTTCATTTTGAAGTAAATTGTTTTAATATTTAAATTGTGTACGAATTTAAAACAAAAATAAAATATTGTTGCTGATAAATATTGATTATGAAAAATAATATTTGAATATAAACAATCGAGTTATTGTGTTAGAAACTCAATAAGTTCTTAAGCGAGTTTGAAAATAACTCTATTCTTGTTAGAGACCGAGTCGAGTTTTTGATTTTTCGAACTATGATTCGAACGGTGTTCTTTTCACTAGATTCAGTTTTACAAATATCCAAGATACATATTTGATTAAAGTTCTGAGTAAGCTTTGGCTCATCACGTAACACTTAAAACTATTTAGGTAGGAACTCCTTTCCAATTGCATGTCATGCAATTATTGTATACTTATTGGATAAACACCATATGTTTGGGTATAATCCTATAACGTGTTTTTAAGTACAAGTTTGACTTAATTATTTGGTTAAGCTTAGATTTCCCATTTATTATCCTCCTAGCAAAGTACAATCGGATAGTGAATAATAGATGAGAAAATGATTTCGTGCAAATATTGCATGGTGGAAATTACATTCACGTGTTCTGAGTTTGCATGAAAATTCAACCAAGAGGAAGTAATTCCGATTTTCTTTCTTTCTTATCAAATTGTTTTTAGCATTTTCTTTTTGAAGTAAATTGTGTTCGAATTTGAAACAAAAAAATAATGTATTGTTGCAGACAAATATTGATTATGAAAAATAATATTTGATTATAAACAATTGAGTTATAGTGCTAGAAACTCAATGAGTTCTTAAGCGAGTTCGAAAATAACTCTATTCTAGATCGAGTCGAGATTTTTATTTTTCGAACTATGATTCGAACGGTGCTCTTTTCACTAGATTTTCAGTTTTACAAATATCCAAAAAACATATTTCATTAAAGCTCTGAGTAAGCTTTGGCTCATCGTGTAATACTTAACTATTTAGGTAGCTAGGAACTCCTTTCCAATTGCATGTCATGCAATTATTGTATATTTATAGGATAAAGCATGAGAGAGGAAGTAGGCAACCTCAAGCAATTTTGGTAAAAAATATCATGCACTAAAGAAATGAAGGTTAAAATAGTCATAATTCATTTCTAATAAAAAACTGCTTTTGACCTCAAAAAAAATCTCTCAAAATATCACCATCCTTTACTATTTTTCCAAACTGGATTGGATAGCGATTTGGTGCACTAAAAAAATGCACTAAAAAATGATTTGGTGCAAATATTGCATGTTGGAAATTACGTTCACGTCTTTTGTGTTTGCATGAAAATTCAACCAAGAGGAAGTAATTCCAATTTTCTTTCTTTCTTATCAAATTGTTTTAATATTTTCTTTTGGAAGTAAATTGTTTTAATATTTAAATTGTGTAGGAATTTAAAACAAAAATAAAGTATTGTTGCCGATAAATATTGATTATGAAAAATAATATTTGCTTATAAACCATCGAGTTATTGTGCTAGAAACTCAATAAGTTCTTAAGCGAGTTTGAAAATAACTCTATTCTTGTTAGAGACCGAGTCGAGTTTTTGATTTTTCGAACTATGATTCAAACGGTGCTCTTTTCACCAGGGCCGTCCCTACAAAGGGGCAAGAAAAGCCACGGCTTTGGGCCCTTCGGAAAGAGAAGGGCCTAAAAATTATTAGATGGTTTAGAATTTAATTGAAAATTAAATAATAATAAATATCTTCTTTCAAAGAATATTGTATTGAGTCCGCATAACCTTCATCTAGTTCATAAAATTACATAAGAAAACATGCAAACAAACAGTCCATTAACATTTTTTTATTGTTGGCGTTTGATGAAAAATTGATAGATAAAAAAATAAAAAAAGAATATATAGAATTCTGACGAAGAAAAATGAAAAAATAATAATTAAAAAGACATTTATCTCTTATTAAAATTTCACGTATATTTTGTAGTTTGTAAAAAAGTTCGTAATTATAAATTCGAAAGTTGCATAAGTAAATGTTTGTTTGGGACACTCAAAAAGACAGGAGCGGCCCTGCTTTTCACTAGATTCAGTTTTACAAATATCCAAGATACATATATTTCATTAAAATTCTGAGTAAGCTTTGGCTCATCACGTAACACTTAAAACTATTTAGGTAAGAACTCCTTTCAAATTGCATGTCATGCAATTATTGTATACTTATAGGATAAAGCATGAGAGAGGAAGTAGGCAACCTCAAAACAATTTTGGCAAAAAATATCACGCACTAAAGACATGAAGGTTAAAATAATCATAATTCATTTCTAATAAAAATCTACGTTTGACCTCAAAAAAAGTCTCTCAAAATATCACCATCCGTTACTATTTTTCCAAACGGGACTTGGATAGCGATTTGGTGCACTAAAAAAATGCTCTAAAAAAATGATTTGGTGCAAATATTGCATGTTGGAAATTTCATTCACGTATTTTGTGTTTGCATGAAAATTCAACCAAGGCCAATGATCACATAGCCTAGATGGTTGAGTGCTTAGAACAATAAACCCTCATGTTATAAAGGTTGTGGATTCGAGTTCCAACGACATCAATATATATATAAAAAAAAATCCATATAATTTTCACGATTCGTGACCTAAGATTCTCTTCAAAAAAAAAAAAAATTCAACCAATTGGATGTGTAATTCTGATTTTCTTTCTTTCTTATGAAATTGTTTTAACATTTTCTTTTTGAAGTAAATTGTTTTAATATTTAAATTGTGTACGAATTTAAAATAAAAATAAAATATTGTTGCTGATAAATATTGATTATGAAAAATAATAATTGAATATAAACAATCGAGTTATTGTGTTAGAAACTCAATAAGTTCTTAAGCGAGTTTGAAAATAACTCTATTCTTGTTAGAGACCGAGTCGAGTTTTTGATTTTTCGAACTATGATTCGAACGGTGCTCTTTTCACTAGATTTAGTTTTACAAATATCCAAGATACATATTTGATTAAAGTTCTGAGTAAGCTTTGGCTCATCACGTAACACTTAAAACTATATAGGTAGGAACTCCTTTCCAATTGCATGTCATGCAATTATTGTATACTTACTGGATAAACACCATATGTTTGTGTATAATCCTATAACCTGTTTTTAAGTACAAGTTCGACTTAATTATTTGGTTAAGCTTAGATTTCCCATTTATTATCCTCCTAGCAATTGTACTACTCGCTTTGCCTTGACATATCCAAATTGGTTTCAATCGAAGGTTAGATGGAAGACACGTTCAACACTTAATTTTTTGTGAAGAATTTTAATATAGTGACACATTCGTCACTGATCACAGATAATTTGAAATGCTATAAAAGTAAGCAAAATATACTTGTCTCTTTTACGTTCTAGCACAATATTTGATGTGATGACCGAAATTTAATTAACCGAATTTAATGTCAAATCCAGTTTAATACATGACAAACAATAAATTAATAAATACATGCTATTGTATACATTACTTTTTATCATGTGATAAATTAGCATGTTAAAAGTATGTACCACGTACAAATTAATTGCATTTCTTATTCGTCCAATTTTTTTTTATTATGTGTGGATCCGTTTAACATGTGTTCAACGATGGATTAATTCAACATCAAATGATTTATTTTTAAATTAACAAAGTTAAAGTTAATTGAATATGGATTGTGGTAAACAATTTTATTGAAAATACTAAATTCATTGATGATGTGTGAAAATGATGGATTTAACATGTGTTATACAGTATAAACTGGTCATATACACGATTTGTGCGTGAACAGGCACGATTTGTGCGTGAACATTTGTTGTTTTCTTGTTTGTAGATTTAGATTTAATTAATTATGGATAGTGGTGAACAAATTCAATAAAAACATTAAATATATTAATGATGTGTGAACAGATGGACATTTAATTATCTTTCATTTTTTATTGGATGGTTCAAACAAAAAATTGATGATGCACTACTAGAATTTAAAGCACGTGTTAGAACATCAAGCGTATAGATGGAATGTATATAGTATGTTTGTTTATTTTATTTTTGTTTTTGAAAGGACAAGTCTAACCCTTCTAAAAAAATTGTAACATATAAAAAACGCAAAATGTAATGCCTAACAAAAAACAAAAGATTTAATTTTTCATGTTTTTCTCGTAAAAAGTCTGTAATTGAAGACATTTTACTTGAATTCTCAGTATCATGGATTATCTCGTAATCTTGATCTTCCTTTGCTTCTCTTCTTGGCGATGATCCATGGTTACTCTGTCAAATTTCCATTTACAACTAGCTTTTTCCCTACACTGTGCGGGAGTCTCCGAGCTTGTCCATGATATATTTTTTCCTAATATGTAATTGGATTTTACGTTTCTGTCTGGTTGTTCGCACATCTGAGTTTTCGTATATTTTTAACCCCCCAATTTTTTTGGATATTGTAAAAAAATCTTATCTTTTTTGTAAACTCCAAAAAAACTCCTGAACCAATTGTATTTTCAAATACCCCTATGGATGATTTTGATTTTTTTTTTTACCAAAACACCCTTTTATTTTCATATGTAATAATTAAAAAAAAATGTTTTATTAATTTAAAGAAAGTTTATAAACATTACTTAACATGTAGTGATTTACAAACAAAAAAAAATTATTAGATGTTATGTTTATATAATTTTAATATTCCATTATTATTCATGAAAAACAAACATCAGATAATAATAAAATAAACAACAATAAACAAATATCTTGAAAATATGTTGATAGAAAAATATATGTTTAAACATATACTTTTTTAATTTCATTCTTTTTTCTTGCGTCGGCGATGTTAGGACAAAATCTTAACGACTAAATATAGTCCCTAAAGATCTACAGCGACCCCAAACCGTGATTTAGGGACTAAACACGTTTGTCCCTAACTGCATTTTTTATAGTAGTGTTCGATTTATAATTTATAACAATCCAAACGTTGGAATATTATACTGCACTAGTAGAATACTCGCGCTAAGCGGCGAGCATGTAAATTATGTTTTTCATGTAATACAAATTACAAATTTGTATGATAATATTAATAATATCATCTTAAAATAAAGTTATTTGGAATATCTATGATTATTCATATGTTTTACAATTAGTTTACAATATGATATCAAAAAAATTCATTTTTATAATCAAATAATAATACTTATATTAGTGTCATTATATAATAATATACGAGATATAATACAATTTTACGAAAAAACATAACAACAAATATTATATCATTGTTCAAAATATTTCATACAATATCAAATTAATGAATCATACAACATATGTAGCAACACATTTTTAATTTATAGAGTAGTAATAATTTTTATTGATTCAAAATGCAATAGAAAATAGAAAATAATATAAAACTTAATAGTGGAACTAATTTAATACATAATATCAAAATTTAATTTATAATAAATATAAATACAAATTATTTTGTATCATATGATTTTTTTGTTATTTTGTACAATATCAAATATAAAAATAATGAATCGTACAACATATGTAGCAACACATTTTTAATTTATATAGTAGTAATAATTTTTATTGATTCAAAATGCAATAGAAAATAGAAAATAATATAAAACTTAATAGTGGAAGTAATCTAATTTATAATAAATATAAATACAAACTATTTTGTATGACATGATTTTTTTGTTAGTTTACATTTATTTAAATAACAATACTATTTTATAGGTGTTTATAAGTTTAAGAAGTCATTTAGATGGATAAACTATTAGTTAATTCTATTATTTTTTCAAAAACCTAATGTTAAATTTATTTGCTGAAAAACACAAATATCATCTACTTAGTATTATACAAGATTCTTATGGTTATAATTTTGAAAATAAATAAATAATAATAATACTTCAAAATTCTTTTATGCAAATAAAATACTTCAAAATCTATTATCTAAATATGTATTTTTTTCACTGTATTTTCTTACATAATATCTTTACAAATTGAAATTATGAAAAACGATATGTATGAATTATGCTAATATGGTTCTAAAAGTAATATTAATATATGTGGCATGTTTTATAATATTACATATTAAATTATTAGTATTTCATATATAAACTATTTCTATTTCATTACATTCACATTTGAGCATTAATCTTATGTGAAATGTTCAACAATTGATCAGACTTGGTCTAATGTGCACCTAACAATAATAATTATCCACATCATTAATGTAGGATGATTTGAATTTCTAAGAATTCTTAAAACATAGTGTAAAATAGGGACACATAAATGACTACACAAAATATGATCTTCAAAAAATCTATTAAAAAAACTAATGATTAAGATTAAATCATATCAATACATCTAACAGTTCAAATTAATACTTACAAATTGTCATACAAAATACATGTCTTAAATAATCAAATATAATATTAATGTATATGATGAATCCACATCAGACAATATAATGTTTAATAACCATGATAAGCATGGTGATGTGGTTTCATGAGGAGGTTCAAAGATAGGTGCAAAATAAGGAAGTGGGTAAATGATTTCGATTTACTATAGAAGTTTCATGGACCCATTTTCAAAAAATTATTTTAAGAATTATAGCTATTTATCAATGATTTAAATTGCGGCGCAATTGTGCCGTCATACCGCAAATCGCAATAAATATTTACTAAACGCAACACCGCAACCTGTTAAATAGCGCCGCAATATTGCCGCAATATTGCGCAATATCGGTGATCATATGTAAATTACAGTCCAAGCGCAATGGACCGCTATATCGCAATTTAAAACATTGCTATTTATTAATTAATTCTACAAAATTTATGTTTTGAATAACACTAAATGATAAATATACACTAGAATCTTACAAAAAATATCATATGTAAATTACAGTCCAACCTGTTAAATAGCAATGTTTTGAATAACATTGCTATTTAAGAAAATGTGTCTATCATAGCACTCCCCAACCCAATTTTAATGGGCCTATTGCTACTAGGTAAACACAAAAGCCTAACATGTCCACAATCATGGAAAAATATAATTTCATTGAACATAACTCCATGTTTTAAATTGGGTCCATGAACAAAGACCTAACTAGATCTTTGTTCTTTCTATCCGGTGCACCAACACCATCCCCGCGTTGATAAAGACAAACAGACATTCGTGCAAGATTCACGCAAGCATCTCTGAATAACGGTGGCAATACATGGCGACCTTGACCTAAGTAATCCTCATTGATTCTTTTCCATGTATCCATTGTGAGTATCTTCATGGCCTCTCGCGCCTCTTGCTCTGTACAATCATGCTTGTGCATGTAGCATGATATGGATGATGGTGCATCACCTCTCTCTAACTCGTCCTGGCGTTTCGTTAATAACAAAATAAAATTAGTTACATTGCGGGAAAAAAATAGGATGTGGACATATGATTATTACCTTATGAGTTGCGGAGTCGTTGCAAAGCCGAAGAATCATGGCGCATGATCTTACCAGACTCGGATACATTTTGTCAAGTTGAAGAACCTGCGCCGTATTTCTTTCCCCTAAAACCACAAACACATGGAGCAATAAGAGGGGTGCAGTGGACGAAACCCATCCGTTGTCTAAATATTCTTCTAGGTTAGGTCGGTACCCCTTATGGTACCACTTTGCCTCTACCAAAAACGACTCGCACGCATCACACCACTACAAATTGTGAATTTCAAAACCTAGATTAGATCTCTTTTAAATAATATTTTGGAATAATATTTTTGTGTTTGAATAAGTTCGACGTCGAGATGAGCCGGGCTTACTGATTTCCTAAGAAGAGGAAGAGCATCCCATCCAGTTTTCTCAAGTACACGAGATGCAATTTCATTGCTTGTATACAAAATTGCAGCATATAATTGTTTCATGTACTCCGGAATTTCTTCTGTTGCTTTCATATCCCACCTAAAATATACAATGTAATTCAATACCCAAACAGAATTGTATAACCAAATCAAGGTTCCAAAAATATGGATAATAGATATGCACCTTTTAATAGCTTCTGTAAAAAGCACAAGCTCATCAAAGGTTCCATAAATATCATACACATCATCCAAGTTAATAATGAGAACTCCTAGTTTGGAAAGAACTTCTCTGCAATCACCGAGACCTGGTTCTGGTGCAATTCCCGTTGCAAAGAAGAACGACTCCACTAAACGATCTCTTGCAAATGGTAGCTTCTCCATAAGTCCTAATTCTCTCCACCACCTAATTTGACCAAAATACAAATGTTCAAAATTAAATTAGTTCCTACTTTTTAATTTTAAATTTGATTTATCAAGTACCTTGAAAGAATTCCAAGTTCTTGTTGGTGCAGCACTTGAAGATGATTGAAATCATGCTTAGCAAATTGCAAAAGGAAAGGATCTATATTCTTATTTCCAGTGTGATGATCTATGAACCATCTTGTCTCCAGTCTTGGAACTCTCCAGTGCAATGGGACTTCTAAAGCATGCTCAACTTGTGTTTTTAGGTTTTGATCCATGGAAGGAATGAGATCAGTTATGCGCTTTGACAAAAATACCCTTTTCTCACTCAATGGTTCTTTATTTTCAAATACAAGGTAAGAGGCCTCGTAGAGGTGTAGAAGACCTTCGACGTCATTTTGCGTCCTCGCATGTATATTTCCCATCTCAACGAAATGATTGAAAATATCTGCGACATTGAGAAATACATACAATTTTAATAGAGAGTGGACGGAACGTATATATTGTTTTGTAAATGATTGAAAATGTCTTTGACAAAAAAATTGTACATATATATTGTTTTGTAAATGAAACTAAAGTTTATGAATGTTCTTGGGGCCCTAAAAAGAATTTTTAAAAATTCTACTAGTTTTTCAAGGGTATCAAGATTTCGAAGTCTTCATCAATAAACTATTAATTAAGAAATCTTTTGCACATTTTGAGTGACCAAAACATGTTTTGAATTTTTGAACAATCATTGAACATATAACAATGCAAAATAATTGTACAACTCTATCTTGAATAAAAATAAATATATTTGTATAGGATCATAATTAACCTTGGATCATGAGTTTACCTTGAGAAACAGCAAAACCATGCTCTCTTAGTAAGACAAAGAGCATCGCCATGGAGCCAACATCGTTCGAGAAATCTCGTTTTGCCTGTTCAATAGATATTTGTCCAAGAACTTGCTTTAATTCGTTCTCAAAATGGTAACGGACTCCGAGTCGATGAATCATGCGTACGAGATTTAAACGCACACTTAGTGTTGAGTCCTTGTACATCAACTCCTTCACATAATTTCTCAACTCTTCGTGGCATTTTTCTTGCAGTTGATCCTACAATATAATTTACATATTTAACTTGTAAAATAATATGTAATATAACAGTATGCATGTGTTATATATACTCCTAATCGAATGCAATTATAAATATTTTTCTATGGCAGTAATTACATGATTGGCCTGTGAAAAGGGGAGTGAGGTGTAATCCCATGAGGTTGGTTTATAATTGCCAGATCGTCTCAAGTTTGCTCCAGTTTGGCAGTACTTGTCAGAGCCCAAACATACACTGCTCTTCATGGTTTCACAAATCACAAAGTAGGTTTATGGAGCTTTGATAGATGAATACTTTGAATTTGTTTGAAATTTTTCATGTGTTATTAGGGACTATTTATAGAGAAGATTTGTAATCGAGTTTTCACACTTGATTTTCTCACGTGGGATTAACACACCACGCGTCCACTCCTGAGGTATGGTGTCCACATGGATCATCAAAAACTCATCCAAACACAAAGACCACAAGAATTTTTATTTGAATCGATTGACATTTTTAATGAATTAAAGGGTTAATTAATTGTTTAATTGAATTGCTATACCACTTAATAAGTATTAATATTAAGATATTAAAATAAATTGATGCGTTAATTAAACGTGTCAATTAATTAATTCTGCTATAATATTTTACAAACATTTTTTTACCATGTCGTGATGCGACGTGATCCGCTCCATTTTGTGCTATATTAAATTGAAGAGCGCAAATGAAACTATTTGCATCTACTTTTTCACACCCATGTTTACATCTTTTCACAAAAAAAACCTTTTCATAAACATGGCGTCCTCAGTTTTGTCTTCTCCTCTTCTTATTTTTCCGATGAATTGGGTAATGGAATATTTTTTCTCTCGTCGGAGGATTCACCAGACTATTCGCTGCCTACGCCTGTGCACTATCCAAAACATCTCTTCGTCTTCACTGCTCACCCCTTATTAACCGAAAACATCTCTCATACGCTTCCCTTCTTCCAGCGGTTCAGTAAAATCTATATTCTTTCTTTTCCTTTCTCTCCCTTGAAGTACGAATATAGTGGCAAGAAGCGATTAATGGCAGCAAAACATTTGGTGAATTCTGCCTTTTAGTTATTCATTTGTTTTTTGTTATTGGGTTTTTATTTGTTCTTTTTCTTCTTCTTTCCCTCTAGAGAAGTTCGAAGATAGTGACAAGAAGCAATTAACTACAGAAAAGAGAAGAACCAAATTACTTTTGGCAAATTTTTGTCTTTTTAGGTATTCGGTTGGTTTTTGTTATTGGGTTTTTGATTTGTTTTCGAAATTAGGTTTCTACAGATGAGCTATTTCAAGAAAGTACTAATTTTGATTAGAATCGTTTGTAATGTTATTTTGTTTTTAATTATATCTTGAGATTTGGACAGTTGATTCTTGGTATCCATCTGAAACTTTCAAAATTCATTAAGAAATCAGTCCTATACAATATTGTTCTTGATCTGAACAATTAATAGATGATTCAGGAGAACAATAAGAAAAATAATCAGCCTTGATTAGTTTGAGAACAAAAAGATTAGCCCTTGACCATGGATTTTTTTTGTTGTAATTATTTACAATTTGAGGAGTCAAGTGGGACATTGCAAGAGTATAAGTATTATATGAAAGGACAATTTCGGAATTTCCTGTTTCGAGCGATATTTGGTTGGGATACACAAACTATGTCGATACACTCAAGGTAATTATTACATTTAAATTTTTCTTTACCCTTTTTTGTTTTTATTTGTTTTGTGTTTTAAATGCAAAATTGAGGCTCAATTGGGTCAAATTGAGACTCAATTCATGATATTTTACATTTTGATATTTTTAATACATTACTTTCAAAATTAAAATAATTAATAGGTGGACCAGCTCGTGCTAGACGAACTCGTGCGAGAAAAATTCCCCAAGTTGGGTCTGTATGTAATTATAGTATCTCAAATTATGAAACCATGCAATTCATAATCTTAATCCTCAATCAAGTAATGCACACGAAATTAATAAACCCAATTTTTTTTAATTATTATTTCAGCAAAACATTTAAATTATCTCGGCGTCGAAATTCCTTGGCTAACCGGCCCTTGGTTCCTCTCCGTTTTCGTGAACTCTCTTCCTTGGGAAACATGTCACTAATTTAATTTCATAAAATATAAATAATGATAATTTAATTTCATAATTTGTTTAATTAATTTTCAGTGCTTAGAATGTGGGACGTGATATTATTTCAAGGAAATCGCACAATGTTATTCTGCACCACTCTTGCTCTCATGGAACTTTACGGTACAATAAAATTCTTTCATTATTAAAATTTAATAATTTGTCATTAGCCCCCTGAAATTTGTAACATTTGCGAAAAGGTCCGGCAATAGTGACGACAAAGGAATTAATTTTCTGTTTATTACGCCCTATTAGTTTTCTGTTTTGTTTCTTGTTTTGATTGTATTTTATTCTAATTAGCAATGATATGTGATGAATTACTATTGATGTGGGTGATTCAGGGCTGATTTTCACTGAATTAGGGTAATATGATTCTAATTATTGTTACATGTGATGAATTAGTGCGGATGTGATGTGGGTGAATTAGGAGTAATTTTGGGCTATGATTGATGGCACGCCTTGCTCTGGAATTAACCCTCGTGATCTTCCTGGCTTGATTCAGGTTCATAACTTCTTTTTATTATTTTTATTATTAATTTGTTTGGAAATTCTTTAATTTTGTTTCATCAAGATTCATTTAATCTAATTATTTTTAGTTGGATTAATACGGCTATGGGTAAACGTTGTGCGAGAAATTCCCCAATTCAACTGAGGATTCAAAATGAGAAGCGAGACCAAATTGAGAAATTGGCAATCTTCTCCTTTATTTAGCAATTTTTCGGTTGGGTTTTTAAAGAAGCATAAAAAAGAAGAAGCACATCATAAATGTTGTATGTGATTCAATAAAATCAAAATTATTTTTCTATTTGTATTGAATTATGAGATTAACAAATCTGTGATTTTTGCTTTTTAAAAACAGGCTTTCGAGGAGATAACACGTGATGACTATTTCTCGAAGAACAAAGAGTTTGTGACTTGGCTGAAAGAATAGAAATCAATGTGATTAAGGGCGAGGTGGAATTGCAGTATTATGTTGAAATCAAGAAATAAAAAAAAAACCACTTCCTTGCAATTATCAATTTATTCTCTCAAGTTAAAGTGGAAATGGGTATTTGGAGGGAAAAAAGTTTTTTAACCAGGTCAGTAGTTTTTTTTGTAAAATAACTTGTATTCTTTTTTATCGATTTCCTTTTTAACCTTTATTTTCTTGGAAATAAACTGTTAGTTTTATTATTAGATTGAAAGAAAGAAATAAATAAAGAATCACTATTTTATTCGAAACTTGCGGAAATAACTATGTTAATTTAATATTTGTTACATGTATTAACATTTATTAAAAAAAAAACCGCGATAAAATCCCGCAGCGAAGTCGCGGGCATTTTACTAGTTCTAAATTAAAATGTTAATCACTCGAACTAATTTTTTATGTTCACTTCATCAAGAATGTTGGGTGACATCAAGGGGATAACTTATTTTCCCCTTATATAACTATTAATTTACGGAATATTCTATTTTTTCCGTTCATTTTCCTCACAAAATCATAATGTCATCATCATTTCGAATTAACTTATCATTAGCAAATTTAATTAACAATTAATTTATAATTGTTAAAAATTTAATACGTAATTAAAATCCTTACTAATTAAAGATTAATTAGAAATATTCAAAAATTAATAAATATGAATTAATCGTTAATTGAGAAGGATTAATTAGTGGGTTAATTTTTGAAGATGATGGTATCATGAAATTGTGGGAAAAATGAAGAAACATAACAGACGGCCTCTTAATTCACTCTATTAGTTATTGTGTCATATTGCATGTTCTCATGTTGTTTTTCTATTTTCCGCTCTTAAGTGACGCAGTATTGCTTTGCGACGTGAGCCCTATTTTTTGTAGTACTTTCACGTGCCCTATTTTGTGGTGAGTATATAATAAAAAATATTTTCTTGGACAAAATCATTATAAACCACGAGTTCCTTCAAATATTGCATTATACTTTTCCTGGTTCACAAGTCTGTTCACTTTTGTGAGGAGGCAATTTAAACCGGGATTTGATATGGAATATGATGTGTGAGCTCCTGAATAAGAATAATACTCATGATCTTACAACATAATATTATGGATCATCAATTGACATGTATTTTAAAAAATATGGGGCTTTTATATAGGTAAATAAAATTGCTGGTCCAACTGACAGGCCTGTCAGATTCGATGCTAAGAAGAATCCATAAAAAGAATCCAAAACAAAATTCAATAACTAAAATATATTCTTGTATTTATCAAAATATACTATTGAAAACGTATTATTTTGTTCTCAATTTTAACTATGTTAACATATTGGATTTATCAGTATATTTAACTAATTTGAATAATATATTTTACTAGTTTCATCAGTATATTTTGCGCGTGAATTTTTTTTGGATTTTTTTTTTTTTGGATTCTTCTTAGCAAACATGTATATATATATATATATATATATATATATATATATATATATATATATATCCCAAATGCCAAAAATTCTCTCTCCTCTCTCTCATACCTAGATGCAAATCATTGGTTTAAACTTTTTGCTTCGATTTTTATTCGATTTTTGTTGTTGCGATTTTTTGGAGTTATGGGGGCATGAAAATCGTTGTTTTATTTTACTAAAATCGCTATTTTTTTATTAAAATTTATTGTTTTTTAGCTGAAATGGTCTATTTTTCGTTGAAATCGACTGTCTTCACTGAAATAAATTTTTTTTTTGTTCAAATCGACTATTTTTTTTGCAGAATTGGAATGTTTTTCGCTAAAATTGAAAGCATTTTTTTGCTGAAATTGGTTGTTTTTCATTGAAATCGACTGTTCTCTTTTTTTGCGGAAATGGACTGTTTAATGCTGAAATCGACTGTTTTTTGACGGATATTAGCTATTTTTTGCTGAAATCGACTGTTTTCTTTTTACTAAAATTGAAGTTTAGTTCGCTGTAATTGACTAGTATGCTTTTGTAATTGACTATATTAATTGCCTGGAGAAAAATACAAAATTTGCTAATCATATTGATAATTACCTTAATTCGATTTATTAAATATTTTGAAAAAAAATACATGTTAATTAAATGTGATGTATCAAACGAATTTACAATGGAGCATCTATATAAGAGGGCATAATTGAGCCCCACAAAAGTGGGATAAAAGTCTTCGAGGATGTCAGCGAGCTCATTGGATTAATGGTTAATCGGGCTAGAAAATTAATTTCAAATAAATATGACAGGTACGAATCAATTACCAAACAAAAAAATTAATTTTAATTAAGATTATGGTAGGGAAGAACCGATTAACACACTCGTGATTATGTTTTTCCCTAAAAGTAATGTATTGTTGGATTGACAATATAACATTTAAATCATGTATTTATGAATTGACAATAATGACATCAGCGAAATAAGCTGGGTTTTTTTTTTTTTTTTATTTATTAGCCCGTAGGCACCCACCCCCTACTCTACCCCTACCCCTACCCCTATCCCTATCCTACTCCTACCCCTACTACACTACCCACATTTTTTTTCCTTTGTCCCCAACCGGGTTTGAACCCATGTCTCATATGTGGTAGCTGAGTGTACCATCCAGCTCACCGAAGAGTCTGGTGGTAAATATGCTGATATTTCAATTCATGCAATGGTAACATAATTTCATATGCAACCTTTTTACTATAAAAATTCTACATAACGAATGTAGAATACATAATTTAAAAAGATACTGATATTTGAGTTCATGCAAAGGTAATATAATTTCATATGCAAGCTTTATATATATATATATATATATATATATATATATATATATATATACAAAAAATTGTAAATTAGAAAATGTATTATAGTTGAAAAATAAATGTTACGTCTAAAATGTAGATTACATATTTTAAAAAGATTATAAATTAAAAAGATAAATTGTAGGTAAAGAGGTCTACGTTAAAAAAAAATGGCAAAACACATTTCTCTTAAATTTAAATTTGAGTAATCATATGCAACCATTTTACTATAAAAATTCTACATAACGATTCATATATAATTAACATTTTACATAATTAACATCTACATAGGGATTAACATATATTAATTAATTTACCCACACCCTTGTTTTAGAGCCAACTTTGTGCAATTTTCTTGTGCCACATCATCACTTTTTATTAACCATTAGATTATGATATGTGGAAAAATTTGGACTATTGATTAATCATAGATTTTTTATAAACTTTTTTCTTTATAACCATTTAAGTGTCTCTTATTTTATACTATGTTTTAAGAATTCTTAGAAAGTCATATCATTACATATGAATGATGTTGACTGTTATTATTGGTTAGATTCATGTTAGACTAAGTTTATTCAATTGTTTAATATTTCACATGAGATTACATGATCAAATGTGAATTCAATAGAAGATGGAAAGTTCATATACGAAATACTAATAACTTAATATCTAATATTATAAACATACAACATATAGTAGTATTATTTTAGAATTTTAATTTTAAAAATTCATCAAATATATTCATTTTATTTTTCCCTTTAATTTGACATCCATATTAGTATAGTTCATACATACCATTTTCCATAATTTTAATTTGTAAAAATATTGTGTAAAAAATACAATGCAAAAAGTGCAATTTTACAAAATAAAATTTTAATTATTTTATTTACATAATAGAATTTTAATAATTAATATTTATTTTTAAAAATTATGACTATAATAATACCATATAATACTAAGTTGGTTATATATGTGTTTTAAACCAAACAAATTTAATATTAATTGTTTTGAAAATTAATAGAAATAAAAGAAAAGTTTATCCATCGAAATAATTTCTTAAATTTATAAACACTTATCAAGTAATAATGTTATTTTTTAAAATATAAAATTTAAGAAAATCATATGATGTAAAATAATTCATATTTATGGTATGCTAAATTAGTTTTTTATATTATTTATGAAATTACTTTCACTATTAAGTTTGATTTTATTTATAATTTTCATTGAATTTTGAATCAATAAGAAATTAATAGTACTCTATAGTTAATGATATGTTACTACGTATGTTGTGTGATTCATTATTTTTACATTTTATATTGTATGAAATATTGTGAGTTACAATGATATAATATTTGTTATGTTTTTTTGTAAAATCATGTTATACCATATATATTATCATACAATGACATTAATATAAGTGTCATTATTTTATTAAGAAAATGATATTTATTGTCATCATAATGTAAAATAATTGTAAATCATATAAATAATCATAGACAAATTAGTTTAAATAATTATATTATGAAGTAATATTATCAATATTATCATATTTATCAATATTATCATATTATCAATATTATCAATATTATCTTATTTATATGTAATTTATATTACAATGAAAATTATAATTGACATCATCGCCGCGTAACGCGAGTATTCTCGTAGTATAATTAATATGTTAGTGTGTGGCTTAGGCCCGTATGTAAAATAATCATGTTAAACAATTGTAGGATGGATGTTTTAGGTCAAATATCGGCGCATAGTAAAAGCCTGTTTTACTTCTTTTTTTCCAAAGTGGACTTGGATAGCGAAAAATAGATGAGAAAATGATTTGGTGCAAATATTGCATGTTGGAAATTACATTCACGTGTTTTGAGTTTGCATGAAAATTCAACCAAGAGGAAGTAATTCCGATTTTCTTTCTTTCTAGTCAAATTGTTTTAATATTTTCTTTGTGAAGTAAATTGTTTTAATATTTAAATTGTGTTCGAATTTAAAACAAAAATAATGTATTGTTGTTGATAAATATTGATTATGAAAAATAATATTTGGTTATAAACAATCGAGTTATTGTGCCAAAAACTCAATGAGTTCTTAATGTAGTCACACATTCGTCATTCGTCATTCGTCATTGATCACAGATAACTTCCGAATTATACTAGTCATTTTTACATACCTCCACAATATTTGATGTGTTAGCATAAATTTAAATAATCGAATTTCATGCTAAATCCAATATAATACATGACAAACAATAAATTAATAAATGCATGCTAAAAAATATGCATTAGTTTTTACCATGTGATAAACTTAGCATACTAAAAATATGTACCACATACAAATTAATTGCATTTCTTATTTGTTCAAAAAAAAATTAATTATGTGTGGATCCGTTTAACATGTGTTAAACGATGGATTAATTCAACATCAAATGATTTATTTTCCAAATTAACAAAGTTAGAGTTAATTGAATATAGATTGTGGTAAACAATGCTATTGAAAATATTAAATGAATTGATGATGTGTGAAATGAAAGATTTAACACGTGTTTAACGGTGTAAACAGGTCATATACACAAGTTTAGTACAATAACTTATTTTTCAAATTTGTAGATTTAGATTTAATTAATTATGAATAGTGGTGAACAAATCCAATAAAAAACATTAAATGCATTAATGATGTGCAAACGGTGGACATTTAATTATTCTTCATTCTTTGTAGGATGATCCAAACAAAAAATTGATGATTCACTATTAGAATTTAATGCACGTGTTAGCACATCAAGCGTATAGAGTGATTGTAAAAGGATGAGTATCATCACTCTAAAAGTAATGTGATATAGCATGGTTTTTTTTTTTTTTGAAAAGACAAGTCTGACCCCTTCTAAAAAAATTATAACATACAAAAAAAATGCGAAATATAATGCCTAACAAAAGCAAAAGACTTAATTTTCATTTTTTTTTTCCCATAACAACTCTGTAATTGAAGACATTTTATTTGAATTTATCATATGAGTTCTCAGTATCATGGATTATCTCATCATCTTGATCTTCCTTTCAGGGCGGATCCAAGATCAATTTATCCAACGAGCAAATACCCTCTTTACCACTACACCACTCTAGTCTTTGTGAAATATATACAATTTTACTGTAATTCTTATTTTTCAAACGAGCAAAACCACCATTTTCGATGGATACTACCTAGGTTATATTTTTTAATTGTCTTATTTATCCAACGACATTTGATCTCTCTCATGCTCTTTGAAAAATAGTTTAACATGGCATAAACTGGGGAAATTTTTTTTTTTTTGCATATTATATGTTATCAGAGATTGTTAGTTCAAATCGCATTGACGTCAATGAATGGAGGATCATCGAGTTTTCTCCATTTACTCGTTTTTTTATTATTTTCGCATATCAGAGTAAATAGATTCTACTTTTACTAATTATTTCAAAATAATACTATATTAAAAAAAAAGTGGTGATCCGAAGGGGACTGTATACTTTTCCTTCAAAAAATACAATACACGAGTCATAAATGTTGAAAAAGTACATAAATGTTGAAGTGTCAGTTTATGTATGTGATATTGTATTTGAGAAGTACATAAATGTGTTATGTATGTGATATTGTATTTGTTGGCCATCGGTTTCCCACAGTTACATTATTATTAATCTCTCTCATGCTCTCTGAAAAATAGTTTAACATGGCATAAACTGGCGAAATCATTATTTTTGCATATTGTATTATGAGAAGCGAGTTCAAGTCATATTGACATTAATGAATGGACGATCATCGAGTTTTTTT
Organism: Luzula sylvatica; assembly: GCA_946800325.1. NCBI lineage: Eukaryota > Viridiplantae > Streptophyta > Magnoliopsida > Poales > Juncaceae > Luzula > Luzula sylvatica. The sequence continues at coordinate 17,927,701 of OX326957.1, read as the reverse complement.
CATTTACTAATTTTGTTTTTATTATTTTTGCATATCAAAATAAATAGTTACTAATTATTTTAAAATAATAAACTATATTAAAAAAAATTGTGATCCAAAGAGGATTGTATACTTTTCCTTCAAAAAATACAATACACGAGTCATAAATGTTGAAAAGTACATAAATGTTGAAGTGTCATTTTATGTATGTGATATTGTATTTGAAAAGTACATAAATGTTATGTATGTGATATTGTATTTGTTGGCCATCGATTTCCCACAGTTGCATTCCAAGATATATAATGTTGAAGTGTCATTTTCAATTGATAGCAATATTGTCCCCCTAACCTAACATCACTTAAAAAACGTGTGTCGCCTAAAAAAATATACTGAAGTTACTAAATTGCTAGAAACTAATTTGGCAGAAAAAAATTTCTCAAAAATTTTTTTTTTGCAGAAAAATTACAATTTTTTATGTTTTCTTATATTTTACGTGATATCTAATATCATAACTCGGACAAGTTATAGATTTTATTAATATTTTGTTTATCGACCATAATTATCGTAATACATTGTACATATATTATATTAAATATGCATATTTTACAAAAAATATTTTTATTCGATTACACATATTCAAATGAGATGCACTTAACTGAAATTATAACTAACACGTACTTTTGTATATATTTTAATATATTAAACACAATACTTGATTCGTGTTTATTTTGTATTTTGAAGAAGAAACAAAAAATATAAAGAAAATATTTTAAAATGGTTCATTATAATAATAATAATTGTTTTTACTTATTAAAAATATTTTTTTATGTTTGTTATTCAAAAGATTGAGAAATCAAATTTAAAATTTATAAATGGCTGAGATCATATGTGGTCCCTCATATTATACTAGCTATACCCCGCGCTATTGCACAAGTTTGTTCTTGTCGACAATGCAAGATTGATATTAGAAAAAAGTTTTTCGACATTGTGTATAGTATGTATATCAATGGCCTACAGATGCACCGTATGTCAATTGATCCATAATATCATGCAAATAAGATCCATAATATATGCTTTGTATTTGTATGAGAAATCCTTATTTGTATGTGTATTTGTTTTTTGTATTGCATATTTATTTTTTGTATGCGCATTCGTATTCGTATTTTGTTTATTTATATGTATTTATTTTTTGTATTGCAAGAGTCCACCATCAATAACCTTAAATTTTCACACATATTACAAATAATCCTTTGCTTGAAACAGAAGTCATTGAAAGCAAATAAAAGGGTCGAATTAAAAAAAAGACCATGCAGAACTATTTAAGCCGAGTTGCGAATTCGTAACCTTGCCCGGCACGACCATGCCTCAAGCCAGTGCGCCAGGTTGCTTCCTGCCGAATTGCATCAGTGGCAAGAGTCCACCGGGACTAACCTTAAAATTTGACAAAAATTACAAATAAGTCCTTCCACGAAACCGAAACAAAGGTAATTAAAAGAAAATGAAAGGGTTGAATTAGAAGAAATACCATGCAGAACTATAGAAACTGAGTTGCGAATTCGCAACGTACCCGGTACAGCCTGAAGGAAATAATGTCCTAGGCTAAACTGTTTAGCTTGTATGTAAACAAAGGATATCTATTATTTATGTGTTGTTAATCTAATATGATATATTTGATTAAAGTTTCATTTAATACGCATACTGGTTATTTAATATATTTAGGAATATGTGAATAAGCCATGAATTGTATCACTAGTTTGTACATCATCATAATATGTGATTATGATAGTAAAACTGTAGAAATGAACGTAATACGATTCTACATGTCCCCTGGTCATATATATGATGTATATGGAGATATACATGTCTAAGGAAATAGAATATATATGTACACCAGTATATTCGCATATGAGATGATTATGTTTTACTGATCATGGACATGGAATACATAGAGATGTCGTGATGTCAAATATCGAATATAGATATGTATTAGAGACTACATGTTGGACTGACCAACTTATGAGAATATGCATGGTTATTGTCATTATATATATTCTCATAAACAAATAGAATTTTAGTTATTTGACCCGAGGTTATCATTAGATTTCTCACCTGTGAATTGTGATACTTATATATGTTTCTTTGTTATCTTTAACCGGATAATCAAGAACATCATTGGGTATTACAAGAAGCTTGTTGGAGAATGTGAATAACCAAGATGGAAGTTGTTCCTTTCATGATTGAAAGAGATATCTCTCAGGGCCCCCTGATGAATTAGGATTGAAAAAAATGCGTGGCCATGCTCGATAAGATTAACATGTGTTGTTAATATTAATTGAATATTCAATATTATTCTGTCTCGGGAAAGAGTTAAGTTGATTTAATAGGTGATGATCATGCCTTCGATCAACATATATCGTATGAACAAGAGAGCTAGTAATTTATCTATTTGTAAATAGGTGATGATCACAAATCATTTATTTAATTTGGGTAGTCATAATGCCTTGCTAGAGGCCAACTATGATTTGCATAATTAAATGGAGATTTAATATGCTGCCAACATTAAATAAACCTGTATGGTCACACATAAAGATAAGTTTGGATTAGACATAGAAAATCAGATCAAGATGTAAGCATTAGATGCTACATGCATGTATGGATGCATGAGATTTAATAATCAGAATTAATTCATTTGGGGAAATGAATGATTTGGAAGACCTAGGGTTTCCCAAAATCTGATTATAAATACCCACCTATCTCTTTATGGAAAGACAGAAACCGTAGCTGTCAACCTATTTCTATGAGATAGAAAAAGAAAGGTGACATAAGATTCTCAATATTCAGAAGGGAGGAAGGATCCGACTAGCATCGAAGGTCTTCACATCCAGTCTAAACGAGTCGCGTGTGAATACTGATAGAGGGTGGTGCCGTTCGTGCATACCTAACGTGATCTATGCGAGCTTCCTTCAACCAGATTTGAACTAAATATGAGGTAAAATTTTTGAAACTCTTCCTTCGTATCTAATTAGCAATACACATATCCATGGTTTTAGGGGTTCGGGTGAGTTCCGTTGTGCAATAAGGTTGCCCGAATGCCCAACACAGCCATGCTTGAAGACTACACACCATGGTGTTGCCCGATGAATTGAATCGGTGGAAAAAGAGCAGGAGTCCGAGCGAATCCCCGATTGAAAAATTTGTAATATTTACCAAAAAACCCTGAATTTCTTCCAAATTACAGACACCACCTTGGAAAGAGTCGACACATATTCCGTAACACCGTTTCGGCCTGGAAGACATCATACCAAATTTCATATCGGCGTACCCCGGTACAACCATGCTTCAAGCCTGCGCACCATGGTGTTGCCTGCTGAATTGAACATGTGGCAAGATAGCAAGAGTGCGAGCGAATCCCTGACTGAAAATATTAATATTGTAATATTTACAAAATAATCATGAATTTCTTCGAAATTACACACATCACCTTGAAAAGAGTCGACACATATTACTGTTGGGAATCTCACAATCCCTAAAGCCCCGCATAACGAAAGTGGAGGCCCGGATCAATTCCCTAATCCCAAGGTCACGCCATCTCTCTGAGGATACGATGTGATAGAAGGACAGAATCGTACCACGTGAAATTGATCACGTTCGAAGGGTTGGTTGCTTTCTACTTTGCTTTTCTTTTTATTGTCACGTTGGTGACTAGTCGTGTGTCTCACGCCCACACGTCTCTCACCGTCTTGACACGGTCCCAGTTGTCTTCGTGTGCCCCACGCCTACACGCTTCCACAGCCTTTCTTGTCGTCGAAGAGCCACAAGCGTGGACACCTCTATGCATATCCACAGTAAGTGGTAGTCTCTTGGTCACACACGCAATTTCCTAGACGAGGCGTGTGAAGGAATACAGTTACAAATCAACTAGTTGATTGTACACATGAGGATAGATGAACGTACACGTTCGTCGAAATGATTGGATGCATAATAAGATTATGCAAATCTGACAGAAAACACATACTCCATCATGACGGACTGGTTGGTCCGTTGTGAAGGACAAAAGGGATTTCTGAACAACAGATAAGACATAGTTCGTCGTGACGGACTGGTTGGTCCATCGTGACGGACCGTACGTAGTGTATTTTATGTGCACCAATACGTGAGTATAGCGTCGTGACGGACTGGTTTGTCTGTCATGATGGAGCTGCGTCACAACGGACAAGTTGGTCCGTCATGACGGAGCAAAGTAGTAACCGCTGAACCAGGAAACGTGATACGTCCGTCGTGATGGACTGTAGTCCAAATTCTGAGTTGGCAGTTTTATTTGATACTCATTAATCCTCTAATTAATTGGGGTGATTAATATAAGATCTGGATGATCTTCCCTCTCTCTCTCTCTAACAGTTAATTCTACACAGAGAATATTTTGTGCTTGTGAGACAAGTAAGAAAGAGAGTTAGATTGAGAATCACCATTTGAGATGAACTTCAAGCAAGTTTACTGCGATTTTAGGGGAATCACGCGTATCCGAAAGACGAGGCTCGAGGTGGATGCGAGTAGAGGGATTTCACCTGAAATCCTCTATTGTGATCAAGCGAGAGCAAGGTGAAAAGCGAACCGGATGTGATCCGGTTGTATACGACAAATCGGAGCTCCGTCGAAGGTGTTAAATCGTGTGGGAATGGGACGCACATGTTACCGATGATGGAGCAGCAATATGAGCAATTACAAGCGCGTGTCAACCCTTCTCCATGATCAATTTCACGTGGTATGACACTATATATAAGAGTTATATATTTGTAGTTGCACGTAGATTAGGATTCATACTCTCGGGTCGACGACGTGGTCCTCGGGATCGGGTCGGACCGGGTCCTTCATTTCGCTGCGCGGGACTTGGTACCCAACAGTGGTATCAGAGCCATCATTGTGATTCGAGAGTTGAATCGACTTCGAATAAAATTTATTCGGAATTTCATATAGAATTATGACATAATTCCTGTAATTACATAATTAGCACCATAAAAATCTTACTAGAGTTTGATCATGTGATGATTAAAAGCATTTATAAGTAATCAACAAATAGTTTCATAATTAATCGTTTTCGAAACGATAAGTTTCGGCATAAAATTCACTGTCAAAATCAATTTCAGGGTACGTCCGTCATGACGGACTGGTTGGTCCGTCGTGACGGACGATATGTATCGTGCAGCCCGAGGGTTGGATGTTACAAGTGATAATGGACGTCATGACGCACTGGTTTGTGCGTCGTGACAGACTGTGTTAACTAGCTCCGTCGTGACGGACCATTTGGTCCATCGTGACGGACATGGAACGAATTAGCCCCTGAAACTTTGTACAAAATTGTTTTGTATAGTCCGTCGTGACGCAAGTTGTTGCGTTGTGACGGAGACATGATGTCCGTCGTGACGCTAAGACTGTGCATCATGACGGACGGACTTGAATTTGCCCCTGTAACTTGAGGAAAAATTGTTTGGCATAGTCCGTCGAGATGCACATTTGTGCGTTGTGATTGACTGATGGACTACGTCGTGACGCCAAGCTGTGCGTCATAACGGAAGCCCTCGAATAGGCCCTGGTTTGGACAATAAAATTGTTTTGTATAGTCCGTCATGACGCACTATCTGGCATTGTGACAGACATGTGAGGTCCGTCATGACGCACTGGTGGATGCGTCATGACGAAAGTCAAGTGAAATCCAAACCAGTTGGAAACATAGGCATGGTCCGTCGTGATGGCTTAAGTCATGGAAATGCCTTCCGTATTCACAACCTTCGAGGATGGTCTTACACTTTTCACGGTATCAGGCCAAAGTCGGGCGTGCAATGTTTCATGTATCAACGTGAAAGGCATGCGTTGATTGGAGACATACGTGGGTTCAGGCCAAAGTCGGACACGTTTGTTGTCTAAATTGAACGATATGTGGGCACGGTTGTGACTTAACCGTCCAAGCCAATCCGATTGGGGTTCGGGGCACAGTTAGGACGCACAAACGGAATTTGGATCATATATGATATGATTCAATACCGAAATCCAATAAAGCTTCAAGAGTCGCATTGGATGCGATTGAATTTATCCTACCTAAATAGTGAGATCTCATTTGTCGGCCAAAGTCACTTGTGGGAGGATCACGAAATAGGGGTCTTGGAGTGTTATTGGATTAAGAATCCCGAATCAATATTAGGGTTACTGATTTGATAAAAGTAACATATTTCATATCATATAAGCATATAGAATAAGTACGCACGGTTAGTTGTCAATTTCATAATTCATGTAGAATAATATCTTTAAGCAACACCAATATCATATTGATATGATCGATATTAGAGAAAGAAACATTTGTGGGACGGAACTACCTTGACTAACACCATAACCTAAGAATTGTTCTTACGCAAAAGTGCAAAAGTTACGTGTTGGACACGAAATTGGTGGAACCGGTTCACAATCCAAAGGTTTTAGACAAAGCCGAAATTTGGCAAACTTGAAAAGGAGTCAAATAATGTTGCGTGTGAAATGTTGACATGCATGGACACGATTCTTCGAAGGAGTTTGAAGAATCATAAGAAATAAGGGTCTAAGAGTGATTAAGACAAATGTTGTCTCAATCAAGGATTTGGGCAAGTTGTTGTCCCAACATCAAAAGAAAGGTTGAATCCGAGGAGGATTAATCCAAAAGTTGATAGTCATAACTTCTTTTGACATTGTCATCTTGGCAAAGTGTTTGAGAAACACATTTCTAGGATCCATGGGACGGAATACTAGATTCATTCAAATAAGATTCGCATGACAAGTACAAGACTTGTTTAATAAGCAAGATGACAAAAGTGTCGTTCCCCAAAGATTGGAAAAACGATCGACGACTTATCAAAATTCATACATTTTGAATGTGTGTAAATAGATAAACTCGGAGGCAAGAGGAGGCTACAAATATTTCATTAAATTTACCAACGATTATAGTAGATATATAGATATCTATTTAATGTGTTGTGATACGGAATTTCAAAAAGGTTCAAAAATGTTTCTAAAGAATTCTTGATATGATCATGAAGAAATGGTTTCACACATAACCATGCTTGATCCATTTAGGATTATATTTGTCATTTTACATAATATGACTATGAGTTTTGGCAAATCGATGACAAAACCGTATTCCTTAACAAGAAGTTTTAGAGGATGTGTATATGACACAACGTGATGGTTTTATCGATCCGAAGAATCCGAGAAAAGTATAGAAATTTCAACGATCCATATGATGGATTGAAGAATAATTCATGGAATTGAAATTTTGTTCTGATAAAATTACAATCAGTTATAATATTATCAAGAACAAAAGAAAAGCTTTGTGTAGATGTGAAGGTTAGTGGGAGCCACATTACATTTCTTACATTATATATGAACGATATATTAATTGTAGGAAACGATTGTCATTTCGCTATAAAAGATTTAGGCGAGACCTTTCATGAGATAAGCGTAAAAATCTATGAGATAGATATAAAAAAATTCGATCTGAATCGAAGCATGTACATCGATACAATATTGAAAATGGTCTTCAATAGATAAGTCCAAGAACGGATGACGTAAACTTTTCTACGGATAGATGTGCGGCATCGAGCAAAATAAAAGTAGCATAGATGGATATCTTATGTTTCGGCAATATGATATTTCAAATACGTCATGATATGAACTAAGCTTGAAATATTGTTCACATAAGCGTCGTAATTATCAATGGAATCCAGGAGAGGAAAATCCAATTTGAATGGTTCAAATTGGGTTAGATAGATAATAAGATTATCTACATCCTTCATGTAGAAATATATTTCATATGAATGACGTATCAGTGTCGTTTCTATGAAATACCGAAAGGGTGCAACAGTATGACATACATTTAGTAAAACAGTCATACCTTTTGCATACGAACTCCAATTGGGCCAGGTAAAATTGGGGCGTGTAGATAATAAGTTTATCTACAACTTCCGTGTTGGTTGATTTTCTGTAAGAGAAATTTACCAATTTCGTATGGACAGAATACTGGACAGATTCATGCAACTTTCTGTGTGAAAGAGTGTATATTGGATATACATCCCTTTTGGCCCATCCTTATCCTATGTGATATAAATAGGATAATTCTCTCTCATCTTAAGTGGTTAATTCAGTCCAATTCGTTCAGAATATTCCAGAAATTGTGAGACAACTTTCTAGAGAGTGAAAGGGTGTAAAGAGAGAGAAACCGTGAAAAGGAGTTTTCCGATATAGAGAATCAAACAATCAAGCAAGTTCGCCGGTGCATCGTCTAGGCAGTTGCACCCGTGACCGACGTCTTACGAGTCAAGGTGGAAACAAGTAGAGGAGCAACATCTGGGGCTCTTTCGGTTGTGATCGATTCGGAGAAACGAAATCTGTCGAAGACGGAAACGAGCGAATCGGAAAAGGGACGCATGAAGACAACCGGACGCGTGTCAAGACGGTGGGAGACGTGTGGCATGGGACGCACGGGCTAGTCACCAACGTGACACCAAAGGTAGAGAAGGATGCGACCGATCAACCCGTCGTGCGTGATCAATTTCACGCTGGTAATCGTCTATCCTTCTATTGCATCGTACCCTCGAAGTGAAAGAAAATATGGCTTAAGAATTAACTTGGAAGAATTTATATAAATAGGCAAATATGCAATTAGAATTGGGCCAGTTCATAATCTGGGCCCGCTCAGAATTTAGAGTTTTAATCTAATTTCTAATAATTAGATTTTAATCTGAATTTGGGCTTATTCTGATTTTATTTAGTTTTGGGCTTATAATTCTGAAATTAAGGTTTCTTAACCTAATTTCGGATTTAACCTAAAATTGCCTATATATATATTCAGAATTTCATTTTTCTCTCTCTTCTCTCTCTAATTTTCTGACCTAATTCGGCTGCCGAATTTTCTCTCTTTCACACAAAACCGAGATTGAGATCTGGAGAGTTTTTGAGTAGAGTTTCTGAGCAAGTTCTTGAGAGGAATAATCGTGACACCGACTAGAACGGTGTTGGCGGTTTCGATCAGACGAAATCACGGTGGACAAGAGTAGAGGGAGTGCAAGAGCAATCCTTGGAGAAGGTTCACGAAATCTGGATAAGTAGGCTTCACGTACTAACTTGTACGAGGTAAAATTCTGAATAACTCTTCCTTTTTCGTGGTTTTTCGAACGTGATCCCGGTAGAATTAGGTTATACATGTGTAAATAATTCCGCTGCACATCTCTAATTCATGTGTATAACCCTACACGAAGTCATGGCGTGATCTTGGATTTAGGGAACCGGACCGGGCCTTCATATCCGCTGCGTGGGCCCGGGTTCGGGTGAATTCCCAACACAAAGAATTCCTTATTTGACTACAAAACTTTAGAATTTTATTTTTATAATTCAATTTAATACATGAAAACCTTGTGAATATAAAACCTAGTAAATTGATGTATGACATAACAAATCCCTCACAGCGAAATTTGAAATGATAGAATTTTGCGTAATTATAAACTAACTAGATGTCTCCCATATAAACAATTGTCATGTTTGTTTACAAATATACGTATGGATTGGGTCTTCGTCAGGCATGCGTATATGCGTAGTTCAATAGGACAATAAGCTTTAGTATAATTTAAATGTGGATTGGGCCTTCGTCAGGCATGTTTAAATTTAAACTAGTTGATACGTTTAGTGTGGGGGCCAGTGAGCTTTCCAAATTGTAAACTATTTTAAATATGGGGACCGGTGAGTCTTCCAAATTGTAGTAAAATAGGTTTAGTTTAAGAAACCTTCAAATCAAGACGACACGAAGATTGGATCTCCAAGAAAAGACGACACAACACGAAGATTGGATCTTCAAGAACAGCACAAGATCATCTTGGGTTTTAGGGTTGGGAATTTAGGATTTTATGATTGCTCATAAAACTAAAAGGCCTATATGCTATACCGTACAATTTTTGTTTTGTTTTTGTTTTTATACATGAATAAAATAAAAGTTAAATAAATGATTTTAAGAAAAGAAAATCCTCCCACGTAATTATCAAGTAACTTGCCTCCCTAAATGGAACCTTCGAAACTAGTATTTGTTTATTTGTGTTGCATGGCCTTAGTCTGACACAGATTTTCACATACGTAGCATTGAACGCATGCATTGGTTAGGAGTTGACGTGTTGCATGGCTTTAGTCTGGCATGTCAATTCGCTAATTGAATGATACTCCATTTATGGTTTGGACTTGACCAATTAGCTATTTGAAATGATACTCCATTTATGAGATTTAAGGTATCGAATCTCCGTTTCAATAGTGGGGGCTATTTGAAATGATAAAATAATGGGTATTTCAAGTTGTTTAAAAATAAATTTAATATATGAAAGACCACGTTATTAATTACATTATTTTTCAAAATTGTAGAATTCATGGCTTTACCAAGTAATAACCGCTTTAGTTTGCGTTCCATTTTGGAAAGGGAACGAATGAACGGAAAGAACTTTCTCGACTGGCAGAGGAATCTGGGATTCGTTCTGAAACAGGAAGGAAAGGCACACGTCTTGGAGACGCCTATCCCTCCTGTGCCAGGGGATGACGCAACTGGGGATGCCATATTCGAATATCAGGCCATGATGGATGATTCGAATGATGTAACATGCCTCATGTTGGCTACTATGACTCCTGAATATCAAATCCAGTTTGAGAAACAGGATGCATTCGAGATTATGAAACAGCTCAGGGAGATGTTTCAGGTTCAAGCAAGGGTGGAGAAGTATCAAGCTCTTGGCAATGCGACGCAATGCAAGTGTTGGTTAATTCTAACCTAGAGGGGGGTAAATTTGGCAATCTAACTTACACTTAGTTTAGATTTAAACCTAATTTACGGTGCGGAATAAATAATAATTTAGATGATAAAGATGATACCGTACAAACACTTTGACACAAGATGTTTGTTTACGAAGTTCGGTAGGTGGTTGCTTTGTAGCTTTAACTCACCCTTTACTCGCTTAATTGACCGACTCAATTATTTGCGAGTACCTACGTCTCCGGGAATGCCTTGTGCCTCTTTTTGGCTTTCGATTGAATTCCAACTCAACTCGATTACAAGGATTTGCCTAGATCGATTTACACGCTTCTATCGATCTATAGCTTAGGCTCTTTACAATTTGTTGCACTAGCCTATTACACTTTTTCACTAATCGAGCTACAACGTGATCGGTCACGCAAGTTGGGAATAGTATTTGAAGGGAGAAGAGGGAAATCTAATCTCTAAGAATGTTTTAGAAGATTATCTAACTCAATGGTATAGCAAGGATTCTCTCTTTGGAAGGTATAATTTTGATAGTTGAAGTGATGAGAGAGAATGAGGGAAGGATTCTATTTATAGAACACATAGTCCCTTTCCTTACTTGCTTATTCTGAGTAGTCCGTTGCAACGGACATATGGTCCGTTGCAACGGAACTTTCAAAAATTAGCCGTTAAGGCTGCCGTACTTGAATTAATTGAACAGTCCGTTGTAACGTAAATTAAGTCCGTTACAACGGAACTCTGCGTTAACTAGTTCGTTGCCACGGACTGGAGTCCGTTACAACGGACCTTCTACTGAGACAGCACTTCAGCTTTGGATTTAATTCCCGTTGCAACGGAGAGTTTTCCGTTACAACGGTATGAGGTGTTCCGTTACAACGGATTGGTTAATCCGTTGCAACGGACGTATGTGTAAGTTGGCACTGAAGTGAAGCCATGATGTCCGTTACAACGGACATTAATGTCCGTTACAACGGACAATCTTCTGTGACAGGCTTCCTCATTGGAAATAAAATAACGTTGTAACGGAGATAGATGTCCGTTACAACGTACAGTTCCGTTACAACGTATTGGTGATTACGTTGCAACGGACTATACTGTCCTTTCCAATGTTAAGTAAATCGAGTAGTTCCGTTACAACGGACTGGAATTCCGTTACAACGGACATACTGATTTCAGCCTTTTTAATTGAATTCAAGTACTTTTTCATTGAGTTTAATCTTTTAAACAAGTTTAGAGATACCTATATATTGTATTGATGATTAGGTGGGTATCCCAACTTGCGGAATCTTCTATGTCTTGATCTTCTTCGCAATTCTTCAACGTCTTGATTCATGTGCGTCTTGATTTTATCCATGATTCTTCAACGTCTTTGATTCTTGTTATTCTTGATTGATCCTTTCATTTTGTACCTATCTCCTACACATTTATCTTGCTAGATTTCGTTAGTAGTATCAACATTGTATTTGAGATAATCAAACAATAGGAAATTTGAACCAACAGCAAGATGCAAGAGGGTACGCCTGTTAGCTCGCACCTTCTTAAGATGAAAGGATATTTCGATCATCTTGAGAGGCTTAGCATCAAATTCGAGGCAGAGTTACAAACTGATTTGATCATGTTGTCACTGCCATCGAGTTATGATTCGTTCATTTCGCATTTCCACATGTCAGACATGCAAAGGACCATTCCCCAGCTTTTCGGCATGCTCAGAACATTCGAAAGCGACCAGAAACCGCGGTACATGAAGTCTAGGACTTCGGAGGTATTGGTGGTTCAAGGGAAGAGTCCAAACAATGGGAACAAGAACAAGAAGAGGAAGGCAAAGGGCAACAAGGTTGCGACTAAGCCCGTGAGCAAGAAAGCCAAGGATGACAAGAAGTGTTTCCACTGTCTCAAGGAGGGTCATTGGAAGCGTGATTGCGAGATCTTCCTGAGGGAGAGCAAGCAAAAGACCGCTTCCTCGGACACACCGGCATCAGGTATTTCCGTTATCGATTCATATTTTTTTACTTTATCATCATGGGTGTTGGACACTGGATGTGGGACTCATATTTGTAATAATATGCAGGGCCTAAGAAGGAGAAGATCGTTGATTCGGGGCGAAGTTGATTTACGCGTCGGGAATGGAGCTCGAGTAGCAGCATTAGCCGAAGGGACGTATGATTTAACTTTGCCAAATGGACTTATTTTAGTTTTGAATAATTGTTGTTATGTACCTACTTTGAGTAGGAATATTATTTCTGTTTCGAGACTTATTGCGGATGGATATGAATTAGTTATTGGTACTAATGATTGTTTTATTCGCAAGAATAACATTTTCTTTAGTAATGTTCTAGTTGAAAATGGTTTATATGTCTTGGATTTAGAAAATAACAACAATAATCAGTCCATTTATAACATAAATACCACTCAAACAAATGAAACATACTCATGGCATTGTCGTCTCGGACACATAAACGAGAAACGCATTGCTAGACTCCAAAAGGATGGAGTACTAGATTCTTTTGATTTAAAGTCAATAGAAAATTGCGAATCTTGTTTGATGGGTAAGATGACAAAGACACCTTTTTCCAAGAAAGGAGAAAGATTGAAAGATGTGTTGGCCCTCATACATTCCGATGTATGTGGACCGATGAGTGTCGAGGCTAGAAATGGGTATCGCTACTTCGTGACTTTTACTGACGATTATAGTAGATATGGATATCTATACTTAATGCGTCACAAAAGTGAAACTTTTGAGAAATTCAAAGAGTTTCAACACGAGGTAGAACTTCAACTGGGCAAGAAAGTAAAAGCCATTCGATCGGATCGAGGTGGCGAATACTTGAGCTATGAGTTTGAGGACTATCTTCGAGATTGTGGTATAGTATCACAATAGACTCCACCCGGTACAACCCAATGGAATGGAGTGTCCGAGAGGAGGAATCGGACTTTGTTAGACATGGTTCGCTCGATGATGAGTCGAACAGATTTGCCAAAGTCATTTTGGGGTTTCGCGCTTCAAACGGCCGCTCATATACTGAATAGAGTTTCGTCCAAATTAGTTGAAAAGACACCATATGAATTATGGCATGGCAAGGTGCCATCATTGTCTTATCTTAAGATTTGGGGTTGCGAGGCATACGTCAAAAGGTTATTGACGGAAAAACTCGAGCCAAGATCAGACAAGTGTTTATTTGTGGGGTATCCTCAAGAAACAAGAGGATACTACTTTTACTTGCCGAGCGAAAACAAGGTTTTCGTGGCTCGACATGGACACTTCTTAGAGAAAGAATTCCTAGATCGTCAAGCCAGTGGGAGTAAAATTGATCTCGAAGAAATTCGAGAACCACAACGTGAACAGGTTGATTTGGAACAAGATTCTGAGTTACCATTGGATGGTGAACCAGAATCTAATGCACAAGCTCTACGTAGATCTGGTAGGATTCGTCAAGAACCTGAGAGATATGGATTTCTCATTAGTAATGACGATGATGAGTTGACTCTAGATGATGAGCCAACCTCCTACAAAGGTGCTATGTCTAGCTTGGATTCCTCGAAATGGCATGACGCCATGAAAACCGAGATCCAGTCCACGTATGATAATAAGGTTTGGAATCTTATTGATCTACCTAATGGTGCTAAGACCGTTGGGTGCAAATGGGTTTTCAAGAAGAAAACCGACATGGATGGTAATGTACACACTTTTAAAGCAAGACTGGTGGCGAAAGGTTTCAAGCAAATTCATGGTATAGACTATGATGAAACGTTTTCTCCAGTAGCCATGTTTAAAAGTATTCGCATTCTTTTAGCAATAGCTGCATATCACGATTATGAGATATGGCAGATGGATGTCAAAACCGCTTTCCTTAACGGGAACCTTACCGAGGATGTGTATATGACACAACCCGAGGGTTTTGTCGATCCAAAGAATGGGAATAAAGTGTGCAAGCTTATGAGATCCATTTATGGATTAAAACAAGCATCTCGTGCGTGGAACATACGATTCGATGAAGTTATCGCAAAGTATGGTTTCATTCAAAATATCGAGGAACCTTGTGTATACAAGAAATTCAGTGGGAGTTCGGTTGTATTCCTCATCTTGTACGTGGACGACATCTTACTCATTGGAAATGACATCCCGATGCTTAACCAGGTTAAGGCATATTTGGGTAGTCAATTCGCAATGAAGGACTTAGGAGAAGCTGCCTATATTTTAGGTGTGAAGATCTATAGAGATAGATCGAGGAGACTTCTCGGACTAAGTCAAAGTACATATATTGACAAAGTGATAACTAGGTTTCACATGGAGCAATCCAAGAAAGGATTTCTGCCAATGTCACATGGCATCACTCTCACTAAGGCTCAGTGTCCTTCAACGGACGCTGAACGTGAGCGAATGATTCGGATCCCATACGCTTCGGCTATAGGATCGATCATGTATGCCATGATATGTACTAGACCAGATGTCGCATATGCGTTGAGTGTGACTTCCCGCTATCAGTCTGATCCCGGGGAAGCTCACTGGTCCGCAGTCAAGAGCGTTCTTAAGTATCTCAGGAATACTAAAGATATGTTTCTTGTCTATGGTGGTTCGGAAGGAGATCTAATTATCCAAGGATATACAGATGCTAGTTTCCAAACTTGCCCGGACGATTTCCAATCTCAAAGTGGTTACGTTTTTACGCTCAATGGTGGAGCTGTTGTTTGGAAAAGCTCCAAACAGAAGACGGTGGCTGATTCTACAACTGAAGCGGAATACATCGCGGCTTCGGAAGCAGCAAAGGAGGCTGTCTGGCTACGACAGTTTGTGATGGAACTTGGCGTTCTGCCAAGTATCTCGGGTCCCATGGATGTCTATTGTGACAATAACGGAGCAATAGCACAATCTAAGGAACCGCGAGCGCATCATCGGTCCAAACATGTATTCCGGCGTTACCACTTGATTCGTGAGATTACGAAGAGAGGTGACGTGAAAATAATGAAGATACCTACTGAGGATAACGTGGCCGATCCATTTACGAAGCCACTATCACGTGCCAAGCATGAGCAGCATGCTAGGGCGATAGGATTGGGATATCTATCGCAGTGTTAGATTGGGTGTTTTATTTATGTTTCTTATTGTATAAGGGGATTTGATCTGCCTAGTGCAAGTGCGAGAACATTTATTATGCCCTAGGCGTGTTATTGGGATTGTATTTGTTTATGAGACAGATATTTATATTATTATTCATCATATGACCTAAACCTTCATATTTCAAAATTTTAAATAACAAGAAAGTGTGTGAGAGGTTATTCGATTATAATAATCGGATAGACCTTGAATTTTATTCTAGTTTAGTGCATCGAGTCAGTTGAGAATAATATGTTGCATGGCCTTAGTCTGGCATATTGATTCGTCAATTGAATGATAGTAAAACCACTAAACGGGATGAATATAATTCTAAAACGTCCCTCGTGTATAAAGTTGTTCATAGATTTGAACCAGGTAGTCCATTCACTGAATGGAGACTTTTACATACACCGGCATATTCGTAGATGAGATGATCAGGTTTTACTGATCTGAGACGGTAGCGTCGATTCTAGAATATGGATATACGCGGTGTCGTATATTGGACTGACCACTATATGAGTTTGTGACATGGTTAGAGTCATTGGAGACAAACTCATATCCAGATAGTGCGTTTTAGTGCTTCATACTTGAGTGATCTCACGGATACCTAGTACGTGAAAAGACAATGCTTTGATGTAATTAACTCTACGCGTAACTGTGTAGCAGAGATTATTATTGAGTATTGTTTTTAGCATAGGCAAAGGATGTGAGGCTGCAAGATAGGAATTGTTCCTTTCTAGCCTTGAAAAATGATAGAGGGAGATATCTCTCGGGCCCCTCGATTGAATTGAGATTGATGAAATGCTTGGCCAAGCTCGATGGAACTCAATAGAGTTCGCATTGTTATTATCAATCTAATTCTTATCGAGAAAAGAGTATATCTGATCAAAATAAAAGATGATGACTTGAAGTTTTAAGCTTCACCGTGACTCCTTTGATCAGAAGATATCGCGAACAAGAGGACTAGTAACACTTATCTGAGCTAGGTATGAAGATGTACTACATCTTCGTAAAGGTGTTCTCCACCTTTTTCGTGCTAATTCTGGATAGGTATTAACGGCAGTCTAGTGCTCGCAATACCTTGTGGATTGCTACCATATTCACTGCCAGTCTTAGACGAACCTACAACGGTCACACCAAGATTTCGTAACATATCGGATTCTCAAGATAATGCTCACCAATACGTTTATTGGACAACCAAAATGAAATCACGTGTGATTAGATCTCACGACATATGTTGGACATATGGCCAAGTTGATTAAGTCTTAATCCAAGAGGGAGTTTGAAAGAAAATATGGCTTAAGAATTAACTTGGAAGAATTTATATAAATAGGCAAATATGCAATTAGAATTGGGCCAGTTCATAATCTGGGCCCGCTCAGAATTTAGAGTTTTAATCTAATTTCTAATAATTAGATTTTAATCTGAATTTGGGCTTATTCTGATTTTATTTAGTTTTGGGCTTATAATTCTGAAATTAGGGTTTCTTAACCTAATTTCGGATTTAACCTAAAATTGCCTATATATATATTCAGAATTTCATTTTTCTCTCTCTTCTCTCTCTAATTTTCTGACCTAATTCGGCTGCCGAATTTTCTCTCTTTCACACAAAACCGAGATTGAGATCTGGAGAGTTTTTGAGTAGAGTTTCTGAGCAAGTTCTTGAGAGGAATAATCGTGACACCGACTAGAACGGTGTTGGCGGTTTCGATCAGACGAAATCACGGTGGACAAGAGTAGAGGGAGTGCAAGAGCAATCCTTGGAGAAGGTTCACGAAATCTGGATAAGTAGGCTTCACGTACTAACTTGTACGAGGTAAAATTCTGAATAACTCTTCCTTTTTCGTGGTTTTTCGAACGTGATCCCGGTAGAATTAGGTTATACATGTGTAAATAATTCCGCTACACATCTCTAATTCATGTGTATAACCCTACACGAAGTCATGGCGTGATCTTGGATTTAGGGAACCGGACCGGGCCTTCATATCCGCTGCGTGGGCCCGGGTTCGGGTGCATTCCCAACACAAAGAATTCCTTATTTGACTACAAAACTTTAGAATTTTATTTTTATAATTCAATTTAATACATGAAAACCTTGTGAATATAAAACCTAGTAAATTGATGTATGACATAACAAATCCCTCACAGCGAAATTTGAAATGATAGAATTTTACGTAATTATAAACTAACTAGATGTCTCCCATATAAACAGTTGTCATGTTTGTTTACAAATATACGTATGGATTGGGTCTTCGTCAGGCATGCGTATATGCGTAGTTCAATAGGACAATAAGCTTTAGTATAATTTAAATGTGGATTGGGCCTTCGTCAGGCATGTTTAAATTTAAACTAGTTGATACGTTTAGTATGGTTTTAGTTTAGATATTCAAGTTAATCGGATTAATTGGATAAGACATAGTTGAAATACACACACAGAATTTTGAATTACATACGATATAATTTAAATACTGAAATTTCATAAAGTTTGAGAGTCGCATATGATGCGATTGGATATGATCCTACCTAAATAACGAGATCCCACTCGATAGGCCTTCGTCACTTGTGGGAGGATTGTAATATATGGTTCTCAAGGTGTTATCAGATTATGAATCCTGAATCGATCATGAGGGTGATTGTTTTGATAAAAGTGACACAAATAACCCTATTAAATAAAGCATATAGAATTAATAAGCACATTTAATTAATTAATCATTATTATATTTTAGGAATCATGTCTAGTAACAATACCAGTTCCATATCGATTCGATCGTTATTGGAGAAAGAGAAACTTGTTGGTAGGAATTTTCTGGATTGGCACCGTAACCTTAGAATCGTTCTAAGGCATGAAGATCTAATAAGTGTATTAGAAACGCCAATAGTGGAAGTGGCTAATCCAACAGAAGCTCAAAAGGCAGAGTTGAAAGTACTCAAAGGCAAATCGAATAATGTAACATGCCTTATGTTAGCATGTATGGATGCAAGTTTTCAAAAGAAGTTCGAAGACTTCGATGCATATACGATAAAAAAACGTCTCCTAGAAATGTTCCAGGAGCAAAAGAGACTTGAACAGTTCAATACTCTTAAAGGTTTGGTTAATTGTAGAATGGCACCAGGGTCGTCAGTTAGCACGCATATGCTAAAGATGCAAGATTTCCTAGACCGTCTAGAGAAATTCGACGAAGTAATCTCGGCAACATTGCAACAGGATTTGATCCTTTGTTCATTACCGCCAACATTTGCCTCATTCGTGACGAACTATCACATGCATTCGATGAACAAGACGATCCCCGAATTACATGGGATGCTGAAGAATTACGGGTCCTAAAAACCGCGGCGGATCGAATGATGTCTTAATGATTCAATCGGGAAATCGTAAAAAAACAACTCAAAAGGTGCATCAGCTTTGGGCTCTAAGAAGAAGCCGAAACTGAATAACAAAGGGAAATCCGAGAAGAAGAAGAAACAGGACGATGATAAATGTTTTCATTGTGAAAAGACGGGCCATTGACGCCGCAACTGCAAGGTATTTCTTGAAGAGTCGAGGAAGAACAAAGGGAAAGCCATAGCGGCCGGTACCGCAGGTATGTCTGTTATAGGAATTAATATTTCTGCTATGAATAATTGGGTATTAGATACTGGTTGTGGAACTCATATTTGTCGTAATGTGCAGATCCTAAGAAATAGTAGAAGATTGAAGTCTGGTGATGTAGATCTCCGCGTGGAAATGGAGCAAAGGTTGCGGCTTTTGCAATAGGAGAAGTGGATCTAGCATTACCATGTGGATTTAATATAGTATTAAATAAATGTTTTTATGTACCTAGTTTATGTAAAAATATAATAAACGTGTCTAAATTAGCGAATGATGGCTATGAATTTGTTATTAGGAATGATGAATTTGTGATATGTAAAGACAATAATATTTATGCTAATGTAGTTATTGAGAATGGTCTTTATGTGTTAGATTTAGATAAATTTAATAAATCCATCTATAACGTGAATGAATCTCGGAATAATCCTAAAGTTGGTAATCAAACTTACTTTTGGCATTGTCGTTTAGGTCATATAAATGAGAAACGCATCTCGAAACTCCATAAAGATGGTTTACTCGACTCATTTGAATTTGATTCATATGGGAAATGCGAATCATGTTTACTTGGCAAAATGATAAAAGCGCCGTTTTCGAAGAAAGGTCAACGGTCCATGGAGCTATTAGAACTAATACATTCAGATGTATGTGGTCCAATGAGCATCGAGGCAAGAGGTTATCGTTACTTCTGACGATTATAGTAGATATGGCTATATCTATTTAATGCGTCTTAAATCAGAATCTTTTGAAAATTTCAAAGAATTCCAAAATGAAGTAGAGAACCAGCTTGGCAAGAAAATCAAAGCTCTTCGATCTGATCGAGGAGGCGAGTATTTGAGGTATGAGTTTGACGATCATTTAAAAGATTGTGGAATTGTTTCACAACTTACTCCACCTGGTACACCACAATGGAATGGCGTATCTGAAAGGAGAAATCGTACCCTATTAGATATGGTTCGATCAATCATGAGTCAAACTAGTCTTCCAAAATCGTTTTGGGGATATGCACTTTTGACCGCGGCTTATTTGATAAATCGCTTACCTTCAAAGTCGGTTGAAAAGACACCATATGAGCTATGGCATGGAAAAACTTCATTATTGCCTTTTATTAAAATCTGGGGATGCGAAGCATATGTCCAAAGAATGATTTCTGACAAACTTGATCCCAAATCAGACAAATGTCTATTTGTCGGTTGTCCTAAAGAAACAAGAGGATACTATTTTTACAATCCAGCTGAAAATAAAGTTTTCGTGGCACGAAGAGGTGTCTTCTTAGAGGAGGACTTTATCTCTTCGCACAATGGAGGAGCAAAAATAGACCTTGATGAAATTCGAGATACCGAAATAGAAGTTGAACCGACGATGATTGATTCATAACCGTCAAATGTTGACTTAGCTGAATCAAGTACACAAATCATTGTACCTTCTCGTCGATCTAGTAGGATTCGCCATGAACCTGAACGCTATGGTTTTATCATAACTGATAATGGCGACATCGAGTTCATTGATGATGAACCGAAATCCTACAAAGATGCGATTAAAGGTATAGATTCCAACAAATGGCTCGAAGCCATGAAATCAGAAATCCAGTCCATGTATGATAATCAAGCTTGGAACTTGATAGATAAACCTCCAGGGGTCACACCCGTTGGATGTAAATGGGTTTTCAAGAAGAAAACCGATATGGATGGAAAGGTGCAAACTTACAAAGCACGGTTTGTCGCGAAAGGTTTCAAACAAATCCATGGTATTGACTATGATGAAACGTTTTCGCCGGTAGCCATGCTTAAGTCTATTCGCATACTACTTGCTATAGATGCATACTATGATTATGAGATATGGCAAATGGACGTTAAAACCGCATTTCTTAACGGAAATTTAATAGAGGATGTGTACATGACACAACCCGAAGGTTTTATCGATCCAAAAGATGTGAATAAAGTTTGTAAGTTACAACGATCCATTTATGGATTGAAACAAGCATCTCGAAGTTGGAATATACGATTTGATGAAGTTATAAGCGAGTATAATTTTATCAAAAACGTAGATGAACCTTGTGTATACAAGAAGGTAAGTGGGAGCCGTATTGTGTTTCTTGTTCTTTATGTGGACGATATATTGCTCATACGATTTGATGAAGTTATAAACGATCCATTTATGGATTAAAACAAGCATCTCGAAGTTGGAATATACGATTTGATGAAGTTATAAGCGAGTATAATTTTATCAAAAACGTAGATGAACCTTGTGTATACAAGAAGGTAAGTGGGAGCCGTATTGTGTTTCTTGTTCTTATGTGGACGATATATTGCTCATAGGAAACGATATTCCGATGCTTACGGAAGTTAAAAAATATTTAACGAGTCGTTTCGCTATGAAAGACTTAGGCGAGGCAGCTTATATATTAGGCGTAAAAATCTATAGAGATAGATCTAAAAGACTCCTTGGTTTAAGTCAAAGTACGTATATTGACAAGGTATTGCATAAATTTGCAATGGAAAATTCCAAGAAGGGATTTATACCTATGTCGCATGGTATTAATTTCTCGAAAAATCAATGTCCGACATCGATTGAAGATAAGAAATTAATGTCTGATGTTCCAAACGCTTCGGCGGTAGGATCCATCATGTATGCCATGATATGTACTCGTCCAGACGTATCATATGCCTTAAGCGTTGTTTCACGCTATCAATCGAATCCTGATGAAGCACATTGGATTGCGGTTAAATCTATCCTTAAATACTTACGTAGAACAAAGGATCTCTTTCTCGTGTATGGTGGTACTAGTGAAGAGCTAATCGTTAAAGGATATACCGACGCTAGTTTTCAAACATGTATTGATGACTTTAGGTCTCAATCAGGTTATGTGTTTTGTCTAAATGGCGGTGCGGTAGTTTGGAAGAGTTCCAAACAACCTACAATAGCTGATTCCACTATAGAAGCGGAATATATCGCAGCTTCGGAAGCAGCAAAAGAAGCGGTTTGGATGCGTAAATTCATCCTGGAACTTGGAGTAGTCCCAAGCATTATGAAACCCATTGGCGTATACTGCGACAATTCGGGTGCGATCGCTCAAGCTAAAGAACCTAGATCATATCACCGTTCTAAACATATTCTCCGGAAGTTTCATTTGATTCGTGAAATTTTGCAACGCAAGGAAGTTGCCATAATGAAAGTTAATACTGACGACAACGTGGCGGACCCGTTTACGAAACCATTAGCTCAAGCCAAGCATGATAGGCATACTCGCAACATTGGTTTAAGATATCTAGAGGAGGAATTGAATTAGAGATTATAATAGCTATCTCATCCTAATATTCCTTAGTAATTTCGTAAACGATGGATTATTAGTTCTATAAATAAATGTAATCAATAAATGTAAAAACTTTTTATTTTGATTTAATAAAATATTTAGTTTTGTTTATTCTACAATTTAGCTTTATTTTAACTTGTGTGTGGGGCTATATAATTAGTTATATTAATCCAGATTTATATCTCGAAATATGAGCGTTTAGTATAATAAGATTTACTAAGTAAAGACGTCATATATTAAATACTTAAAATAAATGTTATTTAAAACGAAATTTAATAAGAGTGTATATTTCGAAATTGTCCCTATTTATGATTAGGATATTTAATGAGTTAAATATATTCTATTATATGATAATAGACTAACACATCCATCGTTTGGTAGCTTCATACTTGAGATAACACATGATTAATTTTTATACGTAGTTGCATACTTTGATATAGTTAACATTATTCCGTAAATGGGTAATAAGGCTATCATTGGGTGTGTCACGAAATATGAATATTAATGTGATTATCAAGATAGGAATTGTTCATTTCGAAAGAAATAGATATTTTGTTGGCCACCGATTGAATTAAATTAACATGTGAACAAATTGATATTGATCAATTGTTAAATTAATTCATGAGAAATCGGAAAAACATTAAGTCAATTACATAAAGGGGATGACTATCACCATGCCTCGTCATTGATGGATATCGCGAACAAGAGAACCAAAATCGTATATCGAGATTAGGTATAAATGATGAAAGTCATTTAAATTCAATTTAACATGGGTAGCTATGATGGAGTGACTAGATCCCGCTCATAAGCTTGTAAGACTTAGGCATAAGTTTATGGCCATCGTTAAGTTGAACCTACACGGTCACACATAGAAATAAGACAAGTCGGGCTTGAACAATAAGGATATAGGATATACATAAACTCTATAAAAATTATACATATATATGATATGTATAGTACGTTTTACGTAGATGTAAAATTGAGTGGGAGACTGAAGGAAATGCAGTGTCACATCTACGGTAAAATCGTATGTATAAGCATATATGAACATGGTAGTTCATAGAAATATAACTTGTTTATTAGATGCACATATGTATATATGATATACATAATTAGATTGATAAGATAAGATTTTAGGAAAAATCTATTTGAAACATTTTTACTAAAACGGACATAACGTTCGCATACGAACACCGATTTGGATGATTCAACTCTCATAAGTTAGCTAATTGGATTATCTACAACTTTCATATTCAGTGGAAAAACATTTGAATAACGTAGGACGTTCATTCTAATGAAATACACGAAAGGTTGCGGCAGTTCGACGAAAGGATGCGAACGTTTACTAAAACTAGGATAACTTTCGTACTGGATATCTAAATTGGATAAACTCGGATTTGTTGGAAAGGTGATAAGATCATCTAGAAGTTTAGTTCAGAAAGTTCCTGTTAATTACGGACCTAAGTCGGTAGAAATTCCAGTTTAGTGAATGTGTGTCTGCTGATTCTGCAGGAGACACATCTTTTGATCAAATCTTCTAGAAACTTGTCATTTCATGCATATAAAAGTATCATTTGATTGATTAAAGAGTGTTTATTTACTGGTGAAGGAATACGCGTTATTCTATAAATAGGACCCTAATCTCACTCAATCAAATCAATCTAAGCAACCATTATTTCCACTAATTAATCCAGTAATTAAGAGAGAGAAAAGTTCGCCGGAATTCTCAATTGATTCCGGCAAGAGTTTAAGCAAGAGTGATTACGAGGAGTCTAAGCAGTTTCGTGATTATCCGACGACTCCCGTTTCGCGGTGGATACGAGTAGAGGTACGTATACGTTTGCGTACTAACGAGTTAAGTTCATCAACCGATGAGAAGACGAACGGAGAAAGACGACCGGTTTGGGCGTGGGACGAACCGGTACGAGCGAAAAGGTGCGAACGAAAAGGTGCGACGTGAACGGAAGTGAAGGCTTCGTAGCGACAAACCCTTCGTAAGCGATCAATTTCGCTAGGTACAAATATTACGTTTATTAGATTTACGTTATATTAGTTATAGGCAATTTGATAAACAAATCGTAGATGAGATCTCGGGGATTTGTACTCCGTCGAGTCCAATAATTATCCGATGCGCGGACTCGATGGGGTGTAGATAACCCAACAGGTTAGACCATTTAGTTGCCTATAATCGATGCAGAGCCTCCACGAACCATCCTTCTTTCCCACCAAGATGGCCGGAGAGGCGAACGGGCTTTGGCTAGGTCTGATAACTCCATTACTGAGCATCTCTCGAATAATCTTCTCAATCTCCTCCTTTTGGTAGTGAGCATAGCGATAGGGACGAATTTGCACAGGTTTCACTCCTTCGTCGAGCTGGATTCGATGATCACATCTACGTTTTGGCGGAAGGGTTTTGTGTTCTTCGAATAAGGAAACAAAACGATCGAGAAGAGAACTCATTTCTTAGTTTTGAGTGTTAATTTGGGAATTGGAGTCCATTAGCCAACAACTGGAATCCAATTCCTTCACTTCTGGAACTTGGATGCCGGTTTTTTTCAAACCCGTTCTTCAATTCCCAGACTGAAATTGAAATATCTCGGATTCTCACTTCCGCTTTTCTGTTCCCACTTTCCTACTTGTGCTAACCAGAGAACATGATTTTCAGAAATCAGGACTCGGAGTTCTTCTCCTTCGATGATCTGAACCTCTCCCACTCTTCTATTTCTGCGATTGTGGCTCCTTAATTCAACTCGCTGATCCCCAATTGTAGCTTAATGGTCCTTCCCACATAATCAAACTCAACTGGATTGTATTTGGTCATCCAATCGGTTCCCAGTACTACATCTACTGATCCCAATTCCAATACTCTTAACCCATATTCGAATCGAACTCCATTCATAATCCAATTCACACTCAAGCAATAAGCATCACTTGTGATCTTAGCCCCATTTGCTACTGTCACCAATAAAGACGTAGCTTTGGTAATGGTGAGTCGAAATTGTTTCGCCAATTTTTGATCAATAAACGAATGTGAGCTTCCACTATCAATTAGAATCACAAATGATTTTCCATTTATAATTCCAACTAATTTAATTGTTTCATGTCCTTCCATTTCATCCATTATGCTATTCACCGCGATTTTGGGAAGCTCAACTTCTGTCGAGGTTTCTTCCTCTACCTCCTTCACTGTTTCCTCCACACTTGCTTCTTCGTACTCCTCGGCACACTCAATGAGAAAGATCTTCCCTTTAGGTTTATTCTTGCAATCATGTCCAGGTGCAAAGCGTTCGTCACACCAATAGCATAACCCTTTTTTTTTTTCTCTGATCCCATTCCTTCTTAGGATAATACGACCCTTTCTCCTTCTCTCATGTTCCCCCTTTACTTACGTTTCCAGGAGCAATAACCGATTTAATCCCCCCTTTGTTCTTCTTTTGGTATTCGGTTATCGTTTCATAGTTAGTTGAATTTGTATAAGCATCGTACAAATCTTTGGGACGAGACACTAACACATGCGTTCTCACTTCTTCTTTCAATCCAGAGATGAAGCATTTCTTAAAGAAATTATCATCTAAGCGGGTATACTCTTGCAACACCTGGTTTTTTAACACCTCAAACTCCGTGATATAATCCTTCACTCCTCCCGTTTGTCTAATTATGTGGAATTCTCCGATCGCGCCCATCAACAGCTGATCGTCAAACCTCCTACACAACTCTTGCGTAAATGTCTTCCAACTCGGTTTGTTTTTGGTGTTAGAAAAACCCAGATACCACTCTTTGGCTGCTTCTCGAGGTAGAGCGTAGCTATTTCTACTTGTTGAATTTTGGGTATCGCACAAATAGAAAAGATGGATTCGCAATTCCGGTTCCACTCTCTTGGATCTTCTCCTCGAAATTTGGGTATCTCCATCTTCAACTTATGATTAAACTCGACCGATTTCTTCTTGCGAGGAAAAACATCGGATCTTTCTTCAAAATCCTCTGATCGTACTGAGAATCCGTCCTCCTCAACAGATCTTTCAGTTGCCCGATCCTTCTCCTTCTTCCTCTTACTACACCCTTCATCGAATAATTTCTCTTTCCCTTTGGATTGGATTGGATCCGATCGTAATGGATCTGGCAGATCCTCGCCCGTTCCTCCCCTGCTTTGACTGATAAGCAGACTCACCGAGTTCATTAACTGATCCAGCTTGGATTCAGTTATCTTTTGCCCTTCCTCTGTTCTCGTCATATTAGTTTGCATCGCCATTACCGTTTGAGATAATTGTTGGGTCTGAGATTGTGTTTCTATCACTATCCTTCTTAACTCCTCGTCACTCATGGATCGAGTTTTCACGCCAGCCATGGTTGAAGCGAGCACTGATCGCACTGCTCTGATACCAACTGTCATGAACTCACTCAATACAAGAATAAAAAACGAGAATATTTCATTAAAAAGGGTTCTGGATACAAATTACAACTCAACGCAATCAGCTCCTCTCCCAAAAAGAACTAAATTCATAATAACATAAAAAAACAAAAAACACTTCTCTCACTAACTAAATACTCCAGATTGGACCACTCTTGAGATGACACGTTAACTGTACTGAGATTCTATATAACAACTCTAACGACCTGTACGGAAGCCCATCTTTATTTAACTCGGCCCAAACTCCATCTCAGACCATTTATTGAATAAAAAAGACTTCCTAAACTCAATCCAACTATCGACATAAAGACCCATTCTAATTCCCTCCATTTGCATGGTAATTATGCAGATAAGCCCTCGAGTTTTATAAAATATTTACAAAACTTATAATTCATCACAGTATTTCAACTGAATATAACTGTGATCAAGCGAGAGCAAGTTGAAAGACGAACCGGATGTGATCCGGTTGTATACGACAAATCGGAGCTCCGTCGAAGGTGTCGAATCGTGCCGGAATGGGACGCAGGTGTTACTGAGAATGGAGCAGCAAGATGAGCAATTACAAGCGCGTGTCAACCATTCTCCGTGATCAATTTCACGTGGTATGATCGAAGGAAATACAGTTTTGGATTAACGGTAAAATGGTATGTATAAGGGCAAACGAACGCATGCGTTCATGGGCATAAATAATGTGTATATTAGATGCACATATGTATATTGGATATACACTAGTTAAATTGATAAAAAACGGTTTTATTAAGAAAACCAGAAAATCCGTTTAAACAGTTTTCGTAAAACTGTCATAAGTTTCGGATAACAACTCCAATTGGAATGGTTCAAATTGGGTTGGTTAGATAATAAGATTATATAGAACTTTCAAGAAGAAAGATATTTCATTTGAGCGATTTAGTATTTTCGTTTTAATGGAATACCGAAAGGATGCGACAGTTTTAGAAAGATATTTCATTTGAACTCCAATTGGGCTGGGCAAAATTGGGTTGGAAATAAAATAAGATTATCTACAACTTTCGTGAAGGTTTGAAGTCGGTTGGAACGATTTAACAATTTCGTTTCAACAGAATACTGAAAGGGTGCACGCAGTTGTATGTTTGAAAAGGTGTATAATAGTTATACATACCTTTTGACCCATCCTTATCCTATGAAGTATAAATAGGATATTTCTCTCTCTTCCATTCAGTTAATTGAAGTCCAATCCAGAGAATTCATTTTATCAAAGAGTTGAAAGAGTGCGATGAGAAAGAGATAAAGAGAAAAGTAGTTTTCTCGAATTAGAGAATCAAACGCGATCAAATAAGTTCGCCGGTGCATCGGCTAGGCAGGTGCATCCGCGACCGAGGTGCTACGACTCACGGTGGATACGAGTAGAGGAGTTCGCACATTGTGGATCTTCGTTTGTGATCAACCCGGAGAAGTAAAGGAGCAAAAAGAAGGAATCCAACACCAAATATATCGATAAGATTGATATGGTAGATGGCTTTTTGGGTCGGAATTACCGTAATATTTATCCTTGATAGTTAAAGAATAGTTCTTAGACTTAAAGGAACGTGTTGGACACGGAGATGGTAAATTCGGGGCTCGAGACTTTGATTTTAGAGAAAGCCGAGTTCAATACACTTAAGAAGGAATCGAACAATATTACGTGCCTTGTGGTGGCACGTTTAGACGCATATTTTCAAAAATATTTTGAGAATTCGGGTACATACGAAAGTAAAATGCAACGCTCAAGAAATAGTTTCAAGAGCTAGAGCGTGTTGAATGGTTCAATGCGGCTCAAAGAGTAGGTTAAACTTAAGATGCCTTGCGGGTCTTTGATTAACACTCGCGTGTTGATGGTACGATATTTGATCTTCGTGACCGAATATCTTATGCATTCGATAAATAAGTCAATCCCAGAATTGCATGAGATGCGATGTAAATTTGAATTGGAGATGCTTGAAGCATCTGGGGAATCCACGACATAGAGATGCATGGATGTCCTTGTAATTCAAGGGTGGGATCGAAGGAAATAAAAGTCTAAGGGTATTTTGGAAAATATTTTTCAAACAGAAAGTTCGGACAAGGAGTTGTCCAAATGAAAGACTCAAAGAACGGTGAAATCCGAGGAGGATTAAACCTAAAAGTTGATTTCTTCTTTTGGCATTGCCGTCTTGACCATATAAATGAGAAACGCGTAACTAGATTCCATTAGATGGATTGCTAGACTCATTCGAATTAGATTTGATTGATTAACGCGATACTTATTTATTGGGCAAGACGACAAAGGATGTCATTCTCCAAAGGTTGGAGAAAGATCCAACGAATTATTGGAAATTACATTAAGATGTAAATGATCCGATAAGTTCCGAGGCAAGAGGAAGCTATTGGTATTTTATTATGTTTACGGACGGTTAGAGTAGATATGGTAATATCTATTTAATGCATGCCGAAACGAAGACTTTTGAAAGGTTCAAAGAGTTTCAAAAACAAAATACAGAATCGACTTGGCAAGAAAATCAAAGCCCTTTGATAGGATCGAGGAGGCAAGTATTTGAGATACGCCCTTCGTTAGGATCAAGGAGGCGATATTTGAGTTATTCGTATTGATGATCATGTATGATTGTGGAATCGTTTCACGATTACTTGATTCGGAACATTGAGATGTATCCGAAAAGAGGAAACGAACGCATGTTAGACATGGTTCGATAAATGATAAGTCAAACAGATCTCCCAAAAACTTTTTGGGGATACACCCTTGAGACCGCGGCACTAATGAATGGTTGCATGTAATATATGGACCATAAACCTTCTAATCGGTACAAAGACGCCATATGAGATATGGATCGCAACGGTTCCGAAGTTGTCATTTGTGCAGATTTGAGGTTGTGAGTAAATTTCGAAATTTGTTTCGGATAAACTCGATCCCAAATCTGAGAATTGTTCATATATCCTTTAGGAAACTATATTAGTTATAACGTCCCGACGAAAATGAGATTTGTGTGGCTCGAAGAGATCCCTTCTTGAAGGAGGACTGAATGCACACAAGTTTGGAACTTCATGTCGCTTATCTCTATGCGGGCTAGTGGGAGTAGAATAAATCTCGAAAGAGTTTGAGATCTGAAAATGAACATTATGCCGATGAAAGTTGACACGACTTCATCAAGAGTTGACGAACGCGAGCCGAACACACAAAGGAATTTTTCGTAGATCAAGTAGGCTATGTTCATAACTGATAAATACGTTTATCGTGACTAATGATAATAAGTCGAAATCATATGATGATTCGATATCCTACAAGGATGCTATGAGAAGTAATGGTTCCACATGACCTAAATCCGAGATTCAATCCGTGTACGTTATCAAGTTTGGAACTTGATTCAATCACTTTCCGGGTTAGACCCGTGAATGGGTATTCAAGGTGAAAAACCGACATGGATAGGAATTTGCATATATGCAAAGCGAGGCTAATAGCGAAGAGTTTCAAGCAATTCATAGTTAGACTATGAAGAAACGTTTTCGCAAGTTGCCATGCTTTTGCATTCTCGAATTCTGCTTGCCATAGTTGCGTATTATGAATATGTGATATGGTAAAATGGAGGTCAAAATCGAATTTCTTGACAAATTTTTTATGAAGGATGTGTACTTGACATAACCTTACGGTTTTGACGATTCATAAGAATCGGGGATAGGATATGCACGTTTTAACGATCCATATGATGGATTAAAGAAAGCTTCTCGGAATTGTAATATTCGTTTTGACGAAGATATAAACGGTTATAACATTATTGGAACGAATGAAAACTTTGTGTATACATGAAGGTTAGTGGGAGCCGCATTGCATTTCTTAAATATATATGTGGACGTATGTCGTACATATAAACGTCTAACTTACCGTCAATGAAATCCAAGGGAATCACACGAGTTCGAGTGTAATGTGATTACACGAGTCTCATTCTTGTGCATGTGTATAATGATTATACACAATGTATGCATAATAGTTATGCATCCCTTACCCCCATTGGGATTTGCATTGAATGCGGTGAAGTTTATCCTTGAATACTTTGTGAAAGAATTCAGAATTTTATTTTATCTATAATGGTGTGGAGGACGGGTTGGTTATAAAGAGCTATACCAACGGAAGTTTCCAAACATGTAGCACGACTTTCGATCACGAAGTGTGTACATGTTTTGCTTAAAAGAAAACACGGTTATGTGGAAAGGTTCCACACAACCAATGGTTTGCGATTCTATTTATGGAGGCGAGTATATTGCGGTTATTAATCGCATATGGAAGCGGTATGGATCAAGGATACATGACCACACTCGATGTAGTCTCGAGTTATCGGATTTTTGGGTGTGCATTGCGTGAGACTCAATAGTACAAGCCAAAAATGCCGAGGTCAAAACCACTTCTAGCCAATACTTAGAAAATTTCATTTGATGCGTGAAATTTTGTGAAAAGATGTGATCGTAGGTATATGGAAATGTTCCAAACCTTACAAAGATTAACACTAGCGGCAACGTTGTGGACCCGTTTACAAAACCGCTCTCTCTAGTCGCGTGTGACTGTCATGCGAGGACTATGGGTATGGAGATACCTAGAGGAGGAAGAAGAGAGTAGAATGTAGTTATCTAATACGATAGTCCTCGCGGGTTATGGGTATGGACATACCTATAGGTAGATACTGCATCACCCCAATACTTAATCCATATGAGTGCATTTAAATTTTTTTTGCTTACTTAAATTTTTAGGCATTCATCTTACAT
Source organism: Luzula sylvatica (assembly GCA_946800325.1). Classification (NCBI taxonomy): domain Eukaryota; kingdom Viridiplantae; phylum Streptophyta; class Magnoliopsida; order Poales; family Juncaceae; genus Luzula; species Luzula sylvatica. Next base: position 17,895,749 of record OX326957.1, on the reverse strand, counting down.
GAAAATGTGTGCGGGTTGTGTAATATGATTACATGAACCCTGATTTGAGCTTGTGTGGACGTTGGCACAATATGCGATTATGTGCAGTGAAACCATCACACCTAAAGTTTCATTTCTAAACATCCCAAGTCGCGGGTCAGTTTGCTTAAGTGAGAAGCATTTCTATTATCCGATAATACACTGAACGCGTACACTAGTACGTTATCCGAGGAGATGATTATGTTTTGCTAATCATAGGACAAAGTGATTGTCGAATCGGGAACGTAGATAAATGCTGGTGACAAATATTGGATATGACCAAATCCGCGAGACCATGACATGGTTTAGTCATTATGGGTGGACTCGCGGCGAGTAGGGTATTAGGTTCTTCACACTTGAGGGGATCAATGATTCATTTACGTACGTAACACAATGCTTTGATATGACCTTACACCTGCCGTAACAGGGGGCCAATACGGTCATAATTGGATATTGTCCGAAACATGGAATTCAATATGAGTCTCCAAGATAGGAATTATTTATTTCGAAAGGAAGAGATATCTCTTAGGCGCCTCTCGATGAGTCGATTAACGAAATATGCGGCCGCAGTCAATGATATTAACGGTTAATATCGATTGAAATTTGTTAACTCAACTGAGAAACGGGAAATAAGTGTTGTTAATCAAACTATAAGGATGACTATTACCATGCCTTTTGATTAACGGATATCGCTAACAAGAGAACTAATAACCGCTATACGAGATAGGCACAATGATCACAATCATTTTTCGTTTTAACATGGGTAGCCATGATGGAGTGACTAGATCCCGCTCATGGGCTTGTAATGTGTAACAGCTTACGGCCATTGTTAAACGAACCTACACGGTCACACAACGAGTCGTACTATGTCGGACTTGATTACAAGTATTGTCACATAGGATGTGAAGGAAATACAGTTTTGGATCAACGGTAAAATGGTACGTAGAAGGACAAACGAGCGCACGCGTTCGTGGACATAAGAAACAGTTTTAGTAAAACTCGCATAACTTTCAGATAACGACTCCAATTTGAATGGTTAAAATTGGGTTAGATATATAATAAGATTATCTAGAACTTTCATGAAGAAATATATTTTATTTGAGAGAAGTATCAGCGTCGTTTTAATGGAATACCGAAAGGGAGCAACAGTTTGACATACAGTTAGTAAAACGTCATGACTTTCGTATCCGAACTCCAATTGGACTGGGCCAAATTGGGATGGAAATATAATAAGATTATCTACAGGATGTGCATGGCTTTAGCATATATGATACGTGAGCTATATTCTCTACTATAGTGTATATGTGATATACATGAGTACATTTTGGTTAGATCTGAAACTGAGTAAGAGACTAAAGAAAATACAATTTTGGATCAATGATAAAATTGTACGTATAAGGACAAACGAACGCACGCGTTTGTGGGCACAAATAATGTCTATATTAGATGCACATATGTATATTTGATATACATAGTTAAATTGATAAGAAGCGGTTTTATTAATAAAACTCGAAAATTAGTTTAAACAGTTTTACTAAAACTGTCATAACCGATTGAATGGTTCAAATTGGGTTGGTTAGATAATACGATTATCTAGAACTTTCATGAAGAAAGATATTTCATTTGAGCGATTTATCATTTTCGTTTTAATGGAATACCGAAAGGATGCGATAGTTTGACACACAGTTAGTAAAACCGACATACCTTTCGTATCCGGACTCCAATTGGACCAGGCCAAATTGGGTTGGAAAGATAATAAGATTATCTACAACTTTCGTGAAGGTTTGAAGTCGGTTGGAACGATTTAACAATTTCGTTTCAAAAAGGATGCATGCAGTTTTATGTTTGAAAATGTGTATAATATTTATACATACCTTTTGGCCCATCCTTATCCTATGAAGTATCAATAGGATATTTCTCTCTCTTCCATTCAGTTAATTGTAGTCCAATCCAGAGAATTCATTCTATCAAAGAGTTGAAAGAGTGCGATTAGAAAGAGAGAAAGAGAAAAGTAGTTTTCTCGGATTAGAGGATCAAACGCGATCAAGCAAGTTCGCCGGTGCTACGACTCACGGTGGATACGAGTAGAGGAGTTCGCACTTTGTGGCTCTTCGTTTATTATCAAACCGGAAAAATAAAGGAGCAAAAGGCTGTGGAAGCGTGGGGGCATGGGACGCACGCAGACGTGTGGTATGGGACGCACGGGTTAGTCACCAACATGACACCGAAGAAGAGAAGGATGTGAGCCATCAACCCGTCGTGCGTGATCAATTTCACGCTGGTAATCGTCTATCCTACTTTGCATCGTACTCTCGAAGTCGAGACGTTATCTCGGAATTTGGGAACCGGACCCGGCCTTCATATCCGGTGCGCGGGCCTGGGGTCAGATCGATTCCCTTCAATGACCCTATATATAAGAGTTATATATTCGTAGTGGCACGTAGATTAGGATTCGTACTGTCGGGTTGACGACGTGGTCCTCGGGATCGGGTCGGACCGGATCCTTCATTCAATGATCTTTTCTCTTTTTCTCTTTGGTAGCACTATTTCAAGCAAGTTCACACACGATGTTGGGTACCGGCGTCGCTGCCAAGTCCCGAACAACAGAGCCCGACTTCCGTTATAACGGAACATTCTCTGGAACTCTACTTCATTAATAACAAACCTTCTAAGTCTGTACAGGTTCGTTATAACGGAACTACCCTTGGAACTTATATTTACACAATCTTATTATGCCCATATCAATTTCGTTGAACACGTACGTTCGTTTGTCTTTATATGTACACTTTTATCGTTGATCCAAAACGATATTTTCTTCAATTATGTCAGACCGTTTCGTCCTCGGAGGCATTGTACCAGATTCCATATCGGCCATCTTGAGCTGCTCTTCACGGTCACTGATACCATCCTCACTCTCTCATCGTGGCCACATCTCATAGTCGACCTACATATAACAAATTAAAAAATAATAAATAAGCAATTTTCGAAACCCTAAAAATAAGAAGTAAAAAGAAAAAAATAATATAGGAATTAATTGAATACCTTTTTATCGTATTTGCTCAGAATACGCCTGTCAGTTTAATCTTGGGACACATTCACAGTGAAAATTGAGCCGGACAGAAGTGCATTGTTCTCGACAGCACATATAATGTCCTCTCCGCTCGCCTGAACCATCTAGTTTAAGTTGACATCAGATATAATATTATTAAATGTTTATTTATAAATAATTAATATTGCAGAATATGGTCACGAAAATCAGTTAATTAATAGGTAAAATTGCAGAAAATGAACAAAAAAACATGGTTCTTAATATCGGCCGAGTTAAAAAAAACCCTCGGCCGAGTATATCGGACTCGGTGGCAACCGAGACGAGTTTCTCCCAATAATATCGCACCCGAGTCACATATATATATATATATATATATATATAAGAGATGATGCCTGTAATGTTGAGTTAATCGCTGGGTTGAGTTAATCGATGGTCGAATCCAAGTTTTAACGAGTTCTAGGGTTTGAGTTTTGTTTTTTTCATATATTATCTCATGGCGAGGGAGAGTTGAAGAAGGAGAGTTCATTGGGGAGATGGGAGAGATGATACGATATTTTGTGGCCAGTTTCTTCATATATTTTACATGTTTGTAATTTTGTAGTAAGCTTTACATGATTACTTTTGTAATTACTCAGGATACTCATAGAATATCAAATCAATAATGGCCACTTACTTTTGCATAAATGAAGTACATGAGGGGGCGATAAAATTACCCTTGTTTTATCCGATTAATAAAATACCAAGATTGAAATGTTTGCATAGGTACTATCTATATTAGTTAAAAAAAATATATAATGTTAATAAAATAAGATTTTTTTCCAATTAAAAACAAATAAAAATAATATTTCTATAAATATCATATATAAGTATAATAATTATATTTTGTAAAAAAATTACAAATATATTATTTTATAAAAAATAATGTTTTTCTTTACAAATAATTATATTGTACACACGACATTTTATACATTATTCTATCATAAAATATTACAAATTTTACATGAATAAATTTATTTTTAATTAATTTATTTACTTTTTTCAATCATGTTATCCTGAAATAATCTCTTTATATAGCATGTATATTTTTAAAGTATTAATTTGGGTTTGTATTAGTTAAATTAATGTTTATCAATTTTTAAAATATTTTTTTATACTTTTTTTCCATTTTTCCCGATTTTTTTTTCCGACTCGTCCGAGTCAGCCGAGTCCGAGTCCGAGTCCGATATACAGAACCATGCAAAAAAAAATTAATTAAGAGAAACAATCATAAATAAGTTGCCGAAATGTTATTTTGAATTCCTATATACCTCTTGTTATCAATTTCTGGATTTTTAATCTTCCTCGACTAATTCGAAAACTAATACTTGAAGTTCATGTAGAAACCATGTCGTATTGAGGTCCTGCAAATAACATTGAGACAGGAAAAAAAAGACCAAATTAGGATTTGAGATTTCGAGAACATGTTAAAATACGAAAATCACCTTTATGAATTTCCTATTTGCAACCTCTACAGGCACTGTCCATCATGTTGCTCAAAATTAGAAATCGTCTTTGGCGCAGTTCAGGTAAATAGATCAATGAGAGAGTACAAATTGCAAAATGAATTCATCAATGTTAACTAAATGCGAGGGCTTAAAAATGTCGTATCGAAATGAGTACTGAAATTAATCTATGTTAAATAAAAGAAAATCAATAATGAAAATCAGTACTGAAATGTTGTGATTGCTCACATATATTAATTGTGATACGGAAATTAATAATGAAATTAATCATACTGTTGAAATAATCACACTTCATCTCAAATTAGCCCTAATCAACATGAAAATAACTCATAAAATGTTGTAATTGGCAACTATGAACGATTCACAAAAAAAAAATCCAAACATCAAAGAAATGTGAGAAAAAAGACTCAACTACGTGTGTTAAGTTTCAGTTTCGTCGCCTGAAGAAGACAACGAAGAATCGCCGCTGGTTCCCACCTAGGGTTTGAAATCGCCACTTGTTCCTACCTAGTCTTTGCTGTGATGTCAATGAATGGAGAAGGATTCCAGCCAGTCGCGCGGACGTCCTAGGGTTTCATCGCCATCAGCCTCCTTCTTTGCTCTTCTTTCTCTTCATCGCCAGCTGCGTCGCCAACATTTCTCTTGATAGTAGGGTTTGATTAGCATTTCTCCGAGCGCGAATGTGAACGAAGTGAGAAAGAGAGACAACGCACTACTCTTCTAACCCACGCGCACGATCCGACGGCAGTGAAAAAAAGAATCGCACCGTGAGGATACCAGTGAAGTGGAAGAAGGAAACGAAGGCCCAATGTTTATGATTATATCTATCTTTAAGATATGTGTTTTATATTCAAAAACAGAGGAATAACGAAGTAAAATATTATACAAATGAATTTGCATGCCGGTTTAATGGCGTCTCTTTCTTCCTAGGACGGTCGCTTGAGCTAGAGAGAAATGCGACAAAACCCTAGGACGGTCGCTGGATCCAGGCTGGTTCCGTCAGAAGGGCGCCGATATCGCTGGTTCCAGGCTGGAGATGGGGCAGTGATGGGCACGCGGGTCTAGGACAAGGTGGGGGCGCTAATCAAAATCCTGTGCTGCGTGAGAGTAAAAACCTAGCCGCGAGAGAGGGAGAGTAAAAACCTAGCTTTGCAAGGGAGAAGACAAGGTGATAGATGTGCGGCAGGACACTGAGGAGAAGAAAATTGGTTTCTTTGTTTTTCAATTCAATGAACAACGATATCAAATCCAGCTGTGCATTGCCATCGTTGGTCCAATGCAATGGGAGCCCGAAGTCGGAGAATGGATCGAATTTATCACCCAGATCTCCGAATTTCAATCAAAGGAGCATGAACCTTGCAAATGGTGAGGAGTCGACGTCAGTTTTGCTCTCTGCATTTGATGACGAAATTGGAAGAGGGATGAGAGCCAGCAATTCAATGGCGAAGATGGATTTGTTGCGATTTATATTTTGATTTGGTACACATTTAGCACTTGCTTGACACTGTAAGTTATTTTTCATCTTTTGGCCTCTCATTATCATTGATTTTCAGTAAATTTTGCATATTTATGATGATTACGATGAAGTTGCATGTTTGATTATTAAAGTTCATTCTTTTCGGCATTGGATGATATTTGGATCTATAGATCCGCCAATTGGCTGTTTTGAAAATTGGTCTTTCAAATTCTGATTTGGGCTTAATTATAATCCTATTTAATCAAGCATTAGTGGTTTGACATTATTTTGTTGTTTAATAGGAGACAAATTGGGAAAATTTCCAGCTCCATTGCTAATGAATACAGTTCATTTCACATTGCAAGCAATTTAAAAGGAGATGATTCCATGTTCATGGTAAGTTCATTTCACATTTCACATTTCTAATGAATGCAGTTTTGAAAATACAGTTCATTTCACATTTTCATCTTTCTATATTCAGAGATGTAATTGCGAGAAATTGAATTTCAGGGACTTTGGAACAGAATTCGCGGGCATCTCAATTATTACTGGTAACAGGCTGGTAGGAATTTCGGCAATTTCAATTTTAATTTCAAAATGGTATAAGTTATTATATATTATCAATTTGAATTCAAGTATCAATTCTTCGTGCTAATTTTACTTAAGATACTAAATCCTTATAATTGATTAATAGAAATCCAGATTTTGAGTTATGTACAGAGCAAAGCAACTACTGTTTTGGTAAGTTAATGTATACTAATTTAAGTTGGGAAATAATTTATATTTTTTTTTTTGAAAAAGGAAAACCTTTCGGTTATTCCTTGGCTTGTATTAAAAAAGAAAAATGATTACATAGTTTGTAAACAATAAAAATAAAAACATAGAGTGTACTATGTTGTTATAATTTCCGCTTTATTTTTCCCTCGCCTTATCCATTGATGGCTTATTCGTATGCTTTTTGTGCAACTGAATTTGGTTGTAGGATGTGTCCATCAAATATCCTTGCATTACGTTGTTTCCAAATTGCCCAGTTAGTTGCCGCCCACATTGTGGGAAATAATTTATATGAATAATTAATTGTGTAGTTTGAGCTTGAGAATTCGTTTTTGATGGGATTCGGGTTTACGTGCGGATTTCTGGGTTTACTTTGCATGTACATTGTTCATGTACAAGAAATTTTCTTCCTTTCAATTTTTAATCAATAATTATTGTTATTTTGCAAAAATATTTTTTTTTCAAATCCATAGATGATTTCGAGTCTTCGACATATCTTTTTGGTTTTTCTTCGGCAAATTAAACAATTTTTGGGGTTTTTTTGGCATATATTTTTGGTTTATCATACAGATATTTGATATCGGGTCTACAGAAGGCCCTCTCGGATCTTATACGGTGAATAATGTTCAACTTTGCGCCAGTTTCGTTCGCCATAATGGTTCGTTACACAAATAGCAAAGTCTTTTTTGGTTTATCATACACCTATTTTATTAAAAAAATTATTTGAAATTTTGTAGATATAAATATTTGTAATGATTTGATTTAGATTCATTATGCGAGGCGTACTCCAATTGTCGCGAGCCGCCCGTGCACATACATACTCAATTTTGGTCTCAAGATATATAATCTAATATTTAGGGCTTTAATTAGACTAGGAAAATAGCCCGCGCTTCGCTGCGGGATATATTATTTGATAAGAAATAATATAATAAGCAAAAGTAATAATTTTATATATTATTTGATATATTATTTCGCTGCGGAATATATTATTTGATATATTATTTGATAAGAAAATAGAAATATTTCTCGCGTTTCACTGGGATTTTTCAAAATTTGTTATGATTATAAAATAATAATTTTATCTAAAACGTTATAAGTGCAAAACAAAAGTAATTTTCATAAATGTTAATTTAAAAAAAAAAATCTGATCTTAAATAGTCTCACAAGTATTATGCAATAAATACAAACTTTTTTCCTCCTCAAAACATATCATATGTTCCAAAAGAAAAATTCAAATATTTTATTTAGAATACAAGGCATACGTAAAAAAAAAATAAAAATAAAAATAAAATAAAATAAAAATACGTAAAAAAATAAAAAAAAAGTAAACAGTAAAATATGAACAGTACCTAATTAAACAGTAACATGAACAGTACCAGTTGCGAACAGTAACTGACAGTGAACAGTACCCGAAGTAACTGACAGTGAACAGTACCCGACAGTGAACAGTAACAGGCAGTGAACAGTACTGGTGACGTGGCCTCACCATATTCTTAGTATCCAACTTTTAATGGGAGAGGGAGATTTTCTTATCAATTTATTCAAGTGATACCATTGGCATCACCGCGGTTTATCATCCTGATATGTGTTAATATTTTAAATTTTCTTTTTTGTCCTTCCGAAATCTCAAAATATCAAATTTACTCCATACACGTTATTTCAGGACCCAATGTTAAATGGAGTCTTATAAGGGACTCAGTTGATCTCTTCTTGCAAATAGGAGCTCGCATTTGGGCTCGATGGAAACTGGAACTGGTTTAACCCAACCTCTAATTGGCTTCTGGGATGTGAGCTGAATTAGGATCTTATTAACATGAGCTATGGAGAGTCCACTCTTCTTGAGATGAAAAATTATGATCTTTCAGCATAAATGTGATCTTTCAGCATTTGAGCTGAATTAGGAGCTCGCATTTGAGCTCGCATTTTAATTTCAATTTTGTTCAAGATGAAAAATTATGATCTTTCAGCATAAATGTGATCTTATTAACATGAGCTATGGAGAGTCCACTCTTCTTCCTGATTATGGGCGTGTTATCGATCTTGCCAACAAGGTGAATTTTTTTTATGAATAAACAACAAATAAATAAATAAATGACGAACTTTTTGTTGCACAGGTCGTGGACAAGTACAAGCTGGTATTCATAAAAATCACAGGAAACAACGGGCTAGCACTGACTACTGTGGGAGCGCCAGGTGGCACTGCCTCAAGCATAATTGGGGTCAGTGCTAATGTCTCTCCAGTCATGACTGCCTAGGACAGATAGTAATGGCTGCCGATCAATATCTGTCGCCGAGCCTCCACCATAGGGACTACAATTCACATGGTAGTATATTATTTCATCATTTATTTGCAGGGGGTATATGTGACATTATTACATTATCAGAGGCATTTAAGAAATATTTTGGTGATGTTTTCGCAGGTCGAGTAGGGGCCCCAATGCAGATACCTTAGTGTGTCGATAAGCGGACCAGGTGGGGCTGTGACTTCGGTACCGACTTAGACTGTGCAAAGGTGCCAGCTCATGGCCGGTAGTGCAAAACATGTCCATATATAGCATGATGGCCCTAATTTCGATTCATGTCAAATTAAGTTGTTCTTAGAAGGAAAATTATATGTTAAATCATATATAGTATTAAATTGTCTGTGTTGTACTCTCAATGATATGTTTTTATTGGATTTCTGCGAATATTGAATTGTCAATTGAACAAAGATCCGTTAAGTTACAATCGATAATATTTAATTTAATTATATGTGTATAGGGTGATGGGTTCAGGGCCGGCCCATCAATGTAACTTTTGAAGCCACCGTTTCGGGTCCGAATACAAAAAAAAAATACGTAGTATAATTTATAAATTTTGGGGTCCATTATAAAAAAATTGGGGTCCATTTTAATAAATTACATAATATAATAAAGAATTTTAGGGTCCATTATAAAATATTTTGGGTTAACCTAATAATTTGGCTTCGGGCTTGTTAAACCCTTGGGCCGGCCCTGGATGGGTTGCTCCATACAAATTGCGTAACTCCTAATTACGTGGCTCCCGAGGTAAATATTTAAAAAGAAATCATGAACCGTGTATTTTATTTTACATTAATTAAGTATACTTTTTAATATTAATTAAGTATATTTTTTAATATTAATCAATATTTTTTTATAAATTATAGGTACTTGGGGATAGAGGCTATGATGGTGCAATGACAGATATATGGTCGTCTGGAGTAAATTAAACACATTTTTTCAAAAGTGTTTGACATTATTGGTTGTGCTCTTGAAAAGAATGTGCGATTCTTAGTTGGATCGAATGGTACATTGTAGCAAAAAAAAAGTTAATCCAGACATGTAAAAATATCAAAGCATTTGTTTTGTTAAATTTCATTTATGCACGGAAAAAAGGAAAAAAGAAAGAAAGAATGCAAACGGGCCCAATATTTTATGAATATATAATGCGTTTTTTGAGTGTTGACGACCAAATTACTAACGACACAACACATATACAACTTCGAGAACCAAAAAATTCTGGAAAAAAAAAATCAGTCCCGCGCAATTGCGCGGGTACAATGCTAGTAATTATAAAAAGGAAATGGGTCTTGAGTATTAGAAAACCTTATAAAAAGAAAACCAATGCCTCGCAGTCCTCTTCGGCCCGCGGAGATATCCAGGAAATAAGAAAAGAAAGAAAAGAAGAACCAAGAAGGAAAAAAAGAGGCAAATGATATGGAAGATTAAATTTCTGGTATTTTCATTAAATCCTTATCATATGTTTTTTTTGGTGTGTGAGACTATCAATTAATTTTGACAATGATTGTGTGGTTTGGGGTATCGTTTGCTTGATAAAGGTGTATGCGGTATTTTTGTATTTGATTGAATACATTACAATCGTTAAAGTTACCATATATATGTGGTATTTTTTGTATTTTGACAATGATTGAATACATTACTATGGCTAAGATAATCAATTAAGTATCATGGATTCGATACTTAGAAATTTTTGGTCATGGAATTTGTTTTGAGATTTTTGTTTTTTAATGATATATATACTCATCATTAATAATTGTCATAACAGTTTATGCTAATCATTAAATGTATAAATCTCAAACCAAATATAATGGTCCAAAAATTTTAAGTATCAAACTCATGATACTTAATTTAATATCTTAGCCATCATATATATATATATATATATATCAATGATTTAAATTGCGGCGCAATTGCGCCGCAATAGCGCAAATCGCAATAAATATTCACAAAACGCAACACCGCAACCTGCTATATAGCGCCGCAATATCGCCGCAATATGGCGCAATATGATGCAATATCGGTGATCATGTGTAAATTATTGTTCAAACGCAATGAACCGCTATATCGCAATTTAAAACATTGATATATATATATATATATATATATATATATATATATATATATATATATATATATATATGAGAAGACTCATATATTTTTTATCCATTGATGTTAATGAGAATTAAATCCACAATTTTTCACAATATATGATTTTTTTTGTTTCATACTCAACTAACTGGGATACGAACTTATTGACATATCATATACAAATATAAGTTGTTTCTTTTTTAAGTTCTGATTATTGGATATGTTATAAAAATTTGTTTTTTTTGGATTTGTTTTGAAAATTGAGCCGTACTCTCTAGATTGGAGTTATTTGTGAATTATTATTTATTGTAGCATATAATTGTAGAAGGAAAAAATATATACATATCAATGTTTATTATTTGGAAAATTTATTAATCACAAATTTGTTAAAAGCAAATCGAATTATCATATTAAATAATATTAATTATAAAAATATTAAAGAATAAATCAGGTTTTATGTGTTGAGATGCATGTTAGTTGTTTTGATTTATATTTGGTTTCATTTGGTATCCTTGCAAGTTTCGTTTAATTCCAGGTCGATCGAGGATTTCGAGAGTCTCAACATGGTGGTGCATGCTAGTTGCACCAAGGCTATGGACAAGGATATATCCCCGTAATATTCAGAGTAATGCCAGGTCGATCGAGGGTTTCGAGACTCGAGTCTCAACGTGATGGTGCATACTAGTTACATCGAGACAATGGACAATGGATACCCATGAATATATTGATACAGTGATCATTGTTATTAAGGTAATAACAGGATAACTTATGGATTAAAAATATGAAATGTAGTTAAGAATTAGAAAGGAAGGAAATTATAATATCGATATAATTATAATTATAACTAGATATATGCGAGTAAATAATATCATGATTTTCTAATATAATGCAATATCTCCAATTTCCAAAATATGATTACTACAAACTTTTGTAAATGGTATATGCACTTTTTATTTTTAAATGTCATGCAGAAACTACGCTTGTAATTGATTACGGAACCCAGTGGCGGATCCAGGGGGCGAGCGGGAGGCCCCCCCATGAAATCGAAAACAAAAAGAATAGAGAAGAAAGAAGGTGATTTCGCTGATTTCAGAAGTAATAATTATAATAAATTTGTCTATATTTCACAAAGACTAGAGTAGTGTAGTGGTAAAATGTGTGCTTAGGAGGAGTGAGGTCTTGAATTCGAAACCCTCAGGCTACATATTTCAAAAAAAAAAAAAAATCCGGCCCCCCTATAAAATTCGCCTCCCCCCCTATATATTGGTCTTGGATCCGCCCCTGACGGAACCTAACTTATTTAGCTTATTGAGTCCGCCAATTTCTTTTATTTGGAGAACTAGTCATATGGACAAGGCATTTGTATGCGCATATGTATTTTGTAATATATCAAACTGGTATCTATCGCTTAAGGCAAGCAACCTATATTACGCGGATACTTCAAAAATGCAGAAGTATCTTGAGGATAGGGCTATTCGATACGGATACAAGTGCGAGACGGCTCGGATACGTATCGGACACGTCATGTGGCGTATCTGATTATTTTTATATTTATTTTTGTTGGATACGACTGAGATACTTTTATGATACGGCTGAGATATACTTCTTTTAAAATAATTCGGACCATTATATATTTTGACCTATAATATTTTTAAATAAATTATATATGATACTTCTAAATTAGTTGTAGGATACTTCCAGAATAAATTTAAGATATTTTTATGATATTTGTATTGTTAGGTTGATTTTATTTATTGTCACGATATTTAATTAATGAAAAAAGCTTACTTTTGCCCCCTGAAGTGTTTCAAAAAGTGCAACTTGCCCCCCAAACTCTAATTTTGTTCATTTTGCCTCCCGAACTCTCATTTTTGCTCACTTTTGCCCCCTCCATCAGTTAACTGCACAGTCAGCAGTTAACTGATGACGTGGCTGTGATGACTTGGATAAATTTTTGGACAATTTATGTATTTTGGATAAATTTATGTAGTTTGGATAATTTGGATAAATTTATGTAGTATGGATAATTTACGAAAACAAATTTGCTATAACAAATTTACAAATTAAAAAAAAAATAAAGCCCCACGCCCCACGCCCCTTGCCCTGCCCCCCCCACGCCCCTGGTGCCAGCCCCCCCCCCCCCCCCCCCCCCCCCCCCGCCCCCACACACACACACACACACGCCCCAGGCCCTGCCCCCCCACGCCCCTGGCCTGTCCCCCCCCCCCCACCACACACACACACAGCCCCCAGGCCCTGCCCCCCCGCTCCCCCCCCCCCCCCCCCCGCCCGGCCCTGCCCCCCACGCCCCAGCCCCCCCCGGTCCACACCCCAGGCCCGTCCCGTCCCCCTCCCCCACACACCCCATTAACGAACATTAAAAATTTGCGATAAAAATAGTCACGATAATCATTACAAATTTGCGATAAAAAAAAGTCATTACTAAAGCATTACAAATTTCATAAACAAAACCATGAAAATCAATATAATAACAAGCATTAAATATCTTGAATGAGCTTCTTCGCCTTTTTCGCCTTTTTGTTGAACTTTCGAATCGACGTTTCTATTCGTATACTCGAACCAAGCTGAAATTGGACAAAAAAAAACCCTAATTTGGTGAAATTGGACAAATAAATATGCTAATTTGCTGTTTTTTTTGCTGAAATTGACCCTAATTTGCTGTTTTTTGGCTGAAATTGACCCTAATTTGCTTTTTTTTTGCTGAAATTAACCCTAATTTGCTGTTTTTTTGCTGAAAATTGCTGTTTTTTGGGTGAAGATACCCTAATTTGCTGAAAATTAACCCTAAAATTCGACTCAAAACCCTAATTTCAGAAAACCCTAATTCCACGCAAAACCCTGAAATTAACCTAAAATTCCATTAAAAACCCTAATTTCAGAAAAAAAAAAGGAGAACAATGGCGAGAAAGAGAGATGAATCCAACTAAAATTAAGAAAGAGACCAACTAAATAGAGAGGAAAAAACAAGTAATTTCAGAAATTTTCGAGAAAGAGAGAGAAAGAGAGAGAAAGAGAAAGAAAAAAAAGAGGAACTAACCGGCGATGGAGAGGAGAGAGCTTGGCGACGGAGAGGAGAGAACTTGGCGACGGTTTAATGGCGACGGAGAGGAGAGAGCTTGGCGACGGTTCAGGGGGCGAGTGAGAGAGGGGGCGAGTGAGAAGCTCGGTTTAATGGCGTGAAGAGGGTCCTGGTGAGAGAGAGAGGGTTCAAATGGGTTTATTTGGTTATTGGATTAATGGGTTAATGGATTTTCTTTGATGGGTTATTGGATTTATTTGTTAGTTATTGGATATGTAATTTTATAATATAAATTTTGCCACGTCAGCAGTACAATCATCAAAAATTGCCAAGTCATCACAGCCACGTCATCAGTTAACTGCTGACTGTGCAGTTAACTGATGGAGGGGGCAAAAGTGAGCAAAAATGAGAGTTCGGGGGGCAAAATGAACAAAATTAGAGTTTGGGGAGCAAGTTGCACTTTTTGGAACACTTCAGGAGGCAAAAGTGAGCTTTTTTCTTAATTAATTTATTAATTTTTACTTATAAATAATTCAAATATATTAAAATAATAATTATATAGTCGTATTTGTAAACATGATTTTTGAAAATTAATGTATCGCCGTATCCGTATCATATCGGATACGATATCTTTATTCGTACCCGTTCATCATGGCAAACAACTGAAGTTTATATCAGCTATATATCAACAAACTGTAAAATAATATTTTCATATATTAACGTGATACCAAATCTTATTATCATCAGTCCAAATTATTTTTATGGTAATGTGTAAATATTGAGGCAAAATAAGTAGTCAAATTTTCACGACATTATTAGATATAGTTAGTCTGAATGTTTTAATGTACATATTGCTTATATCAAAAGAATTGACTAATACACTCCAAATACACATCATTAATAAGAACATGACACGTGACAGTATAACAAAATAGACTTGGATAGATAAGACTCCTTCGCAAGTGGATTAGATATATTTATAGAACTTATATAACACACCATTAATCGACTATGTTTGGGAACCGGAAGCGCGTTATATAATCCCCACAAAGAATGTGACATTGCAAGTTTGCAACTATAACACTATACAATATGAAAGAGACATAAAACAGTATGAGGTCCTTTAATAATGTCACACGACATAATGTCCCTTCAAGTTAGCAAAGAGAATTAAAATTAACTATCCAATTAATAATGTCACGTAGGGATGTCAATGGGTCGGGTTCGGGTCGGGTATAGGCTCACCCATACCCTTACCCATCTTAATCGGATAATACCCGTACCCGACCCGTCAACTAAACGGGTAATTTTACCCGCCCCGTTTAGTACCCGCGGGTTTTCGGATTACCCACGGGAAATTTTACCCACACCTAAACATATACAAAAACATTAAAATATACGAACGAAAAATATATTTTTTCAAATTAAAATAACATCATAGATTCGTATAACATAATAATATCACAAAATCACAAAATAAACAACAAAATATTTCTAAACATAAATTATGGACCGTGAATTAATAGAAATTGTATAATAAAACTAAAATTAGTAGAAATTTAGTGTGCCCCAATAACAGTAAAAACAAAAATAAATAAACATAAATCTAGGAAATTATTTATTTTAGTTTATTTACTAAACAAATAAAAAAATAAGTTGTATAATAAATAATCAGTAGAAAACATAGATTAAAACCAATAAAAAATCAACAAAAATAATAAAATATATAAAAATATTAATATAATGAGAGTTATCAAGAATCGGGTTCGGTTCGGGTATACCCACGGGTCGGGTACGACCTCACCCATACCCTACCCGACCCGAGCCGGGTATTTTTTAATCGGGTAATACCCGACCCGCGGGTAGGCTTAATCGGGTATTACCCGACCCGTCCGGGTCGGATACCCGTCGGGCACGGGTATTACCCAACCCATTGACATCCCTAATGTCACGACATAATTCTTCGTCACTGCAAGTCCCCGTAATGCGCAAAAAAGAAAAAGAAGAAGATGAAGATGTCATTTAGTGTGCCCCACATTTTTCCCATCACACCCTCCCCCATTCATTAATTGTTAACCACTCAATTAATTAACAAAAATACATTACATTAATAATTAATTAGTACGTAATTAAAGTACATATTCATTAATTATTTTTAATCAATATTAATCAATGTTTTAAATTGCGATATAGCGGTCCATTTCGTTTGGACTGTAATTTACATATGATCACCGATATTGTGCGATATTGGGGCAATATTACGACGGTATTTAGTAAGTTGCGGTATTGCATTTTATAAATATTTATTACGATTTGCGCTATGGCGGCGCCATGACGGCGCCATTGCGCCGCAATTTAAATCACTGATATTAATTAATTATTACTGAAATGTCATTTTGTTAATGATCATGTTAATTAATCATTAATAAATTATTACTTGGTGATATAGAAGATGTGACGGAAAAATGAGTGGGCACTGATAAAATTACCATGTAAAAAATGAACACATGCAATATATGACGATATATTATATACTTACTGTAGAATGTAGATGAGCGAGGAAACTTCAAATAAATTCAGATCACAAATCTTCTATAAATTCAGAAGTATTCATCCATCAAAGCTACACAAAAACATACTTGTGATCTGCGAGACCATGAAGAGCAGTGTATGTTTGGTCTCTAACAAGTACTGCCCAACTGGAGGAAACTTGAGACGATCTGGCAATTATAAACCAACCTCATGGGATTACACCTCACTCCCCTTTTCACAGGCTACTCATGTAATTACTGCCAGAAGACAAATATTTATATTTGCATTGGATTAGGAGTTGGTTAACATTTGTATTTTAAAATGTATAAAAATCATGATTTATTAAGACAGACGCACAGTTCGTACATATTTTGTGTCCAAATAAAATATGAAATACGAATACTGTTATGAGCATAATTTGAAATAATGAAATTAAATAATAAATAAACACAAAACCTTGTTATAATCTTAATATTTAATAATTCTTGAGGAAAATATTTTAATGGTGAAATTGCGTTTATTTCAGGTAAAAAAGACCAAAACTCTACAAACCAACCCCATGGCTGGAATTCTCTCATCGAGACGAGCGATTTCGATGTACAGATCAAGTCAATTGGCGGAAGGACGAGGAAGTTACAAGCGTTTTACTGAAACGGGTCAGAAATCAATTCAAACCAGAATCACTACACCAAAGACTACAAAGAAATCACTGTATTATATCCCGACGACCCAAAACCCTATCCACTACACACAAGACCATACAGGGTCATAAATGACTCATTACATGGAAAACTATAAAGTCAAAAGTTGAGGATTATTCAGGATCCTATGTATCTTTGAAACCGTGTGTGAACCCCGCTAAAACCTCGTCCTTCCTACATCTGGGTTGTTGCATGGAAGCCACACAAAAACTGCCACAGAAAATCTTTCAATCCCAGAAAACGTGAACCAATCAGTAATAAGACTCAACAGCCAATCATAACTCAGCTTAACAAACTTCTTCTCTTCTCCAGTTTCATCATGGAATGGACGATCCATTTACTTCTTTTTCTTCTCGAGTCGCTGGAGCAAGAATCACCATTCTCTCGAGTTTCAGGAGACAAGCCTTGAGTTGTTCAAGCTGAATCCCCCCTCAAAACAAGCTCCAGATCTCAGATCGAGCTTCCCTGTTTGAAGGAGTTCATTTTACTTCTTTTTCTTCTTTTTCCATGATAGTGCTTCGTATCTTGTATTTGTAAATCATGGACTCTAAAGAAAACACGCCACTCTTTTCCAGGATTTGCAGAAATTCATTCGATTCTCTTGGAGACCTTAACACGAACTTCTCAACTAAGTAAGGTTATGTTCTTGATGTTCTTTGAATATATTGGAAAGCAGAATTCTGTGAATTGAGTTCTTGGTTTGTAATAACTTGATTTGAATTCTAGTGTTTCATTTCTTGGTTTTAAACATTAGATTGCCCTTTCTTGGTTTATAAGAATGAACTTCTATTCCTGGTTTTTATAAATATGGTTTTAGTTCTGGGATTTACTTTCTCGGTTGTGAACAGTAGAATTGTTTTTCTCGGTTTTTAAAGAGGCTGATTTCTTTTCCTGACTTTGTCGGGCGATTTTAGTTTTGAGTTTTGATAATGAGGGTTGAAAGTTGTACCCAAGGAATTATTGATTGCATAACTTCCGATTAAAGTGAGTTGGTATAAAACTTACATGGGTACAACTCTACGACTTTTCTTGATAAAATTTGTTGAATTCTTGACCATGAAAAGAGAGTGATTTCATTGGGGGATTTTTGATGTGATAATTATTTGTTGAATCTAGAAATGGAATTTAATGATTAAATAAATCTTTTTGTTATTAAAATGAATGTGTTTTGTGATTTAAAGATTAATTGGGGGAAGTAGTTGGTTTATAATTATTTTTCCTAATTTTTATCTCGTCGTTTTAATACTCGAATTGATCAATGATGGTTTATGATTATTTGATTAAATTGAGTAAGGTTTTCATGAATGGAATTTTGATGAGTTTGAGTAATTGGTTTATAATTACTTGAATTAATCCTAGTTTTATTTCTTGATTTTTGTGATTATTAATTGGTCTATAATTGATAATACCCTTGCAAATGATTTACCTTTCGAGATATTTCTAGACGATCAAGTAATTAATACATCATTTTCCCCAATCTTTACATCAAGGGAAACGAGTTTTTTCCATTTTATTTTATTTTGATCTTCATCTTTGTTTGATATTTTCTTGCCTTTTTCTTTGTGACTTTGGTTACAACTCTAGACCATTCATACTCTCTTTGTTCTTGTGTTACGTAATCCTTAAGCATCCAAAAAATAAGATTTGAGAATTGAATTAAACTTTTCATAATTGAATTGAAACTTGCGATAAATTTGTGAACATCGATCAATCTTGCTTGTGAACTACTTGTTTGCGAAAAAAGATCTATATTGAACGTATTAATTTGAATTGAGGCCAATCTCCCTGTGAACAATCCTTTTACTTACCATCATATTCGTTCTTGTTTAGGAATTATAAATAACTTTGGTACTCGTGAATTAGAAACAAACAAATATTGTTTAATATAAAACGACACCTAGTTTTTCGAGTACATCAAATACATATACAAATAAAAATATCAATACGAATACGAAATAAAAATACTAATATGAATACAAATACGAATATGAATGCACATACGATTATGATTTATGATTTACGAATTAGGAACTACGAAAGATGAAAGACGAATTACGAATTACGAAATACAAATTAGAAAAAGAATTTAAAATTCGAATTACGAAATACGAAATACAAATTACGAATTACGAATTACGGAATACGAAGAACAAAATTCGAAGCAAAATACGAAATACGATTTATGAATTATGAACTACGAACGACGGAATACGAATCACGAAATACAAATTACGAAATACGAATACGAGTAAGAATAAGTATAAGAATAAGAATACAAATATGAATACAGGATACTAGTAGGAACACAAATACTAATACGAAAACGAAAACGAAAAATAAATACAAATATCAACACCAATACGCGCTGCAAAATACGAAATAAAAATACAAATACAAATCAAAATGCAAATACATATTTCTATTAATAAAATTGAAAAGATTATCATATATACATGCAAAATGTAAACATTTATAAACGAATTAAACAACCATATACTGTGATTTCAATAAAAAAAGATAGTCGGTGTAACGCTTACGCAATATAAAAATATTTGGCTTATTTCATACCGTATATATATAAATGATATTTCTTGCAAGAAAATATATAATAATTAATAATCTTTAGTACTTTTTTTTTCTAAAAAGAATACTATATTTCAAGAGTACCAAATTCGAAAATGCAAGCATGATTGCATGTATATATTACAATATTTTATTTAATGATAATATTGATACTGGTAATGTTATGAACACATTTAATATTGTACCCAAATAATAATACAATGATATATCTATCAACGCAGAAGTACGTATAGTGACATAAAAAAATCTATACACATATTGATAAAAATATATTGACACGATCTATAATACAACGATACTCAAAACGACGTATTGCCACCAAAATATCACACATATATTAATGTTCAGAAATTCTAGAAAATTAGGACGGAATAATATTAATTTTAATAATCTCCAAATATATGATACTACAAATTAGCAATCTATATAAATGCAATATTAAACTTTTGCAATCTGACATGATATGATACTATGTTAAACTTGGTATGAGCTTATGAGTGATATATTTGGTCGAAATAAAACGTTTGATGGCGTGTAATGAAATTTTTCCATTTATAATTGTTCAATTATGATGCACAATTTAATAAAAATATATTATCAAAGTGTAACGAGGGGTGCCCTAGTTATTTCTCACAAATGTTGTATTTAATTTCTTATTATACATTTTAAAATATTAATTAAATATTTTTGTTTCTATTTATTTTTAAATGGTAGTAAAATTATTGTTTAATATAATTTTTATGATTTATAATGTTTTTTGTTTAGTATGAATCTTTTGGGAGATCGATAGAATATCTCATTTACTCTCACCCGGTGAAAACAACAAATTCATAGAATGGACAAACAAAAAACATTGTCCTACGCCTAGCAATAAATGGCGTACATGGCGTCGAAACCTATTAATAAATGAGGCATGCATGTCATTGAATCCTATGATTTGTTTATTAAATATTGGATATATTCTTGATGAATGGTGAAGATATGCGAAGCACCAATTTCAATGTTCTCCGCATATCACCAACCCCGAACCCTAATCACGAACCATGTTTTACGTGCGAATAAAAGTAACCGGTTTTCTAATTTAATCTGGACCATTAGATCTGAGAGAGTGAACAGTTAAAAACTTTTGGTGTATTGAAATAAAACTCTATAAATAATCCATATAACTATTAGGCAGACAACAAAATTTAAAATAAATTCAAATTTTTTATCGATCAAAGCTAAGCAAAACCCTACCTGTGATTTTTGAAACCATGGAGAGCATTGTATGTTTGGATTCTGAGGAGTACTGCCCAACTGGAGGAAGCTTGAGACGATCTGGCAATTACAAACCTAGCTCATGGGATTACGCCTCACTTCCCTTTTCACAGGCTACTCAAGTAAATTAGTGGCAGAAGAAAAATTGTTCATAATTGCATTCTCTTTCGAATATATTTAACAAATGCAAATATCTTTTCTAAGCTCTTCATGATAGATATGTAAATTATTTTTCAAAAAAAAAAAAAATTGATAGATATGTAAATTATATTGCAGGATCAAGTGCAAGAAAGAAGCCATGAAGAGTTAAGGAAGTATGTAAGGGAGTTAATATACAAGGACTCGAGACTAACCGAGCGTTTAAATCTCGTACATACGATTTGTCGACTCGGAATTCGTTACCATTTCGAGAACGATATAAAAAAAGTACTTGAACAAATATCTGTTGAAGAGGCAAAAAGAGCTTTCTCCGATGATGTTCGCTCCATGTCTTTGCTCTTTGTGTTACTAAGAGAGCATGGTTTTGTTGTTTCTCAAGGTAAACTCATCCATGGTTAATTATTATACTATATAAATATATATTCTTTTTTATTGAAAAAGGTAGTATATAATTATTTTGCGTTGTTATAATGTTTTTATGATTGTTTGAAATTTCAAACCTATTTTGGTTCACTCTTATGAAATTATTTCTTACAACGAATTAAGTATTATATAAGAAGACTCCCCCCTCTATTGATCGGATCTTGATCTAAATCAATTATTTATAAACTCTAGTTCTATTCGACAAATACAAAACAATATATACATACATTTTTTTTTTTTCAAAATAAAAAAACATTTATTAAGATCATAATCGTATGTATTTTACACACTCATCAAAAGTCATGATTTTGCTATATATTTATGTTGCAGATATTTTGAATCATTTCATAAAGGGAAATCTACATAATGACGTTCAAGGTCTTTTACAACTCTACGAGGCCTCTTACCTTGTATCTGAAAATAAAGAACTATGGAGTGAGAAAAGGGTATTTTGGTCGAAATGCATAACTGATCTCATTCCTTGCATGGATCAAAATCTAAAAACACAAGTTGAGCATGCTTTAGAAGTCCCATTGCACTGGAGAGTTCCAATACTGGAGGCAAGATGGTTCATAGATCACCACACTGGAGATAAGAATGTAGATCCTTTACTTTTGCAATTTGCCAAGGATGATTTCAATCATGTCCAAGTTCTGCACCAACAAGAACTTCAAATTCTTTCAAGGTCTTTTCTTTGATCACAAAAATTAAAAATTAAAAAGTTGTTGACACTAATTTCATTTTAAAATTTGTATTTTGATGAAAATTAGGTGGTGGAGAGAATTAGGACTAATGGAGAAGCTACCATTTGCAAGAGATCGTTTAGTGGAGTCGTTCTTCTTTGCAACGGGAATTGCACCAGAACCAGATCTCCGCGACTGTAGAGAAGTGATTTCCAAAGTAGCAGTTATACTCGTTATCTTAGATGATCTGTATGATATTTACGGAACCTTTGACGAGCTTGTGCTCTTTACAGAAGCTATTGAAAGGTGCATAACTATGTATATGTTTACATATTGTATAATTACCTTCATTTTGTTATACAATTCTATTAGGGTATTGAATTACATTGTTTATTTTAGGTGGGATATGAAAGCAACAGAAGAAATTCCAGAGTACATGAAATTATTATATGCTGCAATTTTGTACACAAGCAATGAAATTGCATCTCGTGTACTCGAGAAAACTGGATGGGATACTCTTCCTCTTCTTAAGAAATCAGTAAGCCCTACTCATGTCGACCTCAAACTTACAAAGATTATTGAAATTGAACATTATTATTGAAATGAATTTTTCGCAGTGGTGTGATACGTGCAAGGCATTTTTGGCCGAGGCAAAGTGGTACCATAAAGGGTACCGCACAAACATGGAAGAATACTTGGAGAACGGATGGGTTTCGTCCACTGCACCCCTTTTATTGCTCAATGTGTTTGTGGTGTTAGGTGATAGAACCACAGCACAGGTTCTTCAACTTGACAAAATGTATCCGCGTCTGGTAAGATCATGCTCCATGATTTTTCGGCTTTGCAACGACTCCGCAACTCATAAGGTAATAATCATGTACTGTCCACGCCCTATTTTTTTCGCAATGTAACTATTTTATTTTGTTATTGACGTAACTTCAGGACGAGTTAGAGAGAGGTGATGCACCATCATCCATATCATGCTACATGCACAAGCATGCTTGTACAGAGCAAGAGGCGCGAGAGGCCATGAAGATACTCACAATGGATACATGGAAACTAATCAATGAGGATTCTTTAGGTCAAGATCGTCATGTATTACCACCATTATTCAGAGATGCTTGCGTGAATCTCGCACGAATGTCAATTTGTCTTTATCAAGCCGGGGACGGTGTTGGTACACCGGATGGAAAGACTAAAGAACTAGTTAGGTCTTTGTTCATGGACCCAATTAGTTAAAAGCACTATTGTTTTAATTTATGTATTTTAATTTATATTATGTTAAAAATAAATTAAGAGAAATTTATCTTAATGATAATTCGATAATATTTCGGTTATTTGTATTGTGAGGATAATTGTTTTGAAGAAACTAATGTTTGTAATAATTATTTGCGCCATGAAAGATGTTTTGAAATGTTCATAGTGTATGAGGAGATTTAGAATGAATTTTATTTTTTTTAGAAAAATAGAGTAGGTTCTTATACCCTACTTCTATTATATTTCATTTATATTGATAATGAGATAATACAAATAAGAAGATATTTGCCCTAAATAATAAAAAAAAAACACTATTCCTAAATATCTTCTATTTGCTACTTATATTACCTATAATCCATCAATACAAACCCTGGTTATTGAAATAACCTGAAAACTGATTCCATTGAACTCTTTTACCCTAGATATAAATAACCATGTTAACACTATCGCCTCTTTTCATTATTTCCACACACCAGCTCTCTCATTCATTTCTATTGCTCCTTCTTCTTCTTTCTTGGCGATTTCCTCAGCGATTCCTTTTTGAAGGTCTATAATGACTTCGATCTAACGATACATCCACAGGGTGATTGAATATATTCTTTTTCTTTGCAAGATCTGGCTTCTCCTTGTCGAGTGAGCTTCTCAATCAGTGAGGAGATCTGTCAATCGACTGCAGATAGTTTGTAAGGTATGATCCTCTTCATTCACCTCTCCATTTTCTCTTTCTCGTTGCATGCAAAATCGAACTTCTTCTGTTAGGTCAGAGTTGAACCACCATAGGTTTTCTATTTCTCTTGATCCAGTAGTCGAAGTAGGCATTTCATTTGTTGCATTTGTTTGAGAGTTTCTTCTCCTTGCATCCAACTCTCTCATACTTCTGTAGTTTTCTTTGATCGCTATACTGGTACCGGTACTGGAACCATAACTCCATTGCCGCTCCACTGCTCCATTCCTTATAA
This sequence comes from Luzula sylvatica, assembly GCA_946800325.1. Taxonomy (NCBI): domain Eukaryota; kingdom Viridiplantae; phylum Streptophyta; class Magnoliopsida; order Poales; family Juncaceae; genus Luzula; species Luzula sylvatica. The sequence goes on along the minus strand of OX326957.1, from coordinate 17,870,968 downwards.
TCCCTGCATAATTAAATTCATTAGTGTAGATTATATTCTCATTACAGTAATTTTGATTTTCATTTGAACTTATTGAATTAGTATCTGAATTATCTTCTTCATCAATATTAGTTGGATTCCCAATAATATTATCATCATTTATTACTTCATAATTAAAACATTTATTTTTGTAAGAATTTCCAACTGATTTATTTATTTTATATTTGTAGGTTATTCTCTCAATTAATTGATCTTCAGTTAGAGATTGATTGGTAAAGATCCTACGGCACCTCTCAAGCTAGATCTGGTATAAAAAGAGACATATAAGTATTTTGATTTGTTTAGACTCCTTTGTACTTATGATTGATTCTAATGGTTTGAAATGATTATTATTTGGATTATTAATTCTAATATTTCCAATCAATTTCATCCATACTTGCTGCACAAAACATCACTGACTGGTAAATATGGTTCACATTTTCCTCAGAATTTTTGCAAATGACACATCTGTTGACTAATACCCATCCTTTCTTCCGGAGATTATCCACAGTAAGTACTTTGTTCAAATATAATAACCATAGAAATATTTTTATTTTTAGTTCAACTTTTATTTCCCATAATTTATAGTAATGTGCCTTTATATAAACTCCTTTAATTAAATGGTGATATGCTTTTTTGCAGATATATTCTCTATTATGACTCCAAATCCATTGAAAAGTATCTTTTTGTGATGCAATGAGATCAGAAGTACTACATATTTGCTCCAATTGAACAAACTGGTCTTGAGCAACTCTAGATAGAGGTATGTTTAAACCCAAACTATTATATAAATTTGTTTCATTCATGATTTTTAAAAAATATTCAATTGTGCCTAGTTTATTTTCTGAGAATGAATAAAGTTTTGAATATTTTATTATTAAGGGTTTTTCACACCATCTACCTTTCCAAAAATTAGAATTCATCCCATTTCCTATTATTATATTTATACTATGATTAAAAAAATCAGAATTTTTTAAAACATCATTCCAGAAATAAGAATTATATTTTATAATTATTTTGATTGGTATCTTCATTTAGAGGATTTTCAATTAAATTGAACCAATCTAATTTCCCTTCCAAATTATAACATAACCATAACCATTTAATTAATAATATTTTATTAAAGATTTCCAAATTTAAAACTCCCAACCCTCCTTTATCTTTTGGCTGACATACAATGTCCTAATTTACTAAGTTATATCCAGTTTTATTAGTACCCTTCCAAAAAAATTGTTTCCTAATTTTATCAATTTCTTTAATGGCCCATTTAGGAAATTTAAATACAATAATAGATAGGCTTGGTTGTTAAGACAGAGTTCATAAGAACTAATCTTCCAGCCTTGCTTATCATACTTCCTTTCCAACGTGTTAGTTTATTTGTATTTTTTTCTATTAATAACATAAAATCCTCTTTAGATGGTTTTTTATAATACAAAGGAAGACCTAATTAAGTGATAGGAAATTTTCCAATTTTCCAATCTAATTCCTTAGAAATTATTTTCATTCTATCATCAGAAATATTTAAACCAATTACCTCAGATTTATTAAAGTTCATTTTAAGACCAGATTCTTGACCAAAAACATTTAGTATAAATTTAACTCTCTTAATATTATTAATATCAGGTTTAGGAAAAGAATTGAATCATCTCCATAGAATAAACTTGTGTACACATTTCTTAAAGGTTTAATGATATAACCATTTTCACTTAGATTTTCTGATAGTTTAGAGAGAACACCCATAACTAATAAAAAGAAATGTGCAGAAGTAGGGTCTCCTTGCCTAAGTCCTCTCTTTAAGTGTATATATTTACCAGGGTGTCCATTTAAAATAACTCTTGTAGTCCCTGTTAGAACAGATTTTTTAATCCATGTAATGAAGTTTATCCCAAATCCCCTTGCAGATAATATATTAAGCAAAAAATACCATGACACACTGTCAAAACCTTTATGTATATCTAATTTTAAAATAATTAATGGTATAGAAGTCCTTTTAGCTGCACATAAAATTTCTTTGGCACATACATAATTTTCAGAGATATTTCTTCCTTTTAAGAACCCTAATTGATTTTTAGAAATCATTTCATTAATATAGAGACTTAATATGTTTGATCATATTTTAGAAAAAATTATTTGAATACTTGAAATTAAACTTATAAGTCTAAAGTCTTTTTGTTCAATGGCATTTTCTTTTTTAGCTATCAATGTTATATATGATGCATTAAATTTGGATAAGCCTATTTTATCATCTTTATTAAATAATTCTAAAAGTTCAGTTTTTGACATATCCCAATTATTTTTAAAAAAGTCCACAATAAATCCATCAGGTCCAGGACTTTTCTTATTTTTCCAACTTATTATAGCATAAGTTATCTCATCCATATTAAAATCATTATATTAATCTAAATATAATGTATTTAGATTAATATTACCATTTTCATCATTGATTGATTCCCTCCCCATTAAATCTCTGTAGAATGAAAATGAAAGATTTGTTTTTTGTTTGTGGTCTTTATACTCAATCCCATTTTAATCTATAAGTATTGAAATCATTGAGTTTGATTTTTTAATTGAAGCATGTAAGTGAAAAAAATCTTGGGTTAACATCTCCTTGTTTTATCCAATTAAATTTAGATCTTTGTCTCCAGTATAATTTTTCAAGTGAAATTAGGGTTTCTAATCTTAGTTTAGCTTGATTTTAATCCACTTTTCAATAGCTGTTAATTGTCTAGTATCTTCCATATTATCTGACCATTGTATGATTGTTTTACAGTTTTTCAATTCTGCATTATATTTGAGACTTATACTTTTATTCAATTATTTTAATTTTTGCCCCAATTTAGTGTATTTAATAAATAACTCATCTACTGAATTACATGCCCCATTGTTTAAAACTGTTTGAATTAAGATATTATATTCCTTTAATCTAAGCCATTTAACTTCAAATATGAATCCATTAAATATATGATAGTTATTATTAGCTTCAAATAATAGAGGAATATGATCTGAACATGTATTAATTCTAGTATTTAATTGTGAATTAGTATATAATTTTAACCATTCTTTATTAATAATTATTCTGCCTAGCTTAGCTTTAGAATGAGAATTACTCCATGTAAACTTTTTCTCTTTTAATGGAAGATCTATTAATTGCATATTGCTAATATAGTCCATGTATTCTTTTGTGTATTTATTATTTCTACTATTACCACTCCTTTCACATGAATTTAATGTGAGATTGTAATCTCCCATGAGTAACCATGGTAAAGTATTGTTATTTGTGATGTGAGGCAAATAAGGCACAAATTTAATGCTTAATTTGAGGATTTTAGCCCTCGTGAAGAATAATTATATATACTTTATTAATCATATTTGAGATAACATGAATATTTCTTCACTAAGTGTGTTTTATTGCTTAATCACAGGAATTAGAAGGAATTTCTGGGAATTTGGAGAGTGTAGTTGTCTCCAACACGTCAAGAGGAGTGAAAACGATATATTATACCGATATATTCGGTACATGAATAAGACGGGAGGCAAACAATTATCACGATACAAACTTACACAAAAGTCTACACGAAAACCACTCAATCCTTAGCCCTTATCCTGTCCACCTACCTTTGGTGGGAATTACCTCCTTACCCCCAATCCTCTCCACCAACTCGTGGCCAATAAGAAGACTCCATGAGTGCTATAAATATGACCGCAAGGGCCACGAGTTAGGGACGCTCTTCTATGCCCATTCTCTCTCTCTCTCTCTCTCTCTCTCTCTCTCTCTCTCTCTCTCTCTCTCTCTCTTAAGCAAGTCCAAGAACCTTCAAGAACACGCAAGAATTGCAAATACGAACGATAATTCTCTAAAATCGATCACCAAATAGAAGCTCACTTCATTCGGTGAATTGGTTTACACTTCGACGAAGATCGAGTTGCGAGGATTAAGGTGGAGCTTTCTTCATCCGAATCCGCGCAAGCAAGGAGTCAAGCTTACTCTATTCCACTCGGGAGCTTTCTTCCAATTGGACTTCTTGCAAATCTCGAGTTCACTCAACCGGTACGAAGCTCTCTTCTATTGGCGGGTGGATTGGTACGAAAGGAACGTGTTGTGCGCGTTGTCTAGCTCACTAGCGTCTCAAAACAACAAGGAAGGCATCCAAGACGAGACTCGGAGCTCACTTCATCTCTCTAGGTGTTTTCTTTCCTTTCTTGTAATTCTTGTAGTTTAAATTCGAATTGGATTTGTGTAAAGAATTTTCGGTTTAATGAATCTTTAGTTCTTGAATCAAATCTTTGTTGGTGTTTTTACTTGATCTCTTACTTTTAATTACTGCCTTGAACTTAGTTTAAATCTCCCTTAGTTCAATCTCAAATCAAAACTTCAATTCAATCCTCAATTCAAATTACAATTTCGAAATCCAGAACAAGTTCCGTTGAAACAAGTAGTGGGCAAAAAAAATGTAAAAAATGTTATAGATAGCCCAACATATTTGTTTATGATAGGATAAAAGTGAGCAAAATGTACTATACGTGATGCTAGAATGATGTAAGTATCTAGATATAGATTTGTACATTGCGTTGTATAATAGGATTATATATGACGTCTCTCAAACACACACAAAAAATTGAATTGATACGTCAATCGAGAAGGATTAATGAAAATTAATTGGATTGATTAGCAATCGAATCAATGCTTAATTGGATTGATGCACTTAAAAAAAATTAATCAATCCAATTAACTCTCCTCGATTTAGGAATCAAGGATGTTTTTTGTGTTCACGGAAACATAATATATTTATCCTTGTATAACAGATACATACAAGCTTGAAAGCGGAACTATAAATTTCACTCTAAACATTGAAACAAAAATAATAGTAAATTTTGTTTCAATAATTTACTGACATTTGATAACTTAACTCACTCAAACTTTTATAATATAATGTTATAATATAGAAGAGGCAACAGTTAAAAAGTATGAATTTGCAATAATAATAATAATGGAAAATATATTTGGTCCCTCGAACTCATTCCAGCATCATTGATGAGATGGCAAAAAAGAATTAAATAAATTGATTAGTATTATCAACTGACATAATTTATTGTTAATTCACATGTTTAATTGACACGTTAATAATTTTAATATATTAATATTAGTACATATTAATTGACGTATCAATTAAATGAAAAACTTAACTAAATCGCTAATTAAATCAATTAATGATACTAATCAATCCATTTAATCCCTTCTTTCCACCTTATCAAGGATGATGTAATGAGCATGGTTCGCAGGATCAGCGACTCGGTCTTGGAGTCGGCCGACTCGAGCCGGAGTCGGCGGCGGTCGATCCGATTCCGATGGGATTTCACCGATCCTGCCATTTTTTTTTTATTTTGCGAGTTTGAGTGATGGAGAAGCAAATCAGATGATGGGAGAAGATAATAGACTAGGGAACACTTATTACTTTGTTGACTCTTTAGGTCTTGTAGGAGTAATAGGTTTAATAGGGAAAAGCTAGAGTTATTAATAGGGTGTTTTTTTTCACGTTGGATATTTGAGAGTTAATGCTTTATGCCATACACAGATATAAAGTCATTATAATACCTGTGAATTATAAAGTTACTTATAGCAATATTTTCTTGGAGCATAGTTGAAAGAAAAAATAAAATTTATTTATGTAAGCAATAAAAGAATTTTTCTACTATTTTATGTCAATTTGTTATAATAAATATTAAAGCTGAATTTATATTAGAATTATCTTGACTTGATTTTATTAATAATTATTACGATGCTAACATTTTTAAGATGGTAAATATCATATTTTTAATTTTAAAAGAATAAATATGATATTTTAATTTTTAAGATGGTTCCAAGCATAAATAAATAGAAGAAAGTGAAAGTTCAAACACGACACAAAATTATTATTCAGACACATATAATTTAGTTTCGGATAATCAACAACAACAAAACAATTCATCACTCGGCTCAATGTTAAATGATTTTTTTGAATTCACCGACCTACGTCATTTATATCCTCTTCGTTATCAAAATGATAATGACGAGGTCATGCAACCAGCGTGTTATAGTTTTTGACACTAGTTTATTTTATGATGTATATTTTTACCCCTATATATAATATAATGTAAGTTGCATTTGTGTTATTTTTTTTAATTTTTTTAAATTTTTTTAAATTAATAAGACAACATTTTCATAAAATCCGACTTTCCGATCCGACTCGGACGATTCCGATCCAACTCGGCCGACTATTATTCTTCGGCCATCGGACGATTCCGATTCCGATTCCGACTTTCAGAACTACGGTAATTATGGTAATGAGTTTTAAAGGCTGAATATATAATCCCTAATAATATCTCTCTCTACGACAACAAACAAGGGAGAAAAAAAAATTCAGATCCGGGAGGAGGCAAACCCCAGCGGCGCCTCCACCTCACAACTACGTGGCGATACTTCCATCCTCTCCTCCAACGATTCACCAACAACTCCTAAGACGACGACTTGCTCTCTCTCTCTCTCTCTTTCATATCGGAAATTTCAGATCAGAAATGTTAACGTCCACCTCTTGAACAACAACTTCGTCGATCTCCTTCTTCTGAAAATGGCGACCTCCTCTCAAGTCCAAGTTCAGATCGACCAAATTCAGATCTGAGCAAAGTGACGCGGCCAACCTTTCTCCTCGAATGTCGTCTCGGTCTCTCTTATGCGACCCCGTGCCTTGACCCCAACTCAATCTCCGACTCACCTAAGTTGGAATCTCCTTCCTCCAATTCCCCCTGCCTCGACCCGCTCCCCTCAGATACCCTTGCCTGACCACCCTCCCTCCGATGTCCCTGCCCCCACCTTGTTATTTATTTTCTACCCCTCCGACTCGCCTAAGTTGGAATCTCCTTCCTCCCTGTCCCTGCCCCTCCGACTCACCTAAGTTGGAAAATGCAACAATATTTTTTTGAAAATGCAACAATATCGACGAAGTTTTATTGACGTTTGATATTGCTCTCTCTTATCTTCTTTTGTACGGCGAAGTGACGACACCATGTCTCGTGTGGATCTCGAACGTATAGGTTGGTTACTCTTGTGGACCCTTTCGCGGTCGTCTTTTGGATGACAAAACTCTTAGGGTTGATTCTTCTTTCTTTCTTTATTAGTGGTGTGAAGTTTTTCTTTTTTATTTTCGTTTTTGTATTGAACTTGTAATTCGGAGTTCTACGTTCAATGAAATTTGTATGTCTACTACCTTCAAAAAAAAAAAAACTTTGAATTTGCTGTTATCAAAACTCCTAGGGAAATTTTCTTCTTCTTGTAAGTTATGAGGATGCAATAATTTGGATTTCCATAATATCTTAACAAGGCTATAAATCTATTTCATTCAGTTAATATAGATAGTTTTTCACAGATGTATGAATTAGACCAAGATTTTAATCAATTATAAGCTCTTCGCAAACTCTTTCACATCAAGATGTATAGCCGGTTCCAAGAAAAGCTTCTTGATTAACTTCTTCTTCTCTTCATCCGGTGCACCAAGTCCATCACCACCCTGGTATATGCAGTGTGAAATGCGAGCGAGATTCATGGAGGCATTCGCAAATGAACGAGGGAAAGGATGATCTCCAAGGGCATCCATGTTTATCTTCTTCCATGTGTCTATGGTAACCTCATGCATAGCTAAGCGTGCTTCGTGCTCTTTCACACCATTCTCACGCATGAAGCATGCTATCGATGATGGCGCATCACCTCTCTCGATCTCCGCCTACATTTTCATATCAATAATTGAGTTTATGTAAATGATTGATAAATTGAAAGAGGCCATATATTGTACCCCCATACTTCCCCACAACATCCTCTATATTCCTAATTGGTGATTAATTAGCATGATTATTAACAAAAATATATCCGATTAACAATTAATTAATATATAATTAAAATACATATACATTAACAATTCTTAATTAATATCAATTAACTGTTAATCGAATGTAATTATGTTAATGATCATACTAATTAATCACCAATTAATAGTTAATTGGTGATATAGAAAATTTGGTGGGGAAATGAGGAGGGTACGGTATAATTATCCAAATTGAAAATGTAAGAAATGGAATATTTATTTTAATTACCGAGTGAGTAGCGGAGTCATTGCAAAGCCTAAAGATCATAGAACAAGATCTAACAAGGCTAGGGTATTTCTCTTGCTTTGAAAGAGCTTGTGCAAATTCCTTCTCTCCCATCAATGTGAATGCATGATGTAACATTAGAGGCCCTGAAGAAGACATCCATCCATTCTCCAAGTAATCATTCAGAGATGGTATAGTTGCTCCATAGTGCCATTTTGCTTCTTTTAAGAATGCCTTGCATAAATCATGCCACTAAAACCATTCAAACAAAATGGAATGTTAGAAGCCATAAACGGTTTATTTGTAAACTAAAATGATGTATTATATTAAATTAAGACACATACTGCTGTCTTGAGCCAAGGGAGAGAATCCCAACCCTCTTCTTTGAGAACTTGTTGTGCCCATTCATTTGTTGTGTCCAAAATTGTTACATAAATTGGTCTCATGTACTCTGGAAGTTCTTGCATTGCATCAAGGCTCCACCTACATGACATACAAAAATTTACTAAAATAAACACATGTAAAAACACTACATCTATATCTGTGAAAACAAATAGGTTTGAAATTGTACTAACTTTCCCATGGCATCAGTGAAAAGCACAAGTTCATCTAAGGTTCCATAGATATCATATACATCATCCAAGTGCACAATTAGAGCAAAGACTTTGGTAAGAATCTGCCGGCATGAGCTCAAATGAGGCTCGAACACAATTCCGGTTGCGTAGAAGAAGCACTCGATCAAACGGTCTCTCGCGAATGTCAGTTTCTCCCCTAATGCAACATCCTTCCACCACCTGAATTTGTAAGACATGATAAGATCAAGAAATTATTATAAAGGAACATAAATTGATCAAATTTAAGTACCTTGACATCCTGCGGATTTCGCCTTGGTTGACAGTTTGAACCCTGTCAAAGTCAAGTTTAGCCAATTGTATGATCAAAGGTTCCAATTTCTCATCTCTTTCATATTGGTCAATGGACCATCTTGCCTCCAGTCTTGGAGCTCTCCAGTGCAAAGGAAGCTCCAAAGTGTGCGCCACTTTCTCCTTTAGGTAGGGTTCCATCTTTGGGATGAGTTCATTCAAGTGTTTTGTAGAAAACACCCTACCTTTATCCAATATTTCCTCTCCTTCGAATGCAAGGAATGAGGCCTCGTAGAGGGATAGAAGCCCTTCTGTATCATTCTGTAGGCTTGGATGAAATTTTCCTTTGTTGTCCAAGAAGCTACTCAAAATATCTAGTTACATTGAAAATGAGAAATGCTCAAACAATTATATATAACTTCTTCAAATATGAGCAAGGATAAGATACCTTGGGTTATAGGAAAGCCATTCTCTCTTAATAATCTAAAGAGCAAAGCCATAGAAGAAATATCTTCTCTAAAAACACTCTCCTTTTTGGATAATGAACTAAGTATTTCCTTGATTTCTCCCCCGAAATGATATGCAACTCCGAGTCTCTGCAACGCATCGACTAGCTGAAGCTTTTTCACAGGCTCAGACTCTTTGTAAACCATTTGTTTCACTTCATCCTTTAAAGTCTCATGTTGTGTAGCACGTAATTCGTTCTGCATTCACAATTCGTATTAAATGTATGAATTGTAAGTTTCTTGTAATATACAATTATTTTCAAAAAATATATATATACAATTAAACATATGAACACCAAGTCATTAATTACCAAATGATCAGTCTTCAAGGAGACAAGTAAATCATAATCCCATGAGTTTGGTTGATAATTTGCAGATCGTCTCGATGGCTCTTGTATTACTGAGCATCTAACACTACGTTCCCGTGGACGTGGACGCCAAACTGATTGCCCAAAGCATGTTGCCATGGCCATGAATTGTTTTGTTTAGAAAAAAAATGTCTTTGTGTATAGGGAAATTCTTGATCTAGGATTGAGGGTTTTGCTTTGTAAAACCTTGATCACTAGATCCAAGTTTGTGTTGTGAATTGTGATGCACTTGAGTATTGAATGAACCTTATTTATAAGCCAAAATCTCGAGGTACTGGGTCCAGAGGAAAATCATGGATCCTATTCTGATTAGTTCCTTTTTTTATGTGGTGAATGGCACAAGAGTTTTCTAACCACTCTTAATTTCCTCTTCATATATGTGGAGAACTGAGATTAAATAATTTTGCAATTTTTTATCACATTAACATGGAATAATATGTTTAGAAATATTATAAACTACTTTTACGTTATAATTTTCAACCAATTAATTAGAGTGTTAATTGTTATATACTTCACAAATCACAATACCGGTATGGATTATTAATTTTTTGCATAATTTTTCAAATAGGGACATAGACAACTGTTCCAAATTCAACAGAAATAACATTCTAAGTTTCTATCATAAAAAAACCATTTTTTCTGTTTGTGTGTTTTTTTGTTTTTTAAATTAAATAGCGAACGTTATTTGTTCTTCATCCATTATTATTGATCTAAATGAAAATTGAATCTATGACCAGAAAGGCATAACTTTATTCTAACAAATTAACTCAACTCGGTGTTATTTTCGTAAACTCGGAAAAAAAAATAAAGTTGGAAATAAAATAAAAAATCCAGAATATTTGTAGTTTTGATTTGCTTCTCCACAAAATATTTGGCACCTATGTAGGTTTAAGAAGGATCCAAATTCAAGAATCATCTAGTAATTCTTGAATTTGATTGAACATGTATAACCAGAAAATTTTAGTGTCCGATAAATTTATTAGGTAAAAGTAGTTCATATCAATCACTAGAAATTTTGTGACCACTGATAGAACCCAAAAAACAATTTCTTTGAAAAAGTTTCAGATTTCGAAGTCCTCAAAAATAATAGATGGCGGGAATTGAGTTACTCGATGTTTCTTTAAAAATATCTTATTTGTCCTTGTTAAAAGCCTCCATTATTTTAAGTTTGTGGAGATGGCCAATTTTGGATGAATCTCTAAAGAAAATATTTTGTACACAAAATTAACCTCTTATGGGCTTCACAAGCCCTATAGTATACTTAAAGAAAGGGCAAATTCGGCCATTTTGCTAGAAGGGAAACAAGTCAATGATTTACCCAATGGTCGTTTATTCTATTTTGGCCCATTCAAAGATATTGCCCTCTTGTTTCCTATAAATTGTTCTTTTTTCCATGTTAAGCGGGATACTTTTAAAAACTAAACAACACCTTGAAAAATAAAAATAAAAATAAAAATAAAAAAGGAGAGAAAAAGTTTTGGAGAACAGAAAAATAATTTTGGGATTTAAAATTATTTGAAAAATATATTTCATGCATTTTTGTAAATGAAATTGGTTCATAGATCATCAGTTATGTGAATATGAATTTTTATTAGGTCCATGAAATCATAATTATTTTAATGTAAAATAATTTATTGTTATTCGGATAATATTATTTTTATTTTTTTATGTATCGTTATTCGGATCCGGATAGCATCTGGATCGTGATAATATATTAATACCGGATCCGAATAATTTTATTCGAATCTGAATATTTAGTCGGATTCAATTCGGATAATATCCGAACGGTTTACACCCCTATATGAACTACTATATCATGCTTTCAAACGCATGGTTAAAAGAAAATAATGATTTTTAGCTTCGATATTTAATATTACGTGTTCGAGAGGTCGAATATTCATTTGTTCGAACGCGTGTTGCATCAGAGTTTTTATATAATTAAAGACTTGTAATAATTAATAAAGGGATAATTTTCCTGCAAAATTGCATGGATCCTTTACAAGATGAAAAGTACTATCAATAGGAATCCCTCTCTCTTGCCTATAAATTATGGTATTTTGATAAAAAAATTAACATTATTTAATATTAGATCTAACATTTTTATAGGAAGGTAATGAAAATAAAATCTTGTTTAGAAAGGGGTTTGTCAATATTCAAACAACAAGGAGTTTTGTTCAAAATTTCTGAAAAGGTTAGGATTTCTTTTAGAATATTTTTCAAACGAAAATGCAATTTTAAAGTTGGCCAATGAAAACATGAAACATAGGACGACAGTAATAATTTGTAAATATGTTTTCTACCAAGTTGCATCGGTATTAATAACATAAACTTACATTGTATTTTTTTTCGAAGCACACTACAAAATGGTTTGGATTTCTTTTTGTGCACCCATTCATATTCTTTCTTGTGTTGTATAATTTATACGAGTCGTGTAAAAACTATACAATAATCTCAATGTGGTGGTGTCACATAAGGTCTCATTTTGGGTAGCCCAGGCTGGTGCACAGCATTCTAGGCAGGAAGCACTGTTTATCACTATTCTAATTCTAATAATGTAAACAAGTATTCTTTTTGAAGCAAACTATTTAGTTACTTATTTTATGTGAGATATGTTAACATTATCTAGATGCCTTGAGATTTGTATTTAATCAGGTTTTAACCTGAATGGATCTCACAAGACTAACCCTAAAAAAACTGTATTATAAAGTCGGGTTTTTTGTGACATTCTCATGTTACATAATAAACAGAGGCCCTATATGATATCTCTCGAATTCTCCGCAACATTCTCTATATCATCAATTAATAATTAATTAACACGATAATTAACATAAAGATATTTAATTAATGATTAATTAATATATAATTAAAGTACATCCGAATCCCATTAATTACTCCATTAGTTACTATATTGATTTTGTTATTTTTATAAAACTATTAACACATATAAATAAATATTTGATCAGAATTTTAATATCATTTGGTTTGTGAATTTCGGATCATTCGAATCGTGAGTTTCGAGTCATTCGGATTGTAAGTTTGGAGTATTCGGGTTCGGGTTAGTTCGGATTTCGGATCGTTCGGGTTTTCGATCATTCGGTTTCAGTTTCATTTCGGATTCGGGACATTCGGTTTCGATTTCATTTGGAATACGGATCATTCGGTTTCAATTCCATTTCAGATTGTGGTCATTCGGTTTCGATCGTTGACTTTTCAACATATTTCGATTCAGGTCAAGTTCGAATTCGAACGGGTCGGATCGTTTTCTCGGATAATGCCATATTTTTCCAGCTCTATCTATAGTATGAATGAATTAGAAGATTATTGAACAGGTTTTTTGCATACAATTAGTATTAACAATATTTTTATATTTATTTCAACAAAATCTATTTTCATACTATTAAAACATCATTTGTATAAATAATATTTTTGTAAAACTTACCAAAAGAATACTATTTCACAAAAAAAATTGATTAAAACAATTGGAATGCAATATTTATTTTAGTTTGATTAATAGAACAATACCAATTACTAATTAATGGTCATTAAAACATCATGTCATATTCTTTTTGGTCGACTTTACAAAAGTCCAAGACTTTAATAAATAATGAATGGGATTGGTGAGTGTTAAATGTTAAGGAATTAAGAGTTTCGACTTTTGAAAAGTTGAATTGTTGTTTAATGTTATTTTGCCAAATTTCAAAACTATTAATGTGTTTGTTTGTTGGTGAAGTTTTGAGTCAGAAAGTTTTACAAATTTTCATGATCAAAACTCACAAAACTAATAGGTGTTTGATCATGATACGGAATCCAAAGTTTTGGATTATGAAAACTTGAAAAACTAAACTAACTAGCTTATATTCTTGGGTTTGAAAACTTACCTAATATTGGATTTTTGAAAACTAACAATGATTATGCAATTACAATAAAAAATATATATTGTGTTATATATTTTATTTTTTTATAGCTAATCTTGTTAAATGTTCATATTTAATTTTATTAATGGTATTAAAATTTAGTTGTATAGAAAAATAATATTCTCTAAAAATTAGTGTTATTAAAAAAATAATATTCTCTAAAGATTATATGTATTACAGAAATAATATTCTCTAAAAATTTGTTCTATTAAAAAAATAATATTCTCTAAAATTTAGTTGTATTGAAAAAAATTTAGTTGTATTAAAAATGTATTTAAAAATTAATGATGATAATAATAATAATAGTAATGGGGAAGTTCTATGATACCCATTTTCTTATCAGGGATTTTTTTTTCAAAAATTATTTTAAGATATTTTAGGTATTTATCATAGAAAATATTGTTTTTGAAAATTGGTCTATCATAAGAAAATGGATCTATCATAGAACTCCCCATAATAATAATAATACATAATTAAAAATGTATTAAGATAATAATAATAATAATAATAATAATAATAATAATAATAATAATAATAATGGTTTATTTATGTGATATAATCATAATATTTTAATATGATTAAGAAATAAATATTATAGTTATAGAATTTCATAAAAAATAATACAATATCTAGAATATTTTATTCATTTAATACATCTAATCATATGGTTCTCATGAAACACCTTTTAAACATCATACATTCATAATTTTTGCATATTCCTGCTATAGTAGTTTCCTGATGGGGAGTTCTATGATAGATCTATTTTCTTATGATAGACCCATTTTCAAAAACAATATTTCGAATATTTGTTAACTAATGATTTTTTTCGTAAGATTCAATTGTATATTTATCATTTAATGCTATGCAAAACATAAATTTTGTATAATTAATTGATAAATACCTAAAATATCTTAAAATAATTTTTGAAAAAAAAATCCCTGATAAGAAAATGGGTCTATCATAGAACTTCCCGTTTCCTGATATCTCTCTATAGACATAATTTTGAACAAAAGATGAGGACTTGACACGTGGCAAAAAAAATTTAGTTTTTTCCTATTGCAAACCCAAATTGCAACTCAAAATATATCCATGTATCAAAAGAAAAATAATATTCCTCCAAACTCATCACAATATACTTCATGAGGTAACAAACTGAATTGATTAACATTTCTAACTGACTCAATTAAATGTTAATTGACACGTTTAATTAACACATAATTAATTTATAATATGTTCATATTAGTAAATGTTAATTGATGTGTAAAAATTATAATTTTCACTCAAACTCATCACAATATCCTTGATGAGGTGACAAAATGAATTGATCAACATAATTTAATTGACTCGATTAAATTTTGATTGACACGTTTAATGAACACATCAATGATTTACAATATGTTAATATTAGTAAATGTGAATGACGTGTCAATTCAATTAAACGGTCGATTAAATCGTTAAATGAGACAATCAATCATACAAAGCAACCTATTTCATTCTCTTTTGCGGCCTCATCAAGGTGTTATTTTTTTGTTATTGGGGTTCTATCTATGTTACGCGGATACTTCAAAAACGCATAAGTATCCTGAGGATACGCGTATCCGATACGGATACGGGTGCGATACGGCTCGGATACGTATCGGATACGCCACGTGGCGTATCCGAATATTTTAATATTTTATTTTTTCGGATACGGAGGAGATACGGCAGGATACGGCAGGATACGGCTGGGATACTCCATTTAGGATACTTCGGCCCATTATATATTTTGGTCCATAATATTTTTAATTAAATTATATATGATATTTCTAGGATATTTCTAGATTAGTTTTATGATACTTCTAGAATACATTTTAGGATACTTTTATGATACTTGTATTATATGTCTAATTTTATTTATTCTAATGATATTTCATTTAAAAAGGTTTATTAATTATTATTTAATTTATTAATTATATATAATATAAATATATTAAAATAATAATTATATAGCCGTATCCGTGATTTTTTGAAAATTATCGTATCGCCGTATCCGTATCGTATCGGATACGATACCCGTATCCGTATCCGTGCAACATAGGGTTCTATATATAATTTCCGTAAGAAATTATTACTCAATTGTTAATTTCTTATGGTATAATTTACAAATACGTTTTTTAAAAAAAATTGATATTTGTTTTATGTTAATGTATGGCATTTTAAATATATATTTCAGTTTTATCTGTATTGTTCACGGTTTTCTATTATTTGTTTTGAAATTTAATTTTGTTTGAATACAACATGTTACAATTTATTTATTTAGCGTGAATTTATAATGATGGGTCAATTTCATGAACCCTTATTAATTATAATGTATATATCCGTAATAGACCAATTTCATAAATATTTATTAATTATAATGCATTTATTAACATCAATATATTTGCAAACATATCATGATTATATAATTCAGTTTAAATATACCCGTGCAAATTTTCTTTAAACAAATTATACAAAAAACAATAAATAATATGAAGTCCCGCGCAATTATTGCGCGGGCTATTGCTAGTTCATATATTAGTTTCTTACAACTACGAGTTTTCTGCTTCTCTACAAAACTTATCTAGCAAACATGCCTAAAGTCCATTTGAGTTAATTACAAACTTACTTGGTTTCCAATTCAAATTTTCCCTATAGATGTAGACAAGTCATTGTCTCTTTCTCTCTCTAAAAGTGGTGGTGGATGGTATGAATATATTCGCTTCTTTGTTTCATTTCCCACATAACACCTGAGGCTCTGACTACTTTCTATTTACCTTTACAGATAAAATAGGATTGATTGATAAACACAAGAAAATAGATAGAAAAGAAAGATAAAACAGATAGTCTTAGTGCTTCTCTGGTCGGCTCATTTCTGATTTTACTTGACTAGTTTTTGTTGGATTAATTAGGATTTATTTTGGGTATGGTATATACGTATAACACTCGATTAATCAAATTTGATTTCAAACCTATCTCGTGAGCACATTGTGTTGCCATTTTCTCCTTTTTAAGTTTCCTTTTACTTGTGTCAGAAAATGTCAGTGCATCAACTCATTGCGATTCCATGTCTTGAGTGTGCCAACATGTCTTGCCATTAATGGTTAGTTCTTTCATTGCCTCTCTCTCCCCTCTCTCTCTCTCTCTCGGGTTCCCAGAAAACGTGAGTTTTCTTCTTGGCTGGTACGAGTCAGTGTACCAAACCAATCACAGTTCGGTACCAATCCATTCTCTCCAACAACACTCTATATCTCTTATTTTAGACTGTTACATAATAAAAGATTTTCTACTGTGCCCCCAAATTCAACGAGGCCATATACTATGCTCCCACTGTTCATAATTTTTATTATTTACGTTGTCACCTCATATTTATGATATTAATAATTAACGATTGATTATCATGTATTTTTATGGGTACAAATTAAAGATTAATTTATTTTTGTATATTAATTAGGCTGTTAATTACCTCCATTAATCATTTTTGAAGTACGCATAGAGAATTAGAAAGATGAGTTGTGAGGACAAAATAAAATTTTCCAAATTCAATTTTTCCATGGCTTTGGTGATGGCATCATGGATAATTAACACTAATCAATAATTAATGATTAATTGATAAAAACTCTAATAACATATTAATATTTTTATTAATTAGCGTATTAATCGTTAATTCATCTTGTTAATTCTGATGTTAATTGAATTGTGGTATATTGAAATAGGGGGCATATTAGAATATTTCATAATAAAATATGTACCTCACTCGTACCGGTCACTGGATCGATATAGTAACGTTCCAGTGTTAAGACTGGTAGTTGCTCTGATTCGTTTTCTGGATCTATGGCTTTGTGTCCACCTTTGATACTTGATAGTTAATCTACCTTGTCCTTTTTTGTCTTTTAACTATTTAATCATGTTTTATGACTTATGAACAACAATCTATCATTGATTAACAATTAAACATTACAGACAGTAAAAGTTTTGCCAAAAAAAAAAAGAAGTTGGAAAGATTACATGACAAGTCACATTATACGGACCGGTGTACGGTACTAGATTAAACTAATTAATTTTAACTTCGTACACTAATTAATTTATATCGAAGAGAGTTATTGACTAGTTAAACTAATGATTGTGATTAAGTTAAAACCATTAAAATTTCTCTCTAAAAACATCGGCCAGAAGACTTCGAGAAACCATCTAAAATCCTAATATTTCTTCAAGGACCCCTTTCCTCAACGTCTTGCTCTCAAAACTAGGGATGTCAACGGGGCGGGTCGGGTTCGGGTAAGTCTCTTCCATATCCGAACCCGAATTTTCGGGTATTATCCGAACCCGAACCCAAAATATCTGCGGATAAAAAATCATATCCGAACCCGAACTCGCGGGTAACGGATATATCCGAACCCGTTACCCGAAAATCATCAATACAAAATTTAAAAAAAAAAAATTTATAAATTATTATACAAATAAGTAAAATTACTAACAATTTTGTATACATAAAATAAACAACTTGTACAAAATACATTATAAATGCAAATATTACAAATAATTAATCCATAAAACACCACAAATTTTCATATCGTTGAGTATTTTCGTGTATTTTTCGGATATTTCTCGGGTATTTTCGGGTTCGGGTTCGGGTTCGGATATTTTTTCGGGTTCGGATATTACCCGCGGATAAAATTTTACCCCCGTACCCGAACCCGGAGCGGATATTTTTTTTCGGGTAATACCCGACCCATGGGTATTTTTTTCGGGTATTACCCGTCCCGTTCGGGTCGGGTACCCGCGGGTTCGGGTTTTACCCGACCCATTGACATCCCTACTCAAAACCCTAACCTGCATAATAGAATCAAGGAGCATACCTCAGAATAGTCTCATGTTCTTTGGTTGTTTTATGTTTCGTTTAGGTAAACCATACATATCATAAAGTTGTCATCTATTATTATATGTATTATTATCTTTTAATATAAGTTGTACATATAACAATGTGTGGCTATTTGATGCTAAATAACAGATACCCAATAAGTATTTAATTGTATGACTGCTTGACAATGTTGCAAAAGACGGAAAACGGTACGGTACGGTCGGCCACCGTTTTAATGTTTTACAGTAAAACGGTCGTAAAACGGTAAAAAAACGGTTACTTAAATCGGCAATATTTTATAACAATTATAATAGAAATTTAAAATAAAACTAACAAAAATATAATAATTCAATTTTTATAATTCAGCTTAAACATACACGAAAGTCTAAAATTAAAAAAAAAACATATGAAATATTAATAAAACATATCGAATAAATGTCCATCGACCTAAACATATCAGAATAAATATTCTTAGCTATAAAATTAGACAAAACGATCAACTAATTAGATGCGTCAATCGAAATTATACACAAAATAATTAACCATGATAAGCTGGATCAGAATTACCTTGTTCATGTAAGAATTAAACACAAAATACCACTAATTACAATTGTTATTTGAAAGAGAACATTTGATCTCTCTCCAAATTTACTACGAAACAGTTACCGGTTTGTAATGCCAAAAAAAAAAAACACTAAAAAAAAAATCTGTTTTATGAAAAAAACGGTCAAAAAAAAACGTTTAAAACGTTTTTTGGCAAAAAAAACGGTCAAAGACGGTAAAAAAACGGTTGACCGTTTTTTGAATTTTTCTTGCAAAAAACGGGACGGTTTGGCACCGTTTTACCGTTTTTTTACCGTTTTACACCGTTTTACATCGTTTTTTGCAACACTGTTGCTGGAACGTCATCATAATAAAAAAATTACTATGTTGCACGGATACGGGTACGGGTATCGTATCCGATACGATACGGATACGGCGATATTTTGAAAAATCACGGATACGGATACGGGTATATAGTTATTATTTTAATATATTTATATTATATATAATAAATAAATAAATAATATTTTTAAATTAAATATCATGATAATAAAAAAAATAAACATAACAATACAAGTATCATAAAATTATCTTAAATTATTTTAGAAGTATCCTAAAACTAATTTTAAAAGTATCCTAGAAGTATCCTAAAAGTATCATATACAAATTATTTAAAAATATTATGGGCCAAAACATATATTGGGCCGAAGTATCCTAAATGGAGTATCACAGCCGTATCATAAACGTATCCCAGCCGTATCCTACCGTATCCTGCCGTATCCCCGCCGTATCCGAAAAAAATAAATATTAAAATAATCGGATACGCCACGTGGCGTATCCGATACGTATCGCAGCCGTATCGCACCCGTATCCTCAGGATACTTCTGCATTTTTGGAGTATCCGCGTAACATAGAAAAATTATGATAACGGAACCGTCAAAAACAATAGATATAAAACGTGTCATATATGGATGTCTTGGATAGATATAACCAAGATAATACAACAGAACTATATATGCACGCTAGGACATAGATATTCACTTTAGTCCAATCATCGATTAATTACGAGTAGAGAGTGTTGGGATTTTGGCGTATCCTTATTGCACAGCGAAACGTATCCCAAAATCTAATCATCGGATATGTGTAATTTTTTTACACCCAAAGGAAGAGTTTTAAAAAAAATACCACGAATTTGGCTAATCCGGTGAAGGAATTTTGATATGATCACGTAAGGCGATGCTCCAAAAGACAACACCTCTATCAATATCCGCACATGCCTTGTCCAAATTGGATATGAAGATCTGGCGATGCTTGTCCTTGATCTCCCTCCCTTAAAAAAATCGCCTCCCAATCTCTTTCTCGCTCTCAAAAGAAAATTTTCATGATCAATTGGTTAGTTGCATTAACCTTAAATCTGAGGCGGTTGCTTAGTATCTATCACATACATACAATCTTTCATTCTCCAAATGAATAAACCGGTGATTAAAAAAAGTGTAACCAATAATGTAGCATCTCATACTCACAACTCTTCATATTCATGTGATTTTTTGTGTCCAATTCAGTACACGTCTTTGTGTTGTGATAGTATATGTTTATTTAATGTTATCAACATATTAAATTTTCATTTAACTATGTAAATTATAAGTGTCTCCTAGAAAGACATTATGAATACTCAAATTAAATGAATGATTCGTGACCATAACATATTTATTAAATAGACAAGCAATTATTTATTTTGTTCTATCAATATCCGTTGATCAAGGACATGAAATTTTGTCATCATTTATAAATCAATTTAACTCTTTCCCTATCTAGAATTAGAATGACTATTCAATTTATGTATTAACAACACATGTTAATCTTATTTAGTGCGGGCACACATTTCCTTCAACCCCAATTCATCGTTGGGCCCTGAGAGATATCTCTTTAAAATACTAAAGGAACATTGTTGACTTGTTTGATGATATTCAAAACAATACTCGAGATACTAATGTTTCATCTAAGTGTGATTATTAGGGACGAAGTAAATACAGTTTTGGATCAACTAGAAGGATGTACAAATAAGGATAGACAAACGTATACGTTTGCTGGAATGGTTGAGTTCACAATAAGATTGTACAAACTCAAGAACCAGGAGATAGTTCGTTAAGGACCAGGGTGGTTCGTTCGAACGGACTATGATGGTTCGTCCGAATGAATGGGTTATTCCCGTTCGAACGAACATGTGTATAACTGGAACACGGTAACAGTGGCTGGTTCGTTCGAATGAACATTATGGTGCGTTCGAACGGACTATGCTCCGAATTATGTGTTGACAGTTTTACAAGATATGTCCAATTAATTATCCTTAATTATTAACTTGGACCTGAGATTAATTGGAATTAAACTCCATATCTGAGATTAGTAAGGTTTCCTACATGGACGGATCCAAGATGAGTTTATGGAGAGGACGAATTTTATAGGGGAGGGCCGAATTGAAAAAAAAAAAAATTCAAAATACGTGGATTGAAGATTTCGAACTCAAGAGTCCTCTCCTCCAAAACACACATTTTACCACTACACCGCTCCGCTCTTTGTGAACTATATACAACTTTATCATAATTATTATTTTTAAAACGGCAAAACCTTCATTTTCAATGAATAATACCTAGGTTTTCGATTTCATGGAGGGGCTCCCGCTCGCCCCTCCTGGATTCGCCACCGGTTCCGTAATATCTAAAAAATATATATACACACAACATTCTCTCACCAAAACATGATAAAAACATGATGTTATGGTGATTTGTATTTTTATGATGTGAAAATTCTACTTCTAATCCTGTTACGATGTCTTGTTGTGTAGTGTTACTTAAAGAAAATACCCAGAACAAATTTTCGCAAATGTAATAATAAATTATGTGAAATAATAATTTCTACATTGGCTATTATAATTGGTGCATACTTACGTGGGGACATTGCCTTTACATAGAAAAGCTAACATAATTGGTAGTGATCGATAAATCATATCATTATTTATATATATCTCTTTTACCACATAAATGTTCGCTCAAACCTCATTTGAAAGCAAACCCAACCTCAAATCGCCAACTTCTTTCTATCCCTTTACTACTTCTGAAAAAGGGAAAACAACCCCCCCAAAAAAGTCTTCCATTTTCCTGTCTAAATAAGCCATGGCCGATAGAGATTTTGATGAAGAAGAGATTTGGTCTTATGTAGGACCTGAAAAAGATAATCGGTCTAGTCCCAAAGTTACCAAAAAACACAAAAACAAATCCATATCTTCTCCTTCTTCTTCTAACAACACATCTTCTCCTAAAACAATACCAAAATCAAACGGTACGAATAAAGCCACGAGGCAGACTGCTCCGGTGAACATCCCTGATTGGTCCAAAATATACCAACAGAAGAACTATAACCAATGTGCTGACATGACAGATGATGACGAGGCCGAAGATGGGTCGGACGAGAGAGTCCCGCCGCATGAATGGTTGGCGAGAAAAATGGCGAGGAATAATATATCGTCGTTCTCGGTTTGCGAAGGGGCTGGAAGAACCCTAAAAGGGAGAGATCTAAGTAGAGTTAGGCATTCAGTGCTTACCAAAACTGGTTTTCTAGAGTAAGTTATGAGAATTCATGGTTTGTTTAATTATTAAGTTAGGTTTTATAAACTATTATGGTAGGTTTAGCATCCATGCTGGTTATTTTCTTCTTTCTTTTAAGGTTTATGACTAATGAGGAGTGAGTAATTCGGTGTTTTGTTGTAGCACTGAGATTTTGTGGTTTAATGTGCTCGATTAGCTGTTATAGGTCTTTTTTTGTATTGTAAGATATATGAGGGTTTTTATGAACGAATATTGAAATGACTTCTGTTTAATTAAATCATATTTTTGGTCATCACTTTGAAAAAAAATCTGAACATCAATTATTCCAACTTTAATCATTTACTATATATTTAAGTGACTTGTATAGTTTCAAATATTTTTTTTTTTTAATCTTCTCTAACATTCTTTATCGTTTTTAAATGTACCTTAAATTATGTAGGTGGTGATCCACTGATACCGATACACCTACACAATATTTACGAATTATTTTTGACACTGGGTTATTTCAAAATCCCAATTTGTAAGAATAGCTATCATATTTTCAAATTTACAAATCTCACTCTTTGGACAGTTAGTCTAACGAAAGAGAATGATATTTCGCCAGAGTGTCTAGCGAAAATGTTTAATCATGATTTTTACACGTTAACCTAAAAAGAGTTAAATAATCTATTTTTGTCAAACCTTCTGACGAAAGAGGAAAATAATATTTTATTATTATTTTTTATAATAATTGTTTTCATTTTAAAGCAGCAAAAAATATATATTTTGCACTTTCGCCAGTTCAGTTGGCGAAATTACATGTACAAGCACTTGTTTAGGAATTTTTCTATAAGTTTTTAGAGACATATACGTAAATTTATCATTACTTCATACTGGTATTAATAAATTAAATTATGTTTGTGTTGGTTATATTTGCTATTATGTGTGAAATGACTGTGTGAAATTGGAGAGTTTTATCTTAAATTTTTTATTTTTTTTTTATTAATTATGGATTTATGTGAAAATTTTATAGCCGAATTTCTAAAAATCATAACAATTATAAAAATAAATGGAATTGAGTGAGATAAGATCACAAACAAACTAGACACAATAAATAGCAAACATGATATTTTTTTGTGATTTTAAAAGATATAGAAATCAGTCAAATCTATTTTACGAAACATGAGAGAAAAATGAAGAATTTTCATAGCAATTTAACCGAATTATCCAAATACTTTTATCTCTTTATTTTTAAATTAAACAGATAAATCTCCAAACATGAAAAAGATGCACAAACAGATAAATAATGCAGAACTAATTTTTATACAGTTTTAAACATCACAAGAAAGCTTGTAATGCTGATTTTTCACATAAATCAATAATTAATAGAAAAATACAAATAAATTAGAAATTTCAGATAAAGTTCTCCAATTTCACACAATCATTTAGGGGTGTAAATGGCTCGGATATTATAGGAACCGACCCGAGCTCTATCCGACTAAATATCCAGATCCGAATAAAATTATCCGAGTCCGACCTGGATCCTTTTTCGGATCCCGAACCGAATTCCGATATTCAAAATATTCTCCGAATCCGGATCCGGATCCGAATAACAATAAAAAAAATGGGTGCCCGTTTTTCATAATTTATTTTATAATTAAAGGACTATGATCTCGTAGACCTAATAAAAATTAATATTCACATGACTCATGATTTATGAACCAATTTCAGTTTTAAAAAAATTACCTGAAAGCTATTTTCAAAAAAATCCAAATCCTAAAATTATTTCCTTTCCCACTAAGACTTTCTCTCTCCCTCCCTTTTTTTCAAGTTTCCTGAGTGATTTCAATTTTTGAAAAATTATGATTTACTCTTTAAGTAATATTTTAGTTTTGTTTGTAATGTCGAAAGTAAAATAAATAATTATGTTACGTGTCAAATATCCGTTTTAATTATCCGTAAAAAATCTGTATTCATATTCGTATCCGACAATGTCTGAGACGTATCCGTGTCCGTTTAATATATGAACCGTATCCGGATCCGGGTTGTTCCGGATCCGAAAAATATGGATACAGATCTGGTATGACCACTATCCGAACCGTTTACACCCCTACAATCATCCCACACCTAATAACAAATCTTACAGAACAAACATAATTCAATTTGGACATCTCAGTAAAAATTAATGACAAATTTACATATATATTCCTACAATCTTACAAAAAAGTCCCTAAACATGTGTGGGTTCCTGCATTTTCGCCAATTAGGTTGGAGAAAGTGCACAAAAAAAAATTGCTAATTCAAAATGAAAACAATTATAAAAATAATAAAAAAATATTATTTTTTTCTTTCGCCAGAAGGTTGACGAACTAGTTTAATTAATTTTTTTTTTCAGGTTAACGTGCAAAAAATCATAATTAAACACTTTTGTCAGATCCTCTGACGAAAGATCATTCTCTTTCATCGTACCCTCTTACCACGTTTTCGAAATAGCCAAGTGTTAAAAAAAAAAATTAACTTTACACCTATGTTTTTTTATGAACATTGATATTGCTATGATTTGATGTCTTAATTTATATTATTTGACAATTTCTCATTTTAATTTATTTGTTATATCTTAATTTATTGATTGGTAGGAATCTGATTAATTATCTTCTCCCACGTCATTGATGATTTGTATCCTGGCGTATATTTTAACAATTATCTGCTTGTTCAGTGTCCATTCCGAGCATATATTTTGCTTTTTGTAAGTTAGGTACTAGACTACTAGCTGGTATCTATCTACTCAATAATATCATTGGTTTTCTGTATGGTAATTATGATTTAAAAAATGAAACTACTGTTCTGTAAACTTTTTGTCTATTTCTTTATTTTATGTTATTTTATTCTTTACTTTTATGGGTTTTCTTTTCTGCCATTATTTGATCTTGTCTGCCCATGCCTGTGCATGTGCCTCTTAATCTCTTATTCCTTCATAATGCATTAGTATTGTGAGATAGCAATAAAATATTATCATAGGAATTAATTTCTCAATACCTTATTTTAGTCAAAAGTGCTTATAAAAATAGGATAAATATACTTTTTCTTTTGTCCCCTTTCCTATCCCATCATTTGATGGGTTGATCATTAGTAATAAACAAAATAAATAAAATGTCTTAAATTGAGTTCATCTCATCGTTGTATTGATGAGATAAAATTGTCTTACTGTGGCAAATATAGTTTTCAATGAATACGTAATAAATGATTAAATGAATTCGGTTTAATACATTAGTATCTATGTTACGCAGATACTTCAAAAATACAGAAGTATTCTGAGGATACGCGTATCCGATACGGCTCGGATACGTATCGGATACGCCACGTGGTGTATCTGAATATTTTAATATTTATTTTTTTCGGATACGGCGGGGATACGGCAGGATACGGCTGAGAATACGTCCAGGATACGGCTGGGATACTCCATTTAGGATACTTCGGCCCATTATATATTTTGGCCCATAATATTTTTAAATAAATTATATAGGATACTTCTAGGATACTTCTAGATTAGTTCTAAAATATTTCTAGAACAAGTTTATGATAGTTTTATGATACTTGTATTGTTTGATTGATATTATTTATTATCATAATATTTAATTAAAAAATATTATTAATTTATTATTTAATTTATTACTTATTTATTAATTATATTTAATATAAATATATTAAATTAATAATTTTATAGCCGTATCCGTATCCGTGATTTTTTGAAAATTACCGTATCGCCGTATCCGTATCGTATCGGATACGCTACCCGTATCCGTATCCGTGCAACATAGATTAGTATGTATTAAATAAGTATTTGTTAACCGATAATATAGTAAATGAATAAATGGAATCGCTTTAACACAAAAAAATATTCTAACTTAATACATGTCTTTAATTAATTTGTTTAATTTATCACTAATTATCAACACATTAAATAGACCTGGGAAAATTTAGAAGAAACGGAACAAATATATTTGTCTCACCGTATACTACTTTAACATCACATTTAATACTTAATGACAAAATATCACAAATTTAGAAGGGGCTTTGTATCGTCACTCTAAAAATAATAGCCTATTATGATTGTACTAATAAATAAATGAAAAATTATACTTGTCCCTTCTAAATTCCCCCACACAAATTAATGTATTAGCAAGATAAATCATATAGACAAAAATGTGAAACAAGATTTTGCGTGGGTGTTAAATCAGGTTTGTTTATTCATCTAATAGATATTTATTTAACATGTATTCATTTATTAAATCACTTCTATTTACCACCTACATAACACCTAAGCAATACGACAAGGGAATTGTAAAAGAACTTCATATCGCCACTCTAAATATACATATTCTATTTCCATATATGAAAATAAGGAAACTCAATTAATATACATGTAGCCGAATATATTTATGTATGTATTTGATATATATATAAGACTAGGGGTGTTCAAATGGTTTGGTTTATTTGGTTACTGAACTGAATCGGTCAATTTCGATTTATTTGGTTTGGTTTAGTGGATTATTTGGTTCAGTTTGGTTTAAAATTTGTGTTATTCGGTTTTTATTGGTTCGGTTTGGTTTGGTTTTGTGTTTTGAAAACCGAACCGACCATTATAATTATCATATGACATGCAAAAATATACGGTATAATAGAAATTTGGAATGCGTAAAATATTTGAATGATCATATTCATAATAATGTGACTTTATAGGTTTGAAATGATAGAGTAAGTCTATTTTTATTAAATAAAATTGGTGAAATTTTGCATTTGAGTTAATGGATTTGATGTTATTTTGCATTGAATATATGTTGATTTTTTGGTTATTAGTTTGAACTGATTACTTTTATTTTAAAAAAATTGAGCATTCGTCTCTTTGGTGTGTGAATTGAATTACATAATCAACTATTATATGTGGTAACTAGAAATTGATTTTTGTTATATATATTTGAAAGTAATAGAGTCCACATTGTATAAATTAGTTACACTGCATTCTTATTCGGTTTGATTTAACCGAATAAACCAGTTAAACCGTTTTTAGTTTAACTGGTTCGGTTTTAGTTTGGTTCGAATATTGATTTGGTTGGTTCGGTTTAGATTTTAATTTGGTTTGGTTTAAACTGATTTTACTTTAAATTGTTAGCCGCCAATT
This sequence comes from Luzula sylvatica, assembly GCA_946800325.1. Lineage (NCBI taxonomy): Eukaryota > Viridiplantae > Streptophyta > Magnoliopsida > Poales > Juncaceae > Luzula > Luzula sylvatica. The sequence goes on along the minus strand of OX326957.1, from coordinate 17,843,002 downwards.
GTTAGATGCCAATGGTTAACGAATAAACCATTTGAACCCCTAAGTAGGACCACACCCTTCATAATTTCGACACACACAAGTGAGAGGTAATCGTTAGCCGCCAATTTTGATGGTTTCAGCTAGGGTTTTCTTGGCCGAAAAATAAAGAGGGGAGAAAGAAAAGAGATCGAGTCGAGCCGCCGCCGCCGCGGCCGCCGCCGCCGCGGCCGCGGCCGCCTCGCTAGTACGGGACGATCATATTTTTTCAAGACGGACACGGTGGATACGAGTAGAGGCTTCAAGATTTTCAATCTACGCGTGATCAAGCTCAACGACTAGACGGGACGCAAGAAGAAGACACGCCGAGTCGGGATATTAGCGTTCACTGAATCAATCGTGATTCGGAAGGTATAAATACAAACACTTTTTCTTTGAGTTTAATTTAATTGCACGGATCCTCGTGGACAAGTCCCGTAATATAATTTTTGTAATTTCCGATGTGTTTTATGTCGTGGGACCCAACACTTCGCTGGTTCGATTTGCTTTTGTACATTTTATGTCGGATAAATAAATGACAAATAAATGGCTTTGAAAAACTCACATGTCTAGATAATTTGCTGTCGGATAATTTTCTTTTGTACATTTGGTGTCCTGTCGCATTATTAAAAAAGAACAAATAAATGACTTCGTTCATGATAAAGTTGGATTAATTCTTGGCCATGAAACATATTCGAATTGGATTGTTTTTAATCTTCATGTGTTGAGATAAATCTAAATATTCAAATAAACCATCTTGACATAAGAAAAATTATCTTTGATGTTTACAAAACATAGGCAAACGTATTATATAATGTATTACTCAGTTGGATTCAAATGTGCCATAAACCCAAAAGCTGAAATCTAAACGCTAAACCCGAATTTTGAAAGATTAAACAATAAAACATCATCATCATCATCATCATCATCATCATCATCGGCATATCATTATCAATCATCATCGTCATCGTCGTTGTTCTCGTCGTCATCGTCATGAAAGTCTTTGTTATTTTGAACACATGTGATTGTATATTTTTTTAATAACTGAATTCATTAAAGTTTGACATGTTGTTTTGTTGTGAAATATTGATATTTTGTGTATTGTGTATTTATATGTTATTTACAATGCATCAATATTCGTTGATATGATGCACGCAGTCAACATATATTTTACAACTATTTACCGAGTCGATTATGTCTTCATTCATAAATAAACGAATATTCCATATCGCTCACACATAACACACTAAATTACACATGTGGTTAATATAATTAATGTTCTTCCGACTTTTTGAGCTTTGAGCAAGGGCGGATTAACAAAGGGAGACCTACATATATATAAGACCGTATCTTTTTCTAAAAAAATATAGGATCGTATCTAATTAACTATGCCGTTTGCACTTAAATTAAACTCGATAGGTACATACATACCTCCGCAAAATAAAAAACCACAAATGCCAATACCAATTTGAGAATATAAGAAAAAAATTTAATTGAGAAGATTCATTATAAAATAATATTGTATACGATGTGTGTGTAAAAGAAATAAAGAGTTAGGTTTTAATCTTACGATTCGGAAATAAAAGAAAACAATGACATAATTAAAGTATATTGTTTATAAGTTTTTGTAAAATAATAACACAAATAATTTCTTGAAAGATAAATATTAAACACATAATCCAAAAATTAGATCGGATCATATCAGGTTATTGAGTTGTTAAAGACGACACCAAAAATACAAGTTTGAGAAGAACAAATACAGAATCGTTGATTGATAATGATACACTTATATTTGACATCTAAATTTGTATCAGCTATGATTATATATGTGGATATGCAAAACTGAGTGTAAAATAGAAAGTTGGGATTAAAAAATAATATGTTGTGAGAAATTTTGAATTCAAATTTTATTGACATTAATAAATGGAGGAAATATGAGCAATTTTTATTTATTATAAAAAAATTGAAAGATTAGGGCGGATGATTCTTAAGTTCCTATTTATAATACTAGTGTAAAAATATGTATGGTCCTCCCAAATAAATTAATAAAATTTAATATCAATGTATATAATTTATAAGATTACTAGCAATAGCCCGCGCAATTGCACGGGACTTCGTAACCTTTTTTTACTTGTTTTTTAATAATTTGTTTAAATAGAATTTGCGCGGATGCTGTTAAACTCAATTAATATAATCATAATATGTTTGCAAATATATTGATATCAATAAATGCATTATAATTAATAAATATTCATGAAATTGGTCTATCATAGATATATGTATTATAATTAATAAATGTCCATGAAATCGGTCCATCATTATAAATTCACACAAAATAAATAAAAATATAACATGTTATAATTCAAAAATAATTAAATTTTCAAAACAAATAAAAGAAAACTATGAATAATACACATAAAACCGAAATATATTTGAAACGTAATCAATTAACATTAAAAATAACAATTTTTATTTAAAAAGAGCACAATTGTAAATGATACCATAAAAAATTAGCAATTGAGCCAAAGTTTCATACGAAGATTATATATGCAGCCCCAATAACACAAAAATAACATCTTTGATGAAACGACAAAAGAGAATTAAGTATGTTGATTAGTATTATTGATTGACTCAATTAACGATTCAATTGATCGTTTGATTGAATTGATCTGTTAATTAACATTTACTGATATTAACATATTATAAATTATTGATGTATTAACTAAACGTGTCAATTAACATTTAATTGAGTAAATTAGAAATGTTAATCAATTAATTTTGTCATCTCATAAAAAATATTATGATGAGTTTTGGTGGACAACTGCATTCTTCTTTCATACATGAATACATGAGTATAATATGTATTGCAATAGAAAAAAAATTTAAAAAAAAAAAAAAAATTGGACACGTGGCATGTTACGGTGAGATGTTCGAGATTATAACTATTGAGTATATCACACGAAATTCATGATTCACATGCCACAAGTAATACTCAGTTGGTCCATGCAACTATGTTCCGACTCTTCTGATAAATCGATGGATTCTCTTTTTTTTTCTTTGGTTGGTACGCCCATAGTTTTTTTCCCCTGGTGTGAAATTTGAAAAGTAATTTATCAGTATACCATATTAGTTTCTTTTGGGCTTTCTCTCAAGTTCATTTAAAATGGAAATAGCATGTCAAATAATGAAAGAGTTAATCTAATTTCTTATTTTTCATTTATTTGCAAGTCTGTACATGAATTCACATTATTGTGGATTTTACTTTTTAGCCATTGATTTTTTTATGTATCTTCATCACATCTATTTATATTATGTTTAATTTTTCGATGCTTGTATTTTTTACAAAATCACATTTTTTACTGTTAGACGTTGAGATCCAGTTCGATCCCGGTCATCGATTATATGTAATTATTTATATGTCACTATTTTACAAATGATTTATGTTATCTATTAATTTTTTAAATGCAAAGTGTATAATTAAAATTCTACGTAGTTAGAAATTTCAATATTTCTTCTTTCTCCTTTTTCTATTCTTCAAAAAAAATCATTAATTTAGAATTTCCCTTTTCGCATATCAATTCGTTTGAGTTTTTCCTTAATTTTGGACCCTTCATATTTTAGTTTATCTATCACAACTTAAATATATACACATTATGTAATACTTGAAAAAAATATATATGAAATATACATTTTTTGTATAGTTATATTTGTATAGTATATTATCATGGTAATATTTTATTAACAACAAAACTAAAAAAATTAATTGCGTTGCCCGGGACGTATCATATAGTTTGAACTCCTTATTTTTCCAGGCGATGGATAATTTAATATACTATTTCTTTTGGTTGAGTTTTTAATATACTAATTTTGTAATATTACTTATTTAAATTATATATCTATAATTAAAACATGGTGATCATCTTCACATACTCAGGATATAAAACTAATTATGAAGATAATGCACCCATATTGTAATTAATAGGATATAATGCATAGTAACAATGTTGGTATTAGTCATATCAAGTAAATGGGTGGATAATCAATACACTAATTAAGTCATGACCTATTTCAATGAGGATGTAGACAAGATATCCTATCTTTTGTTTTAAATTATTGGATTTTATGTAAATCTTCGTTCTTTGCAAATACAGTACCTCTAGATTCTCTAGGACTTTAAGAGGCAAACGTAGGGATGTCAATGGGTCGGGTTCGGGTCGGGTATAGGCTCACCCATATCCTTATCCATCTTAATCGGGTAATACCCGTATCCGACCCGTCAACTAAACGGATAATTTTATCCGTCCCGTTTAGTACCCGCGGGTTTTCGGATTACCCACGGGAAATTTTACCCACACCTAAACATATACAAAAACATTAAAATATACAAACGAAAAATATATATTTTCAAATTAAAATAACATCATAGATTCATATAACATAATAATATCACAAAATCACAAAATAGACAACAAAATATTTTTAAACATAAATTTTGGACCGTGAACTAACAGAAATTGTATAATAAAACTAAAATTGATAGAAACGTAAAATAACAGTAAAAACAAAAATAAATAAACATAAATATAGGAAATTATTTATTTTATTTATTTATTAAACATATAAAAAAATAATTTGTATAATAAATAATCAGTAGAAAACATAGATTAAAACCAATAAAAAATCAACCAAAAATAATAAAATATATAAAAATATGAATATAATGAGGGTTATTAAGAATCGGGTTCGGGTCGGGCATACCCACGGGTCGGGTACGACCTCACCCATACCCTACCCGACCCGAGCCGGATATTTTTTAATCGGGTAATATCCGACCCGCGGGTAGGCTTAATCGGGTACCCGTCGGGCACGGGTATTACCCAACCCATTGACATCCCTAGGCAAACGTTGGGATATGATTGCATTTTTTAATAGAAATTAGAGTACATATAATTGATATTGGATTTGGCCATGTTCATTTCCAAAACAATAATTCTGGAAAAAACATCTAATAGACTAAAAGTAAGCTATTTATTTATCCACACCTTTTTTTTTACCCAACTTTGTACAATTTATTTGTGATACATCGTCACATTCATTTCAACCCATGAATTATGATATGTGAAAAAAATTAGATCGTTGATTAATTATTGATTTTTTATAATCATATTTTCTTTGTAACAATTTAAGTGACCATTATTTTACAATATATTTTAAACATTATTAGAAATCCACATCATCTTACACTTATGACGTGAACTAATATTATCGGATAGATTCATGTTAGGCTAAGTATATATTTCAATTGTTTATCATTTCACATACGATTATAAAATCAAATATGAATATAATGGAAGATGCAAATTTTATATATGACATAATATGTAATATTACAAAACATACAACATATATTGAATGGTTAAGATACTTAATTAAGTATCTTGAGTTTGGTAGTTATGATTTTTTGACTATTGAATTTGCTTTGAGATTTGTGCATTTAATGATGACCACACATTTTTATGGAAATTATTAATGATGAGTATAAATATCATTAAAAAACGCAAATCTCATATCAAATCCAATGATCAAAAAATCATAAGTACCAAACTCATGATATTTAATTGAATATCTTAGCGATCCTCCAACATATATTAGTATTATTTTTAGAAACTTAATTTTAAAAATCCACCAAATATCTTTGTTTTAATTGTCTCTTTATTATGACATCCGTATTAACACAGTTCATTCATCGTTTTTCATAATTTGAATTTGCAAAAATATTATGTAAACAAATACAATGTAAATAAATGCATGTTTACATAATACAATTTTAAGTAATCTATTTACGTAAAATTTTAAGTATTATTATTTATTTTTTAAAAATTATAAATATAAGAAATCCATATAATATTGAGTTGATTATATTTGTGTTTTTAAATAAACAAATTTAATATTATTTTTTTACAAATTAACAGAAATAAAAAAAAGTAGTTTATCCATCTAAATAACCATTTACTTATAAACATATAGTAGTATTGTTATTTTTAAAAATATAATCTTAAAAAAAATCATATGATATGAAATATTTTATATTTATGTTTATCCTAAATTAATTTTTTATATTATTTATTAAGTTATTTTCATTATTAAGTTTAATTTTCATTGTATTTTGAATCAATAAAAACCGATTAGTATTATATAATTAATGATGTGTTACTTGTATGATCCATAATTTTTATATTTAATATTGTACGAAATATTGTGAATAATGATTATATAATATTTATTATTATATTTTTTTGTAAAATTATGTTATAACTTATATATTATTATACAATGATAATAATATTAGTTTCATTATTTGATTAAAAAATGGGATTTTTTGTTATTGTAAAATATATATACATAATCATAAATAAATGAGTTCAAATAATTTTGTTATGAGATGATATTATCAATATTATCATAAAAATATTTATTTTGTATTGAAATGAAAAAAACATAATTAACATGTTCGTCGCGTAGCGCGAGTATTCTCCTAGTTTTATTAATTTAACAGATGTTTATTTCGTTTATTTGGTTGATTTGTAACCATATATTGCAGTAGTTTTGTTCCTATTAATTATTATAAATCTAATTAAGGGTTCAGGGTATATAAATATTTCTCGTTAACATTATTTATTCCCATTTGAATTAAACCAAAGAAGATAATATAGATAAATATAGTGTTATTTCCAGGAGCAAATTCTTCTGCGTCAAGAATATTCGTCTGTATTTTTGTTATAGTATGTATTTGAAAGATAAATCATTAATTAGTTTATTTACCATTTTTTTTAATTAATATATAAACTTATTATTAATGCAAAATCCAATAATAATGTTTAGAAATAATTAACTCAATTTACACGAACATTAATTTTTGTTTATCATATTATTTTTTATTTATTTGTTTTTATTATTGATAATTTTATATAGGGAATAAATTATGAAATACTTATTGTTTAAATGTGTATCTTAATCTTAATAAGTGAGGGACATTTGAATAAAATTTCAAATAATTATGAATATAATTTGTACTGTATTTTTTTTCACAAATAGAATATTTGGTGAATGGTTAGACTTTTTTTTAGGAATAAATAAATTGTGAGTCACTTATTCTAGACGCATAGAAAATAGCTTTAGCGAATAAGATCATTCTATAATCATTATTTATATGGAAAATGTGATAAATATGGATTAGAGCGTTATAAACCCATGGAGAGGTAAAGGAGCCCACAGAAAAATGATGACTACTCGTGCACCATGAACAGAGTTCTTTTCTTTCCATAATGGTTTGGATTGGACAAAGTTCCACCACCATATATATTTTATATATTTTGCTGTTTGTTGAAATTGGAGTCTCGATACATGTGTTTGTGTGTGTGTGTGTGTGTGTGTGGTGGTGGTGGTGTGTGTGTGTGTGTGTGTGTGTGTGTGTGTGTGGGGGGTGGGGGGTGGGGGGGATCTTAGTATTTAAGTGATTCGGTGTATTTTATCTGTATAAAATTGTTAATTTTACTGATTGAAAGTGTAATTTCAGAAAATTGTCCCTCCCACCCACCCAACCCCTCTCATCTAGTGTTTTAAATATCATTGATACATGAATCATAATTTATTTTAATATTTAATTTTGGATCAATCCACTATTTCACAATTTTTTTCTTATTTTGTCTTTCTATCCCTATGCAGCACCAATAATTTATCTTCTTTCTCACAATCTTTGAACAATAAAAATATATTCACACACGATACGGATAAGGTCATATGTCGGTTTTTTAAAAAATATAAAATACGATACGTCTATTATATATAAAATTTTATTATTTTAATAATTATAATTTATATATTTAATATTTATTTTTTATATATTATATTTTTGACATAAAATATACTAAAATTTTGTTATTGCAGAAATAACTTCTTTTAACTAAATGTTCATTATATTTAGTTATTTACTTATGTATATTACTTATTTATTTCGATTTAGAATTTATATTTTAGTTTTTCATATATGTTTATTGATGCGTTATAAATATCTGACAAGTATCCTGTAGTTTTCAAGAAATATTTAATATTATTTTGAAATAAAATATTTGAATACGTCACGTAGAATCGATACGTATCCGATACATATCTGACGAGTATCGGTATTTGATAGAATACGGTTTTATTTTTGAAATATCGGTCTAACATATATTAAAATGGATTAAGTTATATCCTCTCCGGTTCTTATAAAACTCGAGACATTCAAATATTTATCTTTCTTTAAATTTGTGCCCCAATACAGGCCCAATAATTAGTGGGCTTATGTAATATAATTTTGTCAAGGAAAAATTCCATTCATATTTATATACTACCACTCATAACTCATTGGATCAAAAAGCCCATGTCCACAAAAATAATGATGTAGTACTACATTGTGTAAAATCTAGCAATAGGAAAATATTAATATTTCTCAGTAGTTGTATTATATTTAAGTAATTTATTGAGAAAATAATATGAAAATAATTGGTCCACCAAACTTAATGGAAGAGGTCAAATTAATAAAACTAATATTACAAGTAGTTGAGACAGAATAACAATTCTACTTAGACAAAGATTGTTGGCCTAATAATAATAATAATAATAATAATAATAATAATAATAATAATCTAACTATTCCGTTTCCCCTAATCATCATAAACTGATAAAAGCTAAATTATAACTTATTAATACATACATTTAAAAAAAAAAAAAACTTAAGATAAATATATTAAATAGACGGTCCATTCAACTACAGCCACGTGGAAGCACTGTACAAAATTCCATACATGCCATATTGTAGGCGATCAAACAATTGCTTAAAAAGATAAAATAGGTTTCTTGGGGGTTCAGGAAGCTCCAGCGACCATTGGTATACTTTTCACATAGACTCGTTCTACGAACAAACTAAACATACTCATGCATCGGTGTTCGTAGACTGGGTGCAAAGGGATATTAACTGTGCCGTGTGAAGTGATTTCTTTCTAATAAGAAAAGAAATCATAATAAATACGAATTTCTTTGTGTCATTTTCTTTCACCAAAAGATCCTCTCTATTTCGCTCTAATTTCGTGCAAATTTGATTACTTCCCTTTCTCAATCGGTGAGTTATTTTTGTTTCTATGTACTTTTTTTTTTTGAGTTTTTGGTGCTATTTTAATGGGGTTTTATTGATTTATTAATTTGGGGATGAATTCTTGTTGTGGGAATTTCAGAAAAAATCAAAGCATGGCGAAGAGTTCCTTCAAGCTTGAGCATCCGCTTGGTTAGTATTTCACTCTTGATTAACTTTGTATGGTACTTAATTTTGAAATTAGGTTTTATTTTTTTTCTTTTTAAAATCGATTAATTAGGAAGGTAATTTGTGGTAATAATAAAGGGCTTTTGTCGATTTTCAATCGTGGTCATGGATTGGAGGATTAAAGTGAGGTTTTTGTTTATGTATCTACTCGAGAAGATCGAATCTTTGAATTTAATGTGTTTTATACTTTTTATGATTTCAGAGAAGAGGCAAGCTGAAGCTGCACGTATTAGAGAGAAGTATCCTGATAGAATTCCAGTATGAATTAGTATTCTGTACGATTTATTGAAATACTTTGATTTAACTTATCTTCCCCAATTATTTTCAATTTAGGTCATTGTTGAGAGGGCTGAAAGGAGCGACATTCCTGAAATTGACAAGAAAAAGTTCGTATATAATTCATTTCCAAAAATTTCCAAAATGCCCAATTATTTAATTATTATTTTAATTTTATTTTAGGTATTTGGTACCCGCAGATCTGACTGTCGGTCAGTTTGTTTATGTGGTACGCAAGAGGATTAAACTCAGTGCCGAAAAGGCCATCTTTATCTTTGTCAAAAATACCCTTCCTCCAACTGGTAAATTTCAATTTCTTCTCAATTTAATTTTCGTCAAAAATAATATTAAGTATTTTTGCGTTGTTATTTTGCGAAGCTGCGATGATGTCAGCGATATACGAGGAGAACAAGGACGAAGACGGGTTTCTGTACATGACGTACAGTGGCGAGAACACTTTCGGTGGTAACTGAAATTCGTTGTTGTTGTTGATGGTAACTTTGCAAATAAGTCCTTCTACAATTGTATATTCGCGTTTCTTTGAAGTGCATGTCTATGTTGTGTGTCGTAGCTTGATGAATTCGAGTTTGATGTTATGATGTTATATTATGTGTTTACTCTGGATTTATTATACTATATGCTATTATTATGATTTGATTTAATAATGTTTAATTGTGTTGTTTCCCTCTAATTGTTATTTGGCATGTTTGAGTTGCAAATTTCTTGTTGAAAAATATTTGAGCCGAGTTGTATGAGCCAGATACGAGTTTTGATCAAGTTATTTTTGAAAATGAAAACTATTTCGAATCATAACTGAGTCAACCTGAGCTCGTTCGAGCCAAATCGTGTCGAGTCCGAACTTTCAGTTCGAGTTACATCTTGGTCCATCTGGCTCGAGTTCGACTCGTTCGCAGTCCTAGATATGCTAGTCTCATGAACTCGTCAATTAATCTCGCTCGAGCTCGACTCGTTTGCAGTCCTAGTTAATTAATTATATATCTTGTGTTATTGAACATGTTAATCGTTATAAAAGCTGTTTTGGTGAATTATGGGATCAAAGTAAAATTTCCTCATTTCAAATGTTCAATTGCATTTGTTAAAAAGTATTAGTAATTAGAATATTATTTTTGTACTTACTCAAATATTAATTTATTTATTGGAAAAGTAATATTAGTTTAAACTGTTTCTAAGAAGTAAATTAATATTTTATTTGTTATATGTTAATTCATAAATTAATTAATCATGTTGCCTATTTGAGAGAGGAGAGAGAAATTGAGGTTTTTTACAGAAAGAGCCCGTTTTTTTTTTTTCAAATTTTGGCTTTCCTCTTAATATTTTTATTGAGATGTGGTTCTAAATTTTTTTAAATTTACAGCATTTCTCCTACATGCAAAAGTTTTCTAGTAAATTAACACAGAGAAAAAAAAATGAAATATAATCTGTTTGAAAATTGAACTTCCAAAATACATGAACAAAACAGTAAGAACATCAAAATCCATAATCAAAAAATAAAAATTTCAAATCATTCATTTGATTTCATCATTGTTCTCATTTATTAGAGCCCTTTTTCTGATATTTCTCCTTGACCCATTTCATCCCCGAATTCGTACCGCTCTTCACTTTCTGCGCGCCCAATACCGCCACCACTTTCGCCTTGCTAAAACCGGTAAAAGCCATCGATTTCACGTTTGCGAGTGTACTGTTCGAACGAGTAACGGCCTTCTTCTTTTCATCCTTGCTCTCTTTTTTCGTCGAATCCGAGTCCCCAATTCCTCCTTCTCCATATATCTCTGCCCAACTTGGTGGCTCATCATGCGATGCCATATCCTTCAAAAATCCCACAAATTAACAAAATTTAGGCATAATCGATCCACTAATTAGAGAGTTAGAACTTAAAAATCAACATGAATTTAATAAAATCAAAACCTCAATGGATACGAACAAAAGAAAGAAGAATTAAGATGAGAGATATACCTCTGAGATCCTTTGATTTGACTTAGGAGAGGAGGAAAAAGCAGGTGCTTTGCCTCGGTTCGTAGAGAAGAAAAGTAGAAGAAGAATAAATCCATTGAATTTGGGCTTAAATATCAATATATACCAATTTTTCTTTGCTAAATTATTCTTCTGTTAAGTGGGCCCAACAAGTCAGTCTAACAAATAATTGATTTAGTGGTCAGCCTGTAATGTTTAATTGTTTAAATAATAATATTTGAGTTTCTTTTTTGTAAAGTTAAAGCTAGGCAAATGATGTTCATTGGTGGCTAGTTGGGTGAATTTGAATTTCAAAATTCATTCTTTAATGGGTTTGTATTGATTGTGAAGATATGGGTCCATGGTGGACCGAATGTAATGATTTGTGGTGGCATGGTGAACCAAGATCATGTATGTGTTGTATGGGTAATGATTTGAAAAGAAACAGCTAAATGTTGTGCGGTGACAGCTGAATTGCCTGAATGGAACAATGCACCACCAGCCTTTGGACAGCTTAACTAGTAAAAAAATGTAATTATGAAAATTAATTGGCAAACAAGTGTTACTTGTTCTAACTTATATATTTTTAACAACGCTAGGGGTTAGAATAGAGGGGTTCTTGTGTAATTATAAATAATGCAGGGTTATTCAGAGATATTGTGAAGTTCAAATGAGAAATATTGTTTTGTAAAAGGGCAAAGTCTTGGTTCTTGTTCTTCCTTTTGAAGATGGAATTTTTTTTTTTGGATTCGAAGTTTGATTCCTTATGTGATATCATCCTTTTTTCATATCTTTAAATATGTTGTGATAGAAAAAGATTGGATGATTATGTGATATTATTATGTTTATTTTTCATATATATGTTTTGAATATTTATATTTTTCGAATATTATTATATATATTTTCAATATTTAGATTTTTCAAATATTATTATATGTTATTTTTAATATTTTGTTCTCTTTTAATATCTTTGAATATGTAATGATAGAAAAATGTTTGATGATTATGTGATATGATTATGTTTATTTTTCATATAATATATGTTTTGAATGTTTATATTTTCCGAATATTAGAAATTGTGTTTTTTATATCCAAGATGTTTTTTTGTAATTTCGGCTCGACTCGAAATCGACTCCATTCGACTCGACTCCGACATGACTCGACTCGGCTCGTCTCCACTCGACTCGGCTCGAACTCGAACTTAACTCGAACTCGACTCGAACTCGACGCGACTCGAACTCGACTCGACTCGAACTAGAGTCGGCTCAAAGCCGAGTCCACTCGACTCAACACGATTCAACACGACTCCACTCGACTCTACATCGATTCGAATCGATACGACATAACGTATTTAAATTTATCTAGTTATTTTGTATATTTAAAGACCGTGTGATACTATTATGTACTTTTTTCATATAAAATAAGTTTTGAATATTTATATTTTTCGAATATTATTATTTATTTTTCAATATTAGATTTTCAGAATATTATTAGATGATATTTTCAATATTATATTCTTTTTAATATTTATAAATATGTTATGATAGAAAAAGATTGAATGATTATGTGATATCATTATGTTTATTTTTCATATAATATATGTTTTGAATATTTATATTTTTCGAATATTATTATATATATTCAATATTTAGATTTTATCAATATTATTATATATTTGTTATTTTTAACATTTTTTTATATTTTTAAATATGTTATGATACAAAAAGTTTGGATGATTGTATAGGGAAATTGTGTTTATTATATCCAAGATGGTTTTTTTTTTGTAATTTACATAATTCCATACATTTTCAATATTTACGTTTTCTGAATATTATTATATGCTATTTATAATGTTGTGTTTTTTTAATATCTTTAAATATGTTATGATAGAAAAAGATTTGGATGATTATCTGATATTATTATGTTTGTTTTTCATACAATATATGTTTTGAATATTTATATTTTTCGAATATGTATATGTAAATTTTCAAAAATATTCAGATTTTCTGAATATTATTATTTGTTATTTTTATATATTTTTAAATATGTTATGATAGAAAGAGATTGGACGATTTTATAGGGAAATTGTGCATTTTATATCCAAGATGTTTTTTTTTGTAATTTACATAATTCCATATATTTTCAATATCTACATTTTCTGACTATTATTATATGTTATTTTCAATATTAATTGTTAGAACTCGAATCGACACAACTCGAATCGACTCGAACTCGAGTCGTCTCGACTCGTCTCAAACTCGACTCGACTCGACTCGACTCGACTCAGTTCGAACTCGACTCGACTCGGTTCGACTCGAACTCGGTTCGACTCGAACTCGACTCGACTCGTATTCGATACGACTCGACACGAAATCGACTCGACTCGACTCGACTCGGCTCGGCTCGGCTCGACAAGAAAATTGTGTTTTATATGATTTACAAACTATGTGATTTTATTATGTTTATTTTTCATAGGAGCTACTTTTCGAATATTTAGATTTTCTGAATATTAATATTTGTTATTTTTAACATTGTTTTTTTATATATTTTTAAATATGTTATGATAAAAAAAGATTGGATGATTGTATAGGGAAATTGTGTTTTTTATATCCAAGATGCTTTTTTTTGTAATTTACATAATTCCATATATTTTCAATATTTACATTTTCCGAATATTATTATATGTTATTTTCAATATTGTTTGAACTCGAATCGACACAACTCGACTCGACTCGTACTCGACTTGGCTCGACTCGTACTCGACTCGGCTCGACTCCACTCGACTCGGCTCGACTCGACTCCAACTCGACTCGGCTCAAACTCGACTCGACTCGGCTCGAACTCGACTCGACTCGACTCCACTCGACTGGAATCGATTCGAACTTGACTCGGCTCGACTCGAACTCGGACTCGACTCGGCTCGAACTCGACTCGACTCTGTTCGAACTCGAACTCAACTCAACTCGATCCGAAATGGACTCGGCTCGACTCGACTCGACTCGGCTCGGCTCGACAAGAAAATTATGTTTTTTGTATTATTTACAAATTATTTGATATTATTATGTTTATTTTTCTGAGAAGCTACTGTTTGGATATTTATATATTTGTGGAATATTATTATATATATTTACATTTTTCTAACATTATTTTATGTTATTTTTAATATTGTATTTTTTAATATCTTTAAATATGTTATGATAGAAAAAATTTGGATGATTATGTGATATTATTATGTTTATTTTTCATATAATATATGTTTTAACTATTTATATTTTTCGAATATTAGAAAATTGTGTTTTTTTATATCCAAGATTTTTTTTTTTGTAATTTCGGCTCGCCTCGACTCGGTTCGACTCGACTTGACATGAAATCAACTCGACTCGGATCGACTCGACTCGAACTCGACTCGAATTCTATTCGAACTCGACTCGCCTCCACTCTACTCGATTCGAACTTGACTCGAACTCGAACTCGACTCGACTCGAACTCGACTCGGCTCGACGCGACTCGACTCGGCTCGAACTCGACTCGACTCGACTCGGCTCGAACTCGACAATCGACACAACTCGAACTCGACCCGAAATCGATTCAAATCG
This sequence comes from Luzula sylvatica, assembly GCA_946800325.1. NCBI lineage: Eukaryota > Viridiplantae > Streptophyta > Magnoliopsida > Poales > Juncaceae > Luzula > Luzula sylvatica. Next base: position 17,827,786 of record OX326957.1, on the reverse strand, counting down.
ATACGACGCGACATATTTATGTTTATCTATTTATTTTGTATAATTAAGGAAAAAATGAACCGTATACACATTCGTAAAGTTTATTAAGAAAAAAACAAGTTTTGAATATATTTGTAACTCACATTTTCGGACTCTGAGACTCTGAATATTACGTAACTTTCGGACTATGAGAATCCGAAAATTTTATCTCAATTGGCACTCTAACCATCTCATAACCAAGTGATTAATCTCTGAATAAAAAAAGAAGGGAAATTTTGGTATTTAGACAAAATAAGTTTGGTATTACCAAAAATAGACCAATTAGTTTCAAAATTTGAGAAATAACACTGTCGAGAGTTTGCTAAATCACTCGACCTTTCAAAAGTCGAGCTCTTTTATGCCTTAACCACCCCTCCAACAGGACTAATTACTTCCCCACTTTGCTCGACTTTTCAAAAGTCGGTCGATTTGGTAATCGGTGGATATCTCGACTTTTCCAAAGTCGGTCGATTTGGCTGGACTTTTCAAAGGTCGAAGAGCATCTTAATCGGTGGATTTCTCAACCTTTCAAAAGTCGAAAGATTTGTTCTCCCTCCTACTGTTCAAAAGTCGATCAATTTACATATTTAAGCCCCCCCCGAGCCTCCTTCACTTCTTCATCTCAGCCTACTTCATTTCTTCTTCTTTCTTTATTCTCAAGGTGGTAATTACAAGGTGGTAATCGGTGGACTAATTACTTCGTTTCCCCCTTCTTTATTCTCAAGGTAATTTTTTAATTAATATTATTGTTTATTAAATAATTTTGTATTTATAGTTTGTACTGATTTTTATTTTTTATACGATGTAGCAATATGCAAAACTTAGTTGTTTATTGGAACGGGACCGTTAATTTGAATGGTCCAATTCCCCGTTACGAAGGTGGTAATCGAAAAATGATAAACGTACCAGTTTATATTACATATAACGATCTAAAATATTTAATTTCTAAAATTATTGAAATAAATCCGCAAATTTACGATTTATCAATAAAATGTAATTGGCCTTTTGGTGATGGAACCGGTGATATTATCGATATCACTGATGATCATAGTCTTACTATGATGATGAGCAATCTTCAAAATAGAACGATTAAATTGTTTGTGAAACTCGTTCCCTCCAATTATTATCCAAATCCAACTTCCTTTCATGATGGTAATTACAATCCTTACCAAAATAATATCCAACCACACATGGCGGGTCCTTCACAATCATCGTACCAAACGGCCGAAAATCAGACTTATTCAAATGAACCAATTGTTACTCAACCTGATGAGGAGTCTAATGAAGATACTGATGAAACGAGCGAAGAGTCGGAATCAGATGATGATCTAAAAACATGTATCGAAATTTTCCATGCATACTCTCTACATGTATCGAAATTTTCCAAAAACATAATAAACCTTGCCGGAACCGTTTCCGTGGTCGAGTCATGAAATACGATACCACCCAAAAAGTACAGAATATAAGCACGAGCTTGCTGATCACAATACTCCTCGTCTCGTCCTTCACTTGCTTGTTCGAAATTTGATTTTAACCACTTCAACTTTATACGGGGTTTTTCTTTTGTCCATACATTCGGACATTGTCCGAGTAATCTAACCACTTCTCCTTTTAAATTAGATGAAGAAATATATGGAGTTATAACAGGATTACCGTCCACACACAATCCAGTGAGCAGCGCGATATCACGAAGAGTTACAGTCATTTCTCCCCAACGCCTGTGAAATGTGTTCGTTTCCGGACGCCATCTTTCCACCAAAGCCGTGAGAAGTGGCCATGAATTCTCGTTAACCGCACATTGCATAATCGGGTAAAATCCAGATCGTCTTAGTCGTAACACTACTCTCGGATCCGAAATTTGCCATCTCCTCCATTTTGTGGATTTTTGTTCGAATCTAATAGACTCTCGCAATGGACGAATTCTTTCGGACCGATGATTATGTTGCGAAAATAATGCATCATCATCAATCGGACCCGGCAAAATTCCATCATCAAAAGACATATTTTTGTGTCAAATTTATTTTGGAAACAAATATGGAGAGAGAGAGAGTGACACACACACACACACACACAGATATATATATATATATAGAGAGAGAGAGAGAGAGAGAGAGAGAGAGAGAGAGAGAGAGAGAGAGAGAGAGATTGTAGGGGGGGTTTATAAAGGGAAATCGCTCGACTTTTCAAAAGTCGAGGGGATTTTAATAGCTGGCTGGGTGTTGGCTGTTGGGAGGGCATTTATCACGCTCTCGACTTTTGAAAAGGCGAGGATTTTCAATGCAGGTGGGTGGGAGATGGGGAGCAGCCTCGGGGAAAGAAGCGCCCGACTTTTGAAAAGTCGATGGATTAGCAGTGAATTAAGATAAAAAAGTGCTCGACTTTTGAAAGGTCGAGTGATTTAGGAAACTCTCGACTTTTGAAAGGTCGAGAGTGTTATTTCTCAAATTTTGAAACTAGTTGGTCTATTTTTGGTAATACCAAACTTATTTGGTCTAAATACCAAAATTTCCCAAAAAAGAAAAGAAAAAACAGTCGAACTCTGAGAGTTCGGAAATATTAATGTTGGATTTTGTTACATTGACATGAGCCCATTCATATAAATCAAAATTTAGAACTTTTGTCCGTTTGCTACTTTGACAAGTTCTTATTATTAGTAATAACTAGCGTGGTACCCGTGCAATTGCGCGGGTTCGTCCTTTAACAATTGCAAATGAAATACATTATTATTATTACGTGAGAATTGAAGGGAATTATCCCGTCCCCGGGCCCGCGCAGCGGATATGGAGGCCCGGTCCGGTTCCCAAATCTCGAGATCACGCTTCGATATCGAGGGTGCGATACAAAGTAGGATAGACGATTACCAGTGTGAAATTTCTCACGCACGACGGGTTGATCGCTCGCATCCTTCTCTTCTTCGGTGTCACATTGGTGACTAGCCCGTGCATCCCATATCACACGTCTCCCACCGTCTTGACACGCATCCGGTTGTCTTCGTACGTCTGATGCCCACACGCTTACACGGTCTTTCACTCCTTCGGTTTGGTCACAACGAAGAGCCACAAGTGTCGCTCATCTACCCGTATCTACCGTGAGTCGTAGCACCTCAGTTGCGGATGCACCTACTTAGACGATGCACCGGCGAACTTGCATGATTGCGTTTTGATTCTCTGAGACGGAGAAAACTCTTTTCTCCTCTTTTCTCTTTCTCTCTTCCTTCGCACTCTTTCAACACCTTGATAAGAGTCTTTCTAATTTCTGGACTGAATGAACTGATTAGACTTCTTTGGACAGAATTATGAATTCTGAAATTGTCTCTCTATGAGAGAGAGAAACATTATATTTATACTAAAATAGGATAATGATTGGGTGAAAGATTGTGTATATCCAATATACACTTCCAGCAGCATGTTCGTTCGAACGCAACATACAGTTCGTTCGAACGCACAGCTTCTGTCATGAGTAAGCATAAAAGCCATTTTTATACCCGAAGAGGTGCAGGGTTACACACACGTTTATCAAAATGTGCAGCAGAATTAGTTTCGCATGCGTAACCTAATTCTACCGGGATCACGCCCTAAAACCATCCAAAAAGGAAGAGTTGGAGAAAATTACCTCGTACAAGATAGTACGTGTCGATTTCTTCTCCAAATCCGTGAACCTTCTCCAAGGAGTGCTCGTGCAATCCCTCTACTCGTGTCCACCTTGATTTCGACCGATCGGAATCGTCGACGTCGTTCTAGTCGCCGTCACGATCAATTCTCTCAAGAACTTGCTCGAATCTCCCTCTAAATCACTCTAGATCTAATCTATTTTCTTTGGAAGAAGAGAGAGAAAGCGGCGGCTCAAAACCCTAATACTGAAAATTAGCTTAGGTTAAAACGAAATCAGAATTCTATATATATAGGAATTATGTCAGTTCGAACGCACCTAAATGGTTCGTTCGAACTAACCCAGTTCGTTCGAACCCACTTAAATGGTTTGTTCGAACCCACTTAAATGGTTCGTTCATTCTGACTATCACGAATAAGTCCGTTCGAACGCACTCATATAGTTCGTTCGAACGAACCTAATTCTGACTACAGAATTGCCTATTTATATAAATTCTTCCAAGTTAATTCTTAAGCCATATTTTCTTTCAAGAGGTCCGTTCGAACGAACACCATGGTTTGTTCGAACGTATACTCTCTGTCTCATTTCTGTGTTAATTCCATAATTACATTCGTAGTGATCCGTTCGAACGAACTACAAGATTTGTTCGAATTGACACTCTCTGGAATGATTATGTATAAAACCATTTTATACACGTAGCGGTCCATTCGAACGGACCCGGTGGTTGGTTCTAACGAACCACTCTCTGGGACTTAACTTTGCACAATCCCATTATGCATTTAATCAAACGCATGAACATCAATGTTAATATATCCTTATATGTACACTTTTACCGTTGATCCAAAACTGTATTTCCTTCAAGAATTGTTCTTTCTAACCAATCAATAAGCATAAGAAATGCAAAATATTAGTATGGTATATGTCCAGACACTCATAATTTTTGTTTGTTATAAAAATCAATAAGAAAGCAACATTCTGAACACATTAAATTTTTCGAAATGTTATGTTTCAAAAATATGCGAATACAAATGGCCTCGACGGAGAGGAGAAGTCCCGGGGTGAAAGCAAAACACATCCGGCATCGAGGCAAGTCTCAGTTTACATCTCGATGGAGCATCTGAAAAAAATACAGAAATAAGCAAACAAATATCATATAATTTTACCCATTGAATAAATAAAAATAAAAATACTTTGAATGAGATGGCAGTTACCGAGAATGGCATCGACATCGGATAGTTTAGTCGGAGTTCTGGTCCATCTTTGACTGGAAACTTCGCGCAAATTGTGGTCGATGGCGGCAGCGTCTTAACCCTTGCAATCCCTTCGTTCAAAATAGCATAAAAGTATATTAGTAAAAAACATGACAACAACATATAAAATAATAGCAAATTAATGTACCTTTACTTTCGAAAATCATTACCAACTAAGATCTGGTTATGCACGGTTCTTTGATACGTAACCTTGAAGGCTCCGCTGCAAACAATCTACAATTACCAAATAAATAATAAAAAAATAATAATAATAATGAGGTACCATACTTTTTTCACTGGTACCCTTGAAAAAACAAAAAGGCTTGTTAAGAATATCACAAACAACACCTGCACTATGACAGAAGATCGCTTCAATCTCACTACCACGCGACATCCTAACACCAACAATCCACGTAGCATCGTCCTGCCCCACCTGATTATGGAAAATTAATAGTTAAAATAGAGATCTCCAATTATCATAACTAAAATTTAAATTACGTAACTCGAATTCATCGTTCTCCCAAGTACATTTGCAAAGAATGGAAGAAATCTTTCACTTAAATGACATAAATACCCTTCATATATATATATATATATATATATATATATATATATATATATATATATATATATATATATATATATATATGCTAGTTCAATTTGTTTTCGGCACATTCTTTTTTTTTATCTCAGAACCCTGAATAGTATATGTTCCTTGCCTTAATATATGTTCTCGCGGGGTATTTCATCACAGATCAATTATGAGCTGCATAATGAAGAGTTTAAAAACGACTTCCATCTAGAATTATGTTTACATAATCAATTATGAGCTGCATCGAGCAAAAGAAGGAGCACGATGCTATTTTAGAGAGGAATCAGAGACCATTCACGTTTTTTCCGACCAGATTTGATCATTCAACCAAGCATTTTCGACTCAATTTGAATAAAAGTCGGTATAAATCAAACCTAAACCAACAATCTTCATCGATATTCATACCAATCACGACATAATCAGACCCATTTCATGATTCATATGTTACCCGTGTACGACTGCATGTGAGCCGGTTCCAGACAAAGTCGGAGACCATCGAGCCGTTCAATTTTGATGGAAGAGAAGACGTGGCCGAATAGGCCCTATTCAATAGGGTGCAACTACAATGTTTTGAATTATATCTATCTAAAGATATCCATCTAGAGAGAAGAAATTGAGGAATTTTTAGAACCGATTCAATCACGAAATCAAGTGTTCCGTACCCAATCGAAGAGCAAGCAAGTCTAAATCAAATCGAAGCCCACAATTTTTATCGATATTCATAGAAAATAAGGGTTTCAAGAATCATATAAATTTCGCACGAAATCAAGTTTTTCTTACCCAATCGAAGAGCAAGCAAGTCTAAATCAAACCGAAGCCCACAATTTTTATCAATATTCCGAGAAAATAAGGGTTTCAAGAATCATACAAATTTCATTTTTTTTACGGAATATCAGACCCAATGAGGCCTCAATCAGTCTGCCCAATTCGACACTAAGCAAGCGTAAATAAAATCCAAAACAACAATTTTCATCGATACTCATACAAATTGAGGGTTTTCAGAGAAGAATGAAAGTAATTTGAGAAAAGTTCCGAGATATCAGACCCAATGAGGACTTAACCGGCTAAAAAAAAATCAACAAAAGAGAAAGTAGAAGAGAGAGCAGAGAAAGAAAAACTTACAAACATCACATGGCCTTAACAGTCCTCGCAGACGTCAAAGAACATGAACGAAAACATCAAAGAAGAGCCAAACATCAGAGAACATAGATGAAGAGTAAACAAAAGAACAACATAATCAGAAGAGAAAGCAAGATCTAGAAAATCAAACGAAAAAGAGAGAACAATACATGCCCTTAACAGTCCCCACAACTCGAATTGAGGGACAAATTCATCAGTAAAAGAAACATCAAGCAAACATAACGAATTACCGGATCAGCAAAACAAACCGAAAACATAAAATTTCATAGAATAATTGCCGGCCATGCTCTTCCACCTCGCGTGACCGGCGTGCCGCGCGACGCAAAATCATCTTGTGAATAGAACCAGCATAGCTGCCGAGATCCAGCACACCGCGCGTCGCTAGGGTTTCGCAAAGTTAGGGTTTTACGGGAGGATGAAGAGAAAGAAATGAGAGAGAGAAGGGGGTATATGGATTGCTTTGGCAATTTGGTGAATATAACCAGCACATCGTGGTCCATGAATCTATTTTGTCTTACCTGCCTGACGGTTCACCTGCGCTAAGTCTAGGCAAATTAGAGAGCCGCACAGCCGCCCGATCGTCATCCGACGGTCCATAAGAAAATGAGTGACATGTCCGAATAGAACGGCAAGACAATGTTTAAAATTAGTATCTTTCTAAAGATTAGTATTACACAACTAATATATGTTTAACATGATGTAATTATTAATTAAAAAAATTGATGCCTCATTATATTAATAAATATTTATTTTAAAATTTATTTAATCATATTTTTAGAAAATATTATTTAAAATGATAAAATTAATTAAATAATACGAATAATCGTATTATTTTTTAGTACTACATCATATGTTGCACATATACAAATACGTGTATCGGATACAACATACTATGTTGCTGTATTCGTAAAAAATAAATATTAAAATAATTGAATACTCCACGTGGCGCATCGAATACGTATCCGATATGTATCACACATGTGTCTGATGAGAATTGAGTGTCCCCGCCCAGCGCAGCGGATGAGGAACGCGGGTCACTTCCCTAATTCCGAGATCCCGTCGTCGATTCGTCATACAAATATGGTAGAAAGTACAATCCATACCTCGTGAAATTGATCACGAACGAAGGGTTGGTGCGTTTCTTCCTTCGTGCTTTCGTTGTGATTACTTCTCGTGTGTCCCATGCCCGCACGCCTTTGCACCATCAATCACGTCTTCGATATTCTTCGTGCGTCCACGCCCACACGTCTCAACACCATTAATGACTCGTACTCACTATTGATCATAACTGAGAATCACAAGCGTGATTCCTTTACTCGTATCCACCGTGAGTTGTCGTCTATCGGTTACACACATATCTCCCCAGTTGATCTGTGTATAAACTTGCTTAATCTCTTGTTGTTCTCTAATGGAGAAAACTCTTTTCTACTCTCCGTTCTCTCTTTCTTGTTCACACTTATATGTGTCTCTTCTAACATATTATAATGAATTGCCACACTTAGAGAGAAATATCTTATATACACTATATAGGATAAGGATGACCAATGAGTGCAAATTAATACAGAAGTCTGAACACCTTCCGTTCAAACGGATGATCAGTCCGTTCGAACGGAACAAGTTATGTCTCTTGAGTGTATAATCTAGTTAACACTTGACTCCTTCCGCTCGAACGGAAGAGTTACTGTCTGAATGACTTGTATAATCTTATTATACATTCAAACTATATTCCGTTCGAACGAATGCACACTCCGTTCGAACGGAACATCTTTGGTTTGCTACTTGTGTACAAGTATACTCTCAGGAACACGTACGTTCGTCTATCCTTATGTGTACATTTTTCCCGTTGGTCATAAACTGTAATTCCTTCAGTATCTGTATCGGATACCCGTATCCCCATAATACTTCTGCATTTTTTGAGTATTTGCATAACATAAACTATATATTATTGAACATAATTATACTTATATGTAATTATACTTTTATTTTACGTAATTATAATAATAATTTTTTTAATATTACATGCATGAGCAGATGATATAATTAAATAATAATATATTAAAATATATTATTTTCGACTAATAATATATTTACCGTTTATATTGTTCGTGAAATTAATATATGTTTAACTGATGATAGCATTTTGACTGAGTATTATGTAAAATAAATAATTAACCCAATCTATTATTTAAATCCTTCATTAATATTATGTAAAATAAATACATAATTAATTCTATTTTTTAAATAATATATTTTTTAAAATATGGTTGAATAAATTTGAAAATAAATATTCATTAATATAATGATGCATCAATTATTATAATTAATAATGAAATTATGTTAAACATATCTTAGTTGGGTAATACTAATTAGTATTATTAATAATAACAGTAATAAGCACTTGGCAAAGTAGCAAACGAACAATATATTTAAATTTTGATTTATATGAATAAGCTCTTGGCAATTGGCAATGCAACCAAATCAGAGAGTCCGGTTTTTTTTGTTTTTTTTCTTAATTCAGGGATTGTGCAATTGGTTGAAGTGTTAATTAGGTTAAAACTTTCGGATTCTCAGAATCCGAAAATTATGTAATATTCGGAGTTGAGAATCCAAAAATGTGAGAGTTCTTTGTTTTTTTCTTAATAAGTATATTGTTTATTTTTTTCCTATATTTAAAGACTGTGTGATACTGTTATGTATATTTTTCATATCAAATCTGTTTTGAATATTTGTATTTTTCGGATATTATTTCATCTATTTTCAATATTTAGATTTCCCAAATAATATTATATGATAATTTTAGAACATTTGATTTGTTCGTAATAGGTGATTTTTTCACTCGAACACCACCAAAATAAATAAACATGCCACATCGATAAAATTTTAGATTTCAACTCTTTTTTGATACAAACACAAATTTCACATAATATTTCTCTTCTCAAACAGCAATCTACATAACAATACCTATTTTCTCTAAATCACTGAATGTCATGTAACCATAACAGTGTCGACCAACGAGAACATGCCACATCAGCGAATTTATTTCCCTGCCAACACTCCTCCATTTTCTTCCTTGTTGCAGTTAGGGGGAGAAGGAGCCTCAAACTTGCTGAAAAGCTTGAAAGCAGAAATTAAGGATAAGACAATGAAGCAAATTACAGCAATGATATGTAGACCAAGAGAGATTTTGGTCTTTTTGCAAAAGGACCCATAATAAGAACACACTTCGCTCCAAGAGACCTCTTGATCGCCGTTCTCCGCCAAATATAATATCTCCGTTACCGCTGATCCTGACGTCACCATTAAGTATGTCGTTATCTGTTTAGCAAAGAAATCAATCAAATTATTTGAAGGTGGAATCCTAAAACCGGTTTTGTAATAACAGGGAGTTTTTTTTCTTTCATAAAACCGGTTTTTTAAGTATGTCATATATGGTGCTCCTGAAATTTCTCCAACACCCTCTATATCACCAATTAACGATTAATTAACATGGTAATTAACAAAAAATACTTCACTTACGATTAATTAATATATAATTAAAGTACATATGAATTACCAATTTTTAATCAATATCAATTAATCATTAATGAAGTGTCTTTTTGTTAATTACCATGTTAATTAATTGTTAATTGATGATATAGAGGATGTGTGAGGTAAATTTGAGGGGCATGGTATAATTATCCTTTTTTATATTGTGTGATATTAGCTAAAGATTTTCGTAAGGAAATTAGAAATAGAATTATTTCTACAAGAAATTCCAGATGAATACCTAACTTACCTTTGGTTCTCTTTTTTTAATTAATGCAGGATAACGAACTAAAGCTAATTTCGGGATACTTTTGAAACAAATATGGAATGAGGGTTATATGTTATCTTGCACGGATATGGGGTACTAGTACCGTATCCGACACGATACTGATCCGGACATGCGGTAACTCTCAAAAAATTGGGGATACAATACGTCTAATTAATTATAATTTAAATATTTAATATTTTTATTTATTAGATATTATATGTTTACGTAAAAGATACTAAAAATTTCTTATTATAAGAACGTCATGTTATAAAATAAATGTTTATTATATTTAGTTATTTACTTATATGTATTTACTAATTTATTTTGATTTCAAATTTAATAATTTCGTTTTTAGTATGAATGTCGGTATCTGATACAGTATCCGATATGATACGACTTGATTTTTAAAGTGTTCACTCAACAAATGTTATATATGATATTTTAATTTGTATGCTTTGTAGGACATACATGATATATTCCATGTTTTGTAGGGTATTCATGATATTTCCAATTTTGTAGGGTATCCATGATGATTTGAAGGAATGGATCTAACCTGATCTAGCACAAAGAGGACCCAATCGTGAATCTTAAAGCATTTCAGCCTTGAGATGAAAACAGAAGCAAGAGAATACCCACCAGAGATTGCATTTATGCAAACCAAATATCTAAATCACATTTACATGCATATCCATTAACTATAAAAAATTACTAAACAACATAAAGCAAAATTAAGTTCTTTTTAATATTTCTTTTTCTTACTTGAATCCAGTGAGATCATTGAACTCCACATTGCCGTAGATATCACTCGACTGCTTGTTGGAGATCATCACGAAAAGCGATGCTAAAGAGAGAGGAATTACGCAAAATCTAAGAGATAACTCGAGAAAGTGAAAAGCTTTATTCTGACTCTCCATTCTCGAATTGGGTTCCATTCCATCCATGGCGACTGGAAGAGAGAGAGAGAGAGAGAGAGAGAGAGAGAGGACTTAATGTGAGAGGTATTTCACCAAATGAGGAGAGTAAAGTTGGAAAATTTGGCTTCTTTTGAGAATTTAGTGGAGTTTGGTTGGTGAGGATGAGTTAAGAACTTTAAGTGGAAATGTCAGTAACTATATCATGCATGTGCATTTGTAGGGGAATTAAAACTTTACATTAAGTCCTCTTAAAATTATTTATCATTCCAAATGTCCCCTTTTGCTTAAATAGTTAAATGTAATGATTCTTTGTTTAATAGTTTGTGGGTTAGGGACTAGAAAGGATTGAGGTTTATTTGAAGGGGTTATTTTGTAAAATTGTACTAGGTGGAATCTTTATCTTCAGAATTGACAAGGGAAGTGTGGATGTGTCTTGATTAAATTGGGAAATGTGGAAAGAAGATATCAAAAAAGATATAGCTTAATAATGAGTTGCAATATAAAGACAAGTATATCTTTTGTAGTTTAGTTAACATTTTTCCAAAAACAAAAAAAGAATCAAGTTTAACATGAATGACAACATGGAAGATTGCATGGATGAAATCACATAAATTAAAAAGATACAACTTAATAAATGGGGAAGATTGAGTGCACTAACAGTAACTTATAGTTGGATATTAATTGCATTAAATATCAATTCATTCCATTGTTCCATTACAATGCAAAACCTCAACTAGAACACTGCTACATAAAGAACCAAACCCTAAAGAAATTTGAAGAACAAAAAATACCCAAAAAGAGTAGTGTCTATGTCAGTAACTATATCATGCATGTGCATTTGTAGGGGAATTAAAACTTTACATTAAGTCCTCTTAAAATTATTTATCATTCCAAATGTCCCCTTTTGCTTAAATAGTTAAATGTAATGATTCTTTGTTTAATAGTTTGTGGGTTAGGGACTAGAAAGGATTGAGGTTTATTTGAAGGGGTTATTTTGTAAAATTGTACTAGGTGGAATCTTTATCTTCAGAATTGACAAGGGAAGTGTGGATGTGTCTTGATTAAATTGGGAAATGTGGAAAGAAGATATCAAAAAAGATATAGCTTAATAATGAGTTGCAATATAAAGACAAGTATATCTTTTGTAGTTTAGTTAACATTTTTCCAAAAACAAAAAAAGAATCAAGTTTAACATGAATGACAACATGGAAGATTGCATGGATGAAATCACATAAATTAAAAAGATACAACTTAATAAATGGGGAAGTGCACTAACAGTAACTTATAGTTGGATATTAATTGCATTAAATATCAATTCATTCCATTGTTCCATTACAATGCAAAACCTCAACTAGAACACTGCTACATAAAGAACCAAACCCTAAAGAAATTTGAAGAACAAAAAATACCCAAAAAGAGTAGTGTCTATGTCAAACTAAAACCCTAAATTTTTGCCCTGAATCTTTTTTCATGTAAGTGGCTTGTTCTTTAACTGGTCCATAAGAAGATGAGCAACAGATTCGTACCCTTGCGCACGAGCTAATCGGAATGAATTAACGAAAATAAGAAATCGATTCTATTTAATGAACTTGATACTAAAAAAAATATTAATCATGTGTTAAAGAAAGTATATATTACCTTGGTAAATAGCAATGCCTGTAGGAGTTATTTTTCTCTTCTTCAAACAGAAAGAACTGCAACACAGTTCACAACAAATGTACCAAGTTATTCGGGAAATTTGCACAAAAAAAAATATATGGAGAAATTGCAACAAAAAACCTAAATAATTGCCAAAAAGGCAATAAACTAACACATTTTTAATTCGAATTTATCTTCGTAAGTAAACTTACCTATTACAAATCCAAAAAGGTTTCGTTCCTTTTTCTTCGACGCAATGTGGACACATCCACTCTTTATTTTTCCTAACCTCCTCCATTTCTTGTAAATAAAAAGAGAATTTTTAATTTATTATAATTCGGACACAAAAGAAAATATTTAATAGTTTATATCCAAGTACAAGAAAAGATAACAATACCTTCACCGTAGCGAACTTTGAGACACGCACGGCATAGAATTCCATTTGTTGAATGGCACGCAGAGCAATCCGTTTTTCCTGGAAATCATTTCCGGAATTTTATTTCCCAGTTTATATTACCGAACACAAACATTTAAGAAAATTAATAGTAGTTGTTTAACCTATGCAAGGTTGATTAGGATCTCCATCTCCACATCGCTTGCAATCTTCTTCTCCACACAGCTTCTTTTGTCTTCAATTTTTTAAATTCAATTTGATTTTGAAGTATTAACAATGACAAAAAAAAGGTACGTTTAATTAAGAAATCAAGAATTTGGTTATACCTACAAAAATGGCAGCAAATACCAAGAATTGGATCATAAATACTTCCTCTCCCCTTGCTATCGCACCTTCTTGCCACGCGGGCCTGCCTATCAGGCTCAAAATCAACAAGACCTTGCATGGTAATTCAAAAAATTAGATGAAAATACATAAAAAGGGAAAATTGATGATTTGGAAGAGAGGAATAAAACCTTTAGGAGATGAATCATCGTTATTAGCGTCGAATATTAAAGAGCGACGCGTGGAGGATAATTGAGATTCCTCTTTGCCTGAAGAAATTGAGAATTTATTCAAGCGACTGGATCTTCTGAGTGGGGTTGATTCAATTATGCGAGGCGTTCTTTTGGGACTGATTTTTGTTGATTTGGGAGAAAGTATTTGAGCAAGCTCTTTAGCTCTGTTCTTCAATCCAAGGGACTCCATTCGTGCCTTTAGAAAGATAAATTTTGAGTAAAAGAAAAACAAAATTAGGTTAAATATATGAGAAGTGGTAGAAATCCAAAATCGAAAAAGAAATATAGTTACCTTATTTTCAGAAATTCGAGCATTTCGAACACTCTCATAATCGCAATTTTCACTAAATCTACCCATTTTGTGATTCTTGTTCTTCTCTTATCAAATATTTTTTCTCTCCCTTTACTCTTTCTATTTACCTTACTTTCTGCTAAAAGGTTCAAAGCTGTAAATTTTGGAATGGGAGTCCAACGGCTATATTTTTGTTGAACGTGGCGTGTAATAATTGGTCTAGTAAATTTTGGAATTGGGCTTTTAAGCCATTATATAGTATGAGCCTAATTATTTTTCTATAAGACTAAATCTGGCATATTTGTAATTTGTTAATAGCACATACTTTGTAAAAATATAAAAAATAAATAAAAGAAGAAAATCAAATTGGAAAACAAAAACAAATTTATATTATTTGTGGAAAATAAACACTAATTATTAATCTACAGATAGCCAAAATGAAGCTGAAATTTTGTCACAAAATACAAATGGCCATCGATCGACACACATCGCAAAGAATGTGGGGGGAGACCCCTCTCTCCCTCTCCTCTCTTTCTATATTAGTTCCCTATACCATTTTTTCCTCTCTCGTTCTATCGAGACCATGGATAATCTTCGCGTATTATATATACTAAAAGGACCTTTTCTAACTTAAAAAAGAAAAAGTTCCCCTTCGCGTATTATGTATATTATTTCTCCCTTCTATCCTCTCTCATTTTTTTTGTGACTTTTCAAATTGAGTTTAGCAAAACTTGTTGTGGCTTTAAAAAGGTGGAGTTCCAAAGGACGTTTTCGCCCTCGGCACATTTGGTGTGCACTTCGCGTATTCTATCTACTGATTTACAAATCCCGCTACAACTCCAATCGAATGATGCCACGCATAAATTTCCCGCTTGTGCTTTCCACTCACAATCTATAAAGATTCAAAGAAAACAACACAAATCAAAATGTATTTTTTTTCCTATTGACAATACTTTTTTTTTATTTTTAGGCATTTATTTGGCGGATTATTTAAAATATAGTAACAAAAATGATGAGCGTAAATTTAAAATTTACCGGGCGGAGTACCGCAACAAAGCCTTCTATCATCAATGTGATCTACATCTAAACCAATGAACCAAGCACCCAATGATACATCCTCATTCGCGAATTTATGTAGCACGTGCCTATTATAGAAAATGAAAATAATTAAATGATATATTTTGTAGTTCCTATTTAGCAAGAAAAAACTCACTGGTTAATTGAAATATAACTGGCCAAATCCTTCGAAATTCCGTATATTTGTCCTGTCGCATGGCGAAAATACTTATTTCCCGAATCCCCAAATTTCCAATATTCTGGTTCGTGATACCTAACCCCTCTAAAATAAAAAAGAACAAAATAAAGTATTTTCATAAGAAACGAAACATCGGTTGCATTTTTGGCATGAATATATATTTTAAAATTTATGAAAATCTTACTTTTGTGCGAGGACAGGGCCAGATTTCATACAACCGATATAAACACGAGGTCTCGATCTGTACCTTAACAGCGTGTTTCCAAGCGTAGCTGTAAAATAAATATCAAATTAGCATAATATAAATAAATGTTAATAGAGATTTGCGAAATTGTTCCTAGATTTACCTATATTTACATGCACATCATCATCTACTTTGATGTAGAATTCAGCATCCCACATATTTACTGCGGTAGCGAAATATATTTTTGTTTTGGCTGAGAGTTCTAAATATCCTTCTACATGATCCTAATATTACAAAAAAGAAATAAATCAAAGATATTTTACAATTGTATTTCATATTATAATATATAGATAAATAATAAAAGAGGAATATTTACGAGTCTCATTAAATCGCCATGTTTTCTATCTTCGGCCTGAATTGCTCTGTCTAGTATTCCTCCAGATGTAGCACTACACCAAATAAAATATATATAGTACCAAAGAAAATAGCAAATAATATATATTTAGCAAATAATGTATATTTTATACATACCTATGACCAATTACAAATCGGATAATAATGCCCTTTTCTTCTTCAAGCGTCCTTCTTTTCTCTCCTATTTATTTTCCAAACGATTAAAAAACATCATACAAATCTTTTAAAAAATATGAAAGAAATTTTCAATGAAGATGAATAAAATTAAATTAAAAAAAATACTGACCTTGAGGCATCCAAGTGGCACGAATCGAGTCTCTTCGCTTACGACTGCTAAATGCAGTGTTTATTCCCACAACCATAAAATACTTTTTTCGACTTGTTAATTCGGTGGATCTAATACTTTCTGACGATGGAGATCCACTAGCAATAGACTCTTGAGCGGCCCTTGCTGCGGCTAGCTCCATTTCTAGATTCGATATTGTTTTATCTAATGTCCTAAATCATATGGAAAAAAATGTAAAAAATAATTAAAAAAGAAATAGTGTAAGTATGAAGTTTTGGATATTTTTTTAAAACAATATTTTTGTTTTTGTAAGTAGTTTTGAACTCTTACTGTATGGCATGCTGCGTGTCCGAAATGTCACCGAGGTTTTCCTTTTGGTCTCTTTCTATTGCCTAGCATTATTAAAAAAAATTAAGTTACTTTCATCAATTTTTGGCAAAAAGATATAATTTTAGGGACAAGGATGTCATTGTTGAGCTGTTATTTTTTTAATTAATTGTTGAGCTGTTATATGTATGAAATATTCAAAGTAAAAACTTGTGGAGGTTACTTGTATGAAATATTCAAGTAAAAAGAAAAGAATGATTAAAAAACATTAAAAATAATTTGGCAATCTCTTTGCGAAAAAAATATTAAAATTATTAGGTTTACGGTTATAGTATAACTCGCGTTTAATTAACATGTAAATATGTACATTTTTGCTTTCTTTTATTCAATACATCCGACTAATCCGTGATATTTGAAGGAAAGCATCAAAATATCTTAGTAGTTTGTGAATTAACATTACAATACAAAAATTCTGCAAAAACTAAGTCGTCATATTTAAATTTATAGAAATAATGTGTTCCAACTTTGCAAGTTCGAAAGCTTTATTTTCTGTTAAACCTTGAAAATCCAAAACACTTAGAAAAAGCAGAAATATTGTTTCCGAACTCTTAGAGTTCGAAATCAAAGAGTACAAAAACGAACTCCCAAATTTCGCAAGCGTTATTTCGAAAAATTTAAATTTACAAAATTAAAAACGTTATTTCCACAATATTTGCTATTTTGAGAGACATGTATAAAGAACTTACGCCTTTTAAACCGCAATCGCTAGAAACAAGGTTCAGTTTTCCTCCTTTTTCGGGCTTTATTATTTCTTTCACTTCGGGCATCGTCCACATTCTGTATTCAATTTTCAAAATTAGAAATTTAAATTTAGAAAAAAATTGATTTGATAAAGTAATAAAAATAGAATGGAATAATATAAGGATTGAATTGAATTGGTACCTATTCGTGAAGAGAAGACCCAAGCAAAAACTACCAAGGCAAAACAATACAGTCCATTTCTTAGAAATATTGGTTTTATATATGAAGTCTCCATTTGTTCCTCCTCCTCCTATTACTCCTCTGTTTTTGATGCTCATCTTTAAAACTAAATTCTCCCTTTTTACACTTTTCTTCTCCAAAATTCACAAATGAAACATGAGTAATTACCACCAAGTGCAATTACCCATTATCGAATTTCCTTGAAGGAACCTTATTACCAAAAATCTAATGAAAGGGGAATTGAGGAGAATCGGTAATTCCCGCCAATTCTACCTATTCCACTTCAATGATGGCAACCAATTCAGCTCAAATTCTATCAAAAGCAACACTAATTCAGAATCAAAACCATATAATCAAGATATAAACACTCTCCAAGAACTCCAATTCGATGAAAGCACGTTTCTTTTTTCTTATGAAGAGACAACACAAGCAAGGTGGGAATAAAGAGAGAAGCACTAGCTTGTTTTTAACAAACCCCACTATGTAAATTCCTCAAAGAATCAAATAAAGGAGAAGCCAAATACACACAAACTCTCTCTCTCTCTCTCTCTCTCTCTCTCTCTCTCTCTCTCTCTCTCTCTCTCTCTCTCTCTCTATAGATATTCCTTCTTTGGAACTTGTCTTTGAATTGAAGGAGAAGGAAAAAAAAAACTCACCAACTGAATAATAAAGCTCAAGTTGCCATTTATGCAATTCAAGAGAAGCTTGCACTGATTTTACCTTTTTGGAAGGTATAAATTGAGTACAGTTGAAACTTGAAAGAACTGTATCAAACTGGAGGGGAATGTACCAAATTGCCCTCGAATTTGTATGGTATTATATTGTTATGGACTAGTCAAGCACGTAGACAAAGCGAAGGGTAGTTGGCCATGTGGATTAAGGGGCAATACAGCTTGGAGTTTTTCTTTTTCTCTCCTTCCGTTGTTTAATGTGTGTGTACAAAGTATGGATTTGTGTGGGGTTCTTTGCCATTCTTTTATACTCAATCATTGTTTCTATCATTGGTTTTGGTTAAAATTATCATCAATGTAAACTTAACTAGGGTTAGAATGTATATGCATCTTATCTTAGGTTAAACTACAAGGGTAAAATGAGATTTAATTAATTAAAAAATATCCAAAATATCTTTTGATTTTAGGTTATGTCACTTTGTCATTTTGTACAACTATGGAAGAGAAAATGGGGTGTCACTTATAGAAACTTGTTTAGTAGTAATAGTATAGAATATACATTGGTCACCAAATTTCAACATGGCACTTGTGGTTGTGGGGCACATAAAGGGCTTATAGACAAACATTGGAAGTTTATAGGGGATATTATGCAAAACTTCCATTTGTGGGGGTTGAAATTTCAATGGTTTGGGCAAATTTAATAATTAACATGTGACAAAGTTTCTTTCCAAAGTGTCATTTGAATAGATATATTGATCAATATGTGATACCGATTAAGTAATTCAATGCTCTAATTAGCAAGAAAGAGATGGCTTACTTGTAGATAATTGAAATTTGACCTTGTTAATGGAAAATTTCAATTATAGTGATTCCCTAACAAAAATTCCATAGGAATGATGTGCGATATAGGAATATAAGATTTTTTTTTTGATAAAATATAGGAATATAAGATTATTGAAAGCAAATGTACATCTACTCATTCTTTCATGACATGGATTCCATTAAATCATGAAATTAATTAGTCCAATTTCAAAATAAATGTGATTTATTCATAACAAACTCATTAATACATTACATTGCCTATATTAGCCTTCCACCTAATAAAATATATTCCTTTTGAGCAACCATCAAGTACTAATTAAGGTTAGTTAAATAACAATAACATAATGACATTACAAAAGGGGGGAAATGAATAAAAATAAATATCTAAGTTAGTCAATTAAAAAGGAGGTTCATGGGTCGCATGCAGGGCTTCCATTCAAGCAATTAATCAATTCTTCAGATTAATTGGATCTCATATATTTCAGTTGTTGCTCTAAAAAAATTAATTTAAAATACATAATTTAACATATAATAAAAACATTTTGTTGTGCTAATTTTAGCCAAGTAATCATACTTTTGGTGGTTCAATATATAATAACCTCGCACCAAATCTTTTCTTCCATTTCACGTGGGGTTAGAACTGAAAAAAGGTCTATGTACCTCTTTAGATCTCTTCCTCATTTGCCCTTTCTTCACACAAAATGATGCCTCCTCTTTTTCATTTTTTTGTGTGATTAATAAGTGTGCACAATAACATGTACTCATATTGCTTCCCCAAACGTATGTTATTTTTTTATTAAAAAAAAACTTAATTTTCTTAAGTTTGTGACAATAATTTCATTTTATTCATGCTTGCAAAAATCAAAATCCAATATTTTGTGAAGTAACCTTGTTTTTTGAGTTTGTATGTATGATGTCATCGTCTAGACGCTTTAACTAATCTGTGTTCAAAAAAACTAATTTCAACGTTTTTGTGCCGTCAAATTAATGATATTTGAAATATTCCGCATGATGGTATGCCAAAATTCACCCAGACACGACGTGTGGCATATTTTTTTTTCCTTACAAAACTAATTCTTTGGTTTGGCCGCCTAACGTTTACCGTCTCTCATTCAGGTTTTTATACATATTTTGGATGTACGTTATACTTTTTTACATGTATATTTTAGATGTATGTTATACATATTTACATCTCGTATAGAAAGAAAAAGTCAGAAGAACGAAGAAAAGAGGACGTGAGCAGATTGCAATAGAGCTACCGGTTCGTTATACAATGTATATTTATGTGTTATATCTTTATAGATGTATTTATAGTTTTTAGATGTAAATATATTTCTTTAAGTACAATCCATGTTGTACATATGTACATCAATGCATTTATCTGTTATATATTTTTAGATGTATCAAATATTTTTTAGATATATGATATATATTTTTTCAATGCAATACATGTTATACATTTTTATATGTATGATGCATTTTTTTAGGCATATCATATACATTTTTTATACAAGTAAAATTTTGTATATTATTTTTTTTTGACTAAATTTATACATTTTGTATAACAATTGATATATTTTTTGTCGGCGTGCAATAAGCGTTCAAAATAACAATAAAACAAACTGACAAGTGACATGCTAAGAAAAAATCTTGGACATGCATATATCTCTAACGTGTTTTTGACGTGCACAACACCGGCACGTGCGTTAGTCGCCCTCTACTTTTAACATTTACTATTTATTCCAATTAGTCTGATTCAATGAAAGAAATAATTAATATTTTTGAAATAAAAAATGTCAATTTACATGACAACAACACTATAATTAATAACAGAGCAACCTTTTTTCAAACTTCATAAAACACACGCAGTACTTCACGAACATACTCTTCAAAATTATACTTTCGACACATATTCATTTGACATAAAATTTGACAATAAATAACATAATATCACGTCATTAATACAAAAAAGGGATTGTAAGGGAGTTTCATATTACTACTCAACAAAACAATACTTTAGTGAGATGAGACATTTTAGCGAGCAAAGAGAAGAAAAAAGTAAAAGAAAAATATTAGAATGGTCAGCCCAGCAAAATAAGAAAAAAAAATCATTCAAATTTAGTTTCTCATGTATTGCCATTTTTATGGCAGTTTTGTTGAATGCAGTATTTTAGATGGAAAAAATATGAATTCTGCAAAATTAAAGAAAACAAGATTGTTATTCGGTCCGTAACGTTTGAACTGGAATTTACACGTAACTATCGTTGTTGGCGCTATAACGATGTTTTATTAAGAAGTTAATAAGTCAATGCTTGTTAGCTCAAGCTATTAAGTATCCAAATTTCAAAGAAATCATAAGTTCAGAACTCGACGAATTCGATTTTTCGAAAATATGCGAGGAAAAAAGAGCTCATCAAGAAGCAATGCATTATTCTCAATTCTTTTTTGTGTACAATCTGGGATAATCTGGAATTTGTGTACACTCTGATATCACCAATGCATTATTCAACATTTTTTCCATGAAACAAAGGAACTAGATAAATAGTTGTTAGTTATATCATGTATCATGGGGTCGATCCCGAGAAAATGAAGATATGGGAACAAAGTGTAAAATTTGAAAAGTTCAAAACCAGGAGGCCTCCTTTTCATAAAGATTTTCCTGTGGTTTAACTCCTGTGATCTTTGGCACTAATAAATTTGTCAGTCAATACTAATAATATGATTCTTGACTTGGAAATCACTCATATAAAAGATTCATTCAGCAGCCAAATCCTCTCCATTCCTCTTAATTACCCACTTAAATTTATGTATAATACAATGCACAAATGTAAAATGGAGGCATTCTGTACTGAAAAAAATCGAAGAGGAATTTGACCTTGAGACAGGTATTAGAAGGCAAGTGGAGAAGCCTGCAATTCCACGTGCATGAGAGGAGAGGCCTCACATGGAATTAAAAAGAAAAGCTTTCTTCAGGGACAAAGTTCACAGGTTAATACATGAACCTTAATATTGTGATCTACAAAAAATTATATGTTACGCCGATACAGATACAAGTATCGTATCCGTATCCGAAACGATTAGGAATAAGAATAGGACGATACGAATGTGGTCGGTTTTTTGAAGTACACGCGCAACATAGACAAGAATACAACATTACATGTTCAATTGGACTACAACAAGAGTAATATTCATAATTGTGAGCAGTGACGGATCTTGTCTCGCATCAATGGTAATTTCGAGAGGGCTATCATGAAAAGTTTCAAATATTTTTGAGGGGACGAAAGTATATAAATTTTTAATTTATCATAAAATATAATAACATAATCATACACCCATATATATATATATATATATATATATATATATATACCACAACTAAAAAATCTAACGAGGACAGTTGTTTCCTTCTCTAATTTCTCAATCACTGATTGTGAGGTGAGTGTAGATAAGATATGCATGCATGTGATGGCTATCCATTGTCTTTGCTATATCCATTATTTCTCCTCGTAGTGATAAAGGGTAGCATTGCTTGTGGCCTCCTTGTTTTTAGCTGCCCCCTCTGGCCTCAAATCCCAATAATATAGGTTTAATTCATATCATGGTGGGCTACAATTAATGACTAATCATTATTTACCTTTCAACTTGGTGATTCTATTTTAGGGTTTTCATCATAAATTTATGATTTCTTTTATAGATTGAGTCAATTGAAGTAGGACCAGTTTTTTGTATTATGTACTATTATTATTATAGTCTAAGTTCAGTTAATTTAGTATGGTAATTTTAATACAATCATTTTGTTGATTTTAAGTGAAAATAATGTGGTCATTTTTCATTTGTAGGTGAAAATAATGTGGTATATTGTATGGATGCAAATAACTCATTGTAGCACTGTTATAGCGCGATATAGTGTTTTTTGGATGCTAAACGCTGCACGCTGTAATTTTGTTGCGTTTTTAAAATTCTTGATGGGTTTTTTGAATTGGACACATGGACAAATAATAAACTAATTAAAAATTAACTAAAAAATGATCATTTTTTAATATTCATGAACGAGATAATTTTTGTTGTTAATAAATGGAGCAGACACATATGTCCGTTCACAACATATGATTTTTTGTGTCACACACTTAACCAAATGAGTTATGAATCCATTGACAATGAACGAGATATTTTATGATACTATTTTATAATATAAATCATGATACATAATGCAAAATATTTTTTAATTTTGTATGTTGCAAAAATATTACGTCGCTATAGCATAAACTACACGTAATTTGTTGCAAGAAAAATTCTAAATGCTACGTGATCCTTAATGTAATTTGCAACATTAGTATATTTTAATACAATAAATCTGCATTCACGAATAATGTCACAAACTAACTGCCGACTAATTGAAGTCATTTGTGCTTTTGTGGGATTTCATAAGTTAATTAATTAATGGAATAATTTTTTATGTAGTTTTTATTACTACACAAGCAATCAGGTTACACCCATACAAAATCACAACTAGATAGGTGTGGTTGAGTGATGTGATGCTTAACCTAGAAAATAATGATACGTACCTTTCTGAAATCTGGCTAGCCCTAGATTAGTCCTTATTCTGTAAGTACAGATAATGAGTTCTGTAAATCTAAGTACACTTGATCTCTTGTTTGATAATCTATGTTGCACGGATACCGATACGAGTAGCGTATCCGATACGATACGAATACGATGATATGGTAATTTTCAAAAAATCACGGATACGAAAATACGGCAATTTAATATATTTATATTATATATAATTAATAAATAAATAATAAATTAAATAATAAATTAATAATATTTTTAAATTAAATATCATGACAATAAATAATATCAAGCAAACAATACAAGTATCATAAAACTATCATAAACTTGTTCTAGAAATATTTTAGAACTAATCTAAAAGTATCATAGAAATATCCTATATAATTTATTTAAAAATATTATGGGCCAAAATATATAATGGGCCGAAATATCCTAAATGGAGTATCCCAGCCGTATCCTGGACATATCCCCAGCCGTATCCTGGACGTATCCCCAGCCGTATCCTGCCGTATCCCCGCCGTATCCGAAAAAAATAAATATTAAAATATTCGGATACGCCACGTGACGTATCCGATACGTATCCGAACCGTATCGCACCCGTATCCGTATCGGATACGCGTATCCTCAGGATACTTCTGCATTTTTGAAGTATCCGCGTAACATAGTTGATAACCGTTCTTTTTTTTAACTTTTTTATATAATAAATGAAGAAGTCTGATAAATCATTGACGTTAATGAAATTTAAAACTAATTTTATTTACCACGTATAATTTTTTATGTTTCACATTCAACCAACTGAGTTATGACTCGTTAACAGAGGCGGCTCAAATAGGTAGGCCATCTAGGCTATTGTCTAGAGCTTACAAAAATACAAGGCCCTGTATATTGTATATTATTACAGTACCATATTGGATATTGGATATGGATATGGTCACAAGGTTTGTACTAATATTCCATGTTTACTTGTCCATTTATTTCAAGATCTATTTCTAATTCTAACATAAATAATAATCTCTTTCCCCTGATTATCATTTATTTTCATTTAATCTCCTCCAATTTCGATTCATATTGATTTGTCCTTAATTGCAGAATATTCTAATAAATTCCTTCCTTATTTTGTTACTCATGCACATTTTTTTTTTATATTTCATACGAGTACTGATTATTAGTTATCCAAATTTATAAGGTATACAAAATATTTCTTGTTTTGATAAAAATCATATCTTAAAAAATATAAAGGATCTTATTTTTCAATTTAATATCTCTCCAACATTGTCTTCTTTGTGTATTCTCATAATATTTCATGCAACTTGGAAGGTCAATTATGGATATTTTAAAGCTTAGGAAGACGATTTCTAATCGGAAGGTCAATTCTTTATTTCGAAACAGATAATTATTTGCAAGAACATTTTGTAATTTTGTTTGATTTGAAAAACTCATTTAAATTATGTTTTTTTTAAAGTTTGCAGAAGATATTGAAATTTTCTAATTTTAATATATAAATTCAATGGAATTTTTTTTGTTTGATATACAAAATAGTAAAAATATTCTTAACTTTTGCCGAGAGCCTCTGATATAGTTGAGCCGCCCCTGCTCGTTAACAGTTTATCTATTTCAAATGAATTCATTTTATATCATTATTAGAGGAAAAATAGATAGATGGGTCTTTTTGCATTTTATCTTGCGAATATATTATGGAAAGGATTGATTAACAAGTATAAACATCTTCATAGAAGTTTGGAAAGTAATTTAATTTTAATGGTCGGTGATTCTATGGCAGAATTGTGCTTTATAATTCGTCCCATGCAATTTGCTGTTTTTTTTTGTAATAAAAGCCTTTAATTTTGAATTGCTAAATTATTGTTCAAGATTGTAAAAATTTGTATTATCTTGAGATCCAACCTTGGTTAGCGTGATGCAGCGCAGCATATGATGCAGTCTGATCTCTTTCTCTCTCTACAAGGAATAGGTTGAGATATTTAACCAAATAAATACTAGAGTTCCTTTACGTTAGAGATTTATTTAACAATTAGATTAGATTAGATTAGATTTGTTTTGACAGTTACTTCCGTCGTGACGACTGACGAGTACAAATTTCAACGATTAAAATTTCAAGATTTATTTATTTTTGTTTGAGAATTTGAAGGGCGAATCGTATTTTTTTCGATTCTGTTTGATTTCAATGAGAACTAAAACCGACGACCTCTAATTTGGAGGGCCGTTCGGTAGAGTGGAATTAGTAGAGAGGAATGAAATTATAAGTGGAGGACTAAAAAAATTTGAAATTAATAATTTCATAGTTTGTTTGGATGTCCAAATAATGAGATGTTGAAAAATATAATTTTTTGTTTCGTTGTTTACAAAATTCTGAAATTTTGTTATTACAAATGTAAAAACAATATTTCGTTAAAACTGATAAAAAATAATAGTATTATCGTAATATTATTATAATAATATTAGTTTGACAAAAAAAATTATTATAATATAAAATTATTGCAATATAAAACTATAATAATATTATTGTATAAAATAATATCATATTATATGCATACAATATAATATAATAATAAGAAAATATATTAAATGTACTTTTATATTATTATAATATTATATTTTATATAATAATATATATTACCGGTAATATAATTATTTTATTATTTTAATACAATTATTATAATATTACGAATTATATAATTAAAATATTAAATGTACTTTGATAGTATTCTAATATTATATTTTATATATTAATATATTACAATCAATATAATTATTTCAATATTTTAATATAATTAATATAATATTAGAAATTATATAAAAATATTATATGTACTTTTATATTATTATAATATTATATTTTATCTATTAATACATATTATAATTAAAATAATTATTTTATTATTATAATATAAATAGTGGCAATAATATAATGATATTATAATATTATAACACACACACACACACACACATATATATATATATAATAATAATTATTATTATAATAATAACAACATACCAATTATATTAATAAAATAATCATATTATAATTATTGTATCCTTATAATTAATATTATATTATATTAATTAAATATACGTCAAAAATATCTGAGAAACAATATTTAATTATTACAATGGAATTTCATTATAGTTAAAATGAAATTAATTATAAGTATTTAATTAATTATTTAGTTTAATTGGTTTTGAGTATTCCATCATCTTGACACTCCAAGTTTTGGTTGAATCAAATTTATTTATCTAAAAAATAGGAATAATAAGAACCTCCGCTTTGAAATTCACCTCTAATTCCATATGCCAAACAAAGAATTAAATTTTGCCTAATCTTGAAATTCTAATTCCCCCTCTCCAACACATGTAATTTGAAGCATAATTGTCAAAATTTCGATTCAACGATTCTACAATTCTAACTTGTCAACTTGGCAAAACGATTCGAGTGAAACATAAAATATTAATTTGATAAAATCTTGGTAAAATCTCGATTCAAAACGTCGAATATGGTAGAATCTCATATATTTATGATTTTACAATTCCATAGTCATGACTCGCATAACATTTACTTTTCAAGACGATTATGATCTCATATCTAAATTATATAACCTTGAATACAAAATAAAATATTGGCATATTGCGATATAAGGTAATATTGCAAAAATAAAAGAAACTTGTTTTATTTTCCACAAATATTCTTTATTTTATGTTTACGTAACTTATATTTGTATATATTATATGGTTTATTCAATGATTTAAATAGCGCAAATAGCGGTTAATATTTCTCAAACTCAATACAACAATCTCTTAAATAGCGGTGTCATATCGCAGCTACAACTCGCAACAACGATGGTCACGTGTAAACTGCAGTCCAAACGCAATGGATCGCTATATCGTAATTTAAAACATTGGGTTTATTTCATCTTTAATTAATTTGGTTTTCAATTATGTATAACATAATATTAATTTGATCAATCCTTAATATTTATGTAGATTGTGGTTAACATTTTCGTAGCTACGGATAATCTTTTTTTGTTCATCTATACTCTATAATGTATTTATTGTACATGAATAAAATGATGCAAATGGAAAAAAATGTATTTTGCCAATTAAGTTGAATCTTTTTACTAAGAAAATCGTGTTCGTTAGATTATTTTTTTAGTTCATGTTTATTTTTCATAGAATCTTACGATTTCAAATACGATTTTACGATCCGATTCGATTTTGTCCGGAAACGATTCAAGGTAAAATTCCGATTTTGACAACCATGATTTGAATTATTGATCTATTTACAAACTTCAATATTTATATTATCGTAATAAACACAAATTCCAAAACAAATTTAATAGTAAAAAATCCTCAAGTATCAAAGTTCAAATACTTAACTAAATATACATGTTTAGTTTTTTTTTGAGATATATGTTTTTCGTGATGAGCAAAAAAAAATTTGCGACATATGTTTTTCGTGATGAGCAATTTCGAAAATAAGTATCATGAAAAAAACAAAAATCCCGAAACAAATTGAATGTTCAAATTATTTTCCTAAATAAACTTTACAAAGTAGATGTGATTATTTTCTACCCCTCTAATGGTGTAATAACTAATTTAGCACTCCTCTCTATCTATTTTATTATTTTGTCGACCGAAATACTCCTTATTATTTTTTTTAAAAAAAATCTTTTTAGTTCATATAAACTATTATAAATACATTATATTTTGAGATATAATATTTTTGATGTTGTATTATGATGTTTCATAATACTATTTTCTTTACATATAGTAATTTAATGATTACATATTTATATTATATAAAATCCATAAAATAATAGTATATCATAAATATCACAAAATATGATAAATATAATATATGAAATATTATGTCATACAATATATTATTTATTATTTCAATTGAGTACAAGAATTTATAAAAGAAAAAAAATGTTAAGGAAGCTATATTTTGGTTCAAAATAAAAGAAATTTTGATGGAGTGTTAAAACTAATACCAGCAAAGGACTAACAAAAATTATACGAGGTTTTTGAGGTAATAAAAAAAATGAGGAGATTTTGATAAATATAAAAAATTTGAGGTGTTTTTCAATACGGACAGTATAGTTAGGCACGTGAGGGGGAGCCAGAATATACTTGTACCATGTGTTGTTTTTCTCTAACAAATAATTATGTTGCTTCAATAAACTATATTAATTTCCTGGTTTTAGTTAGTGTGGTTTGTGATGTGATTTGGATCTAGATCTTTGATCTAAATTTGTTCAAAATTATGCCCATTTTAGTTTTTAATCATATTTTTATTTTTTTTGTGATAGCTTACCTTAGTTAATTATCCTACCATTACACATAACATTTATTTAATACTAATAATTTTTTTGTTATTTGATGATTATGTTTAGTAGCTATTAAAAAAGACTATAAAAGAAATAGTACAGAACATATGAGATTAGAGATACCTTGGTAAAATGTTAAATAAATAGGAAAAGAATAAGTGTAGATTCCCTGACAAGTACTCTCACTCTAGACTCGAGAGTATAGACTGCAGAGCAAGCAAAGCTGGTGAGAACTGGATTCTATTTCTCACAAGTACTTACTTGGTCGGTGCAGCTTTGTCAGCCAAGCAGTGACGTATCTTGTTCCAAATCAACGGGAACGATAATCTAGTGGTTTACTGTAAAAAAAATTTAACAGATATAATCACAAATATATACTACCGATCGAAAATCTAGGAAGGACAGCTGTCTCCTAATCCCTTAATAAATCCACCACTGTAGCCAAGTAATTCAAATGTTTTGTGTTGTCTCAAGTTCATGTTAAATAATAAATAGAACTTTTAAATATTGTCATATCTATATTTGATTCATAATTCGGAGAGTTTCTAATTATTTTGCAGCTCGAACTAATCAATTCCTGTTGTGCACAAAAAACCTAAATGTTTTTGGAAAACAAGCCCTCAAATTGAATATGTTGGGAATGGATACAACTTTGGCCCGTTGAAAAGATATTAGGCCTAAAATGTAATTTAACAAATAAGCACAAATGAGAAAGGCCCATGACGAAATATATTTTCAGTTGGCATAGGTATAGTTGTCCGGTTCACCAATAATATGTGTATAATTTACGCATTACGAATAATATTTGTATTGATATTTTCGTATCTAAGCCGATCGATAATTCGCGTATTTTAAAATAAAATAAGTTAAAGTCGGGTAATTCTCTGATGTATTTTTAAATTGGCAACTCAATCAATATTCTTTAAACTCATCTGGAAACAATAGTACGGTTACAATCGGATCTCAAATGTTCAATCCATATTGTAATCGTTGTTGTGTTGTTGTCTTCTTTCTAAGGAAACCAAGACAAATTTAGATAAATGGGCCTTGTTGTCATTGAATTATTTATGGAAAACAAGCCCTCAAACACAATATATTTGGCTATTGTAGACTTGACCCATTGAAAAGATCCAAAAGTTCTAAGCCGAGAATGAAAAAGGGCCACAAACCACTTTTATGGATTCATAAAGAATATAAGAATTCCTACTAGGCCTAAAGTCAACCGATAATCTTAAAATATTTATGATTTTCATAATCAAGCACAAATTCAAGCTATTCTCGAGGCGAGGTTCGCGATTTGTTTAATCGTTCCCGTGCAATTCTCGGGTCGCTTGGTTAATATCGCGTGTAGAAGTAGACTATGCAAAAAACAAAACAAAAAATCATAATTCTACTTCCATGTTCGATCGAACTCGGCTCGAAAATTGTTCGAAAAAACTTATAGTTCGGCGTTCGATCGACCTCGGTTCGAAAAATTCTCATTTTTAAATTGACTTCACCGAATTCGAGCCGAACCGAGTAAGTTCTATCCCAAGTCGAGCTCGTGTTATGCTCGACTCGATATAATTCTAGTTCGAATATTTTTACATATAAACTCAAAACACACATTTGTTTTAGTCGAGCTATCTTGAGCTTGGACTTGGCTCAGTTTCTTTTAGAACCGAGTTCGAAGTGATCTCTGTTAATTCGAACTCGGCTCGTTGCCGTCACCTTGTACTAGTTCATTGGACAAACTTTCTCAAAAAATTACTCCCGACTTTCTCTATAAATTTGACGTGTAATATTATGTGTGGCGTCTTCTATAAGAGGTGAGTACGGCTACATATTTATATGAGTGACAATAGGTCTCGAAAATAAAGAAATATGTTAGTGCAAATATTTTTCAACCGCACCAACGGATTATTCATCCGTTCGAATGAATCATATTTTTCCTTAATATTCGATATGCAAAATCTGGGAAAGTATCTAGTTAGAACATCCGCTCGAACAGTACAATTCTACAATATTTTTCGCAGCATTACGGGTTAGAATTTTCGAAAAAAATTTATACATTGTGTGTATATTAGTTTTGAAAGTATTTCTCGCCCGATAAAACTACTCTGTGCGAACTCATAGGTTTCATTTAATGTGAATTACGAAATAATTTGTTCTTAAATCATGATCTGTTTGCGTTACGTTTGCGTCATGACTATTCAAATTAAATAAATAATTTGGCCTGTATATTGATTAAGCCCAAATCAACTCCCCAACAATTTTTTAATTTTCTTGTGTTGTCTTTACCACGGCTTCGTTTATCTGAGTGACAAATGGAGACGGTGAAGAGAGCAATAACACGAATCGCCGCCACGCCAGACCACCGGACGCCGGATTTACCCATCACCCACCGCTGCCTCCTTCCTATACTCTCTATTGCTTCCTCTATCTTTCGACTCTCTCTCCATTTCAGAAGCTCTCTCTACTTCTCCGGTTTTCTCACTCAACACAGGTACGGTTCCCATTTTCCACCTTTTGGGTCACTTGCTACTTATTTCTTCCGGTACACAGGTTACCCGTACCGGTGATCAGTGTGGGAAATATAACATGGGGAGGAAATGGGAAAACCCCAATGGTGGAATTCATTTCTCGGTCCTTCGATCAATCTGGCTTCTCTCCTCTTATTCTCACGAGGGTATAGACATTCAAATATCAAATTTCTGTTTCTTTTCAAAATGAGCATCTGAATTTTTGTACAAATAACTTTTCTTTTCTTCTAGGGTTATGGCGGTGGAGATGAGGCCAAAATGCTCCAGAGACATTTTTCAGGGACCTCAGTGAAAATTGGCATAGGTGCAAATAGGGCTGACGTGGCACGGTCTATAGTTGCTAAATTTGGATACACTAATCCACTTAAGCTCTTAAATGGAGAAAAAAATGAATCTCAATTTGAAACTAATAAAATTGGTTTAGTTATTCTTGATGACGGAATGCAGGTATGAAAAAATGTAACTTAAATTCTTTTCTTAACTTGTATAATTATTATCATAGTTTTATATTTATACATATATTTAACTTAGGTAGCATTGGAGCATTGCACGTGATATTGAAATTGTGATGATAAATGGATTAATGCCATTTGGTAATGGGAATTTAATTCCTCGTGGACCCTTAAGAGAGCCATTAAGTGCCCTTAATCGAGCTGATATTATATTCATTCATAACGCTAATTTGGTAAAATAATATATAAACCTTCTCAAATTATTCATGAACTATATGTAATGATTTTATTTCTTAATTTTCTATTATTGCTCACAAGGTATCTGACGAGGAGCTTAAAGAAACCGAGGCAAAAATTAGGGGTGTTTGTGCAAAATCAATACCAACATTCTTCAGTGGATTGTTACCGTCATATATTTTTGAAGCCAAGGACCAAAGTGAAAAATTACCATTAAGCGTATTAAATGATTTTGTGGTGATGTGTGTTTCTTCAATCGGCTGTCCTAATGCCTTTTTCAATTCAGTCAAAAAGGTAATTAATATTTTTACAAAATTTATTATTTTGTTATTTAATGTTTGATATTTTTTAGATTGGTGCACAACATATCGAGAGAGTTGATTTTAGTGACCATTATTCTATTCAAAGTGATGTTAGTTCGATTGTTCATCTTTATAATCTTTTTGATATATATTTTTTGAATTTTATCGTAACCTTTTTTTTTAATCTTTAAATATAGGATATAAAAATGATAAAAGATAAACTCAAAAAGCTTGCGTTGGCACATAATAACAAGAGTGCCATTGTATTAACAGAGAAGGTACTTGCTAATTTTTGTTTTAATTTACATTAATATCCATGATGATGTTTTTATGTTTCTTTTTTGACAGGATTATGATAGAGATCCAATTATTCTCGAAGAATTTGAGGAAACGGAAGTATTTGTTTTGTGTTCTTCTTTTCAAATAATGCATTTGAGATCACAAGGAGAGGACGAATTTACATTCAAACTAAACGAACTACTAATTGAGGGATTGAAAGATAACATGAATTCATAATATTTATTTCTTGTCAATGTTTCCTCTTATGAATTGTAAAATGAATGTTTTCTTTTGCATGTTTCATTTTTAGCGGAATTTCATCTGTACACTTCGCAAAAATCTCCAATATCATGTATGGCCCTCCAAATTGGGAAAATATCATGAGTATCCTTATAAAACATAGGAAAAATCATCGGTACCCTCCTCACTTAATTTTTGGTTGTGATGTCCAATCCAAATTACCTCTTTCTCATGTATAAATTTTTGTAAGGGGGATTTCTAGCATATCTTTCTAAAAATTAAAAACAACAAATTTAATCGTTCTAAAACTATTAATAACATATTTATCCTCTCTAAACTCAATTAGTCTCATCGGTACCCTCCTCTGCTTATATAACATACATCCAATGTTGTCAGAATCGGGATTTTACCTTAAATCGTTTAGGGATAGAATCGAATCGGATCGTAAAATCGTATTTTGAATCATAATATTCTATGAAAAATAAATATTAACTAGAAAACTAATCTAACAAACATGATTTACAAATAAAAATGATATAACTTAATTGATAGAGTATATTATATTCATTTGAATCATTTGAATCATATACAATACATTATAAATAGACAAAAAAAAATTAATTGTCCGTAGCTACGAAAATATTGACCGCAACTAACCAAAATATTAAGGATTAATCAAATTAGTACTATAAAATTCAAATCCGGATTAATCAAACTAAGATAAAATAAAACGAATAATATACACAAAAATAAGTTATGTAAATATTAAATAAAGAAGATATGTGGACAAAAACAAATTATTTTATTATTACAATATTATCTTATATTACAATATTATAGTATGTCAATATTTTATTTTGTATTCCAAGTTACTTAATTAGATATGTGTCATGATTGTCTTGGAAATTAAATGTTTTGTAAGTCATGTTTGCGGAATCGTAAAATCTTAAAACATATGAGATACTACCAAATTCTACGTCTTGAATCGAGATTCTATCAGGATTCTACCAAATTAAAATTCTAGGTCCGACTCGAATCGTTTTGTCAAATTATATTCGTAAAATTTTACGATTTGAATCGGGATTTTCACAACTATGCATACACCATTAACACACACACACACACACACGCAGTGTCTACGTATATGTCATGTCATGTTATATATAAAAGTACAACTTGTTTCACATTTATACGAATAAAGTTAACTTGTACAATATAAATCGAACTCGTTTAACTTGCAAATAAATAATAAATACATTCATATTTATAACATTATCTAGTTTATTAGAATTTCCATACTCGTTTTTGGTAACAAGGCGAAAAACATGGCGTATACACATACGCTTCGAAAGACCGATTTGGCAAGTATCAATTGGCCGACGTGCGAGAGAGATTATGTCCATTCCGACCGGCAAGTCGTGATTAAATTTTTTCGAGACTTTGATGCGTTGATTTAAAATGGACGTCTCAAGTTTTGTGGAAAACTGGAGAAAGAAGGGGCGCGCAATAAATAGGACGGAAAGAGTCGAAAGACTGACCTCACCATACAAATGGGCCTTGAAGAGCTTGGCAGTGCCAATGCATGCATGACCCCCACAACATCACCAATACAGCCAAATCGCCTTCCAAATCTAGGCCAATCCTCTGTATATCATATCTATATACTCTTCATGTAATAATATCAAATTTACCCCTCTATACATATCAATGGCCACACACCACCCACACTGTGTGTAATGGCTTGTGTAGATAACACCTAGCCTGATCCCCATTTATTGCTCTCGCTTCCACTGGGTCCTATATAGAAATTATTAGAGCCCATTTACTATGCCTCCAGATTCCCTCACACATCTTCGATCTGGAGGGTTAGTGGTTAATTACTTTTTTAATTAATACAAAGACACTTAATTAATAATTAATTATTATAAAATTAAAGTATATATGAATTAATTATTAATAATATAGAGTATCTTTGTGTTAATTAAGTGGGGGATTAGTTGTTAATCCCCATATAGTTAATGTGTGGGAGGAAGTAGGGGAAATAGTAAAATTTCACAAATTATTATTAGGGTTCACCAAAATAAGTATGTAACAGAAAGGAAAATACCAAAAAAAATTTGCTGACATGAGAAGCCCTGTATTTTTTCAGAAAATTCAATGCTCTTTTAATTTCTTGATCCAAACCAACTGTTTTCTTGCACTCGTGATTTCTCCAAACTCTTATGTGTGATCATTTGTGTAAAAGCCCAGTAAAATATGGATTTTGTAGAGTGATGGCAAAAAAATGTATGAGTTATGGGTGCATAAATTTCTGACCGAGCATGAAAGATTCCTTGGTATTTATTAGGGGCTGCAAAAATGCCTTGTACCCATCTTCTTTTGTCTCAATATAATTAGTACAGAAATATTTTCTCTCCATTTTCAAATTTTGCATACCTACTTTTTTTGTGTTAACATTCGAAATACTTGCCTTGTTTTAAGATAGTAAGGGTTCATAATGAACCGAGCCAACGAGAGCATGACACCTCAGCCATTTTAGTGACATGGTGTGTTTTCATGGGCTGGAACCTTTGAACAAGTGGACCTAAATGACATGGGTTATTCTTAATAGTTTGAGGTCTTTTTCATGATTTGAAAATTATATATATTTGTCAAAAATATATGTTTGCCCTAGCTACCGCGAGTTGAAAGAAACCATATACTATGCCCACACGATTCATGATTTTTATTTTTGATGTTGTCACATGACATTATGGCATTAATGATTAATAATTAATTAATAATTCAATTAACACGGAACTAATATTAAATTTATATGTAAAAATTGATTAATGATTAATTAACATCTACCATTATTGGTACGTTGAAATTAACGGTTAATTCATTTTTGTGTGTTAATTGAGTTGCTAATTATTTTCACTAATCTTTTGAAATATGCATAAGGATGAGAGAGAGGAGTTGGAGAGGGGGGGAATAAAATTTTCCGAGTTTAAATGAGCTTGTGGAGGAATAATGGACCTCAGATTTTTTCTTATTTGGTACAACAATTCAAGTTCAAATGTAATGTTTGAATTTTGATATATACTTGAAGTTTATTTTATAACACTATGAATAACAGACGTTTTACCTTCTCAACAAACTCAGCGATTCAAAAGAATTTGACACGGTAGAGCCGTTATTTGGTGTGAACAAAAAGCTACGACATGAAAAAATGGAGAATTTCGGATCCAAGAATGATAAACCGGTTGAAACGGTCCAGTTTTTATCCGATAATATAATTTGTGGTAAATGAGTTAAACCAATCACTTCTTACGACTTTAGAACTAAACCGATAATACAAATAGAGTGATGACATACATCCTCTTACAATAACATGATTGATGTGTTGGTACTCAATTAAATTTTAATAATAAATCATGATCATTTAATTTTTGCCATCTTATATAAGATAAGAGGGGGAAAAATATCCATCGTTTCACACATCATTAATTTATTTAATATTTATAAATTTGAAAAATGAGTTATTGGGCTGAAATGCACCGTTTAACATGTGTTAAACGAATACACATGAATAAAACTGTCATAAAAAATAAACAAAAAAAATAATAATTTCGCAAAAAATGCAAAAATACACATGAAAATACTTCATTTTAAAAAAGATAGAAGATAAAATAATAAAAATTTGTTCAAACAAATATAACTTATCATATGTAAAATTAAATATAATAAAAAAATTAAATAAAACAAATAATTTCTTGATAATTTGGTTCATCATCTATTTAATACGGTTGCCACATATTATGAATTATTATCTAAAATAATTTAACATTTAATACATTTATTATATATTGTCAACAAATCAATAGATTGAGGGGATATTAATGGGGACAAATATAATTTTTCATATAAATGACCATTTTGCATTTTATATGTAAATAATAAATTAAAATATCTAAAATATTAGGGAAGATGCGAATGAGTGTTTTTGAAGTGATTAAAAGGTTTAAGAGTGATTAAAGTGATAAAAAAGTTGAAAGGCTAAAGGGTATTAGGAGGGGTTAGGGGTAGTTAGAGCAGTCAAAGCTCTCCATTTTTCAAAAGTGGAGATTTATCCAACTTC
Organism: Luzula sylvatica; assembly: GCA_946800325.1. Taxonomy (NCBI): domain Eukaryota; kingdom Viridiplantae; phylum Streptophyta; class Magnoliopsida; order Poales; family Juncaceae; genus Luzula; species Luzula sylvatica. The sequence continues at coordinate 17,790,583 of OX326957.1, read as the reverse complement.
TAAACTTTTCAAATGTCCATAATATTATTTCAGAAATTATCATATTTTCTTGTCTATTTTGCTAAATAGTAAATACTAAACTTTCTTTGTCCATGCTAGAAAATTTTCCAATTTTTAATTTGGCATGTTTGATATGAAATTATCCAAGATACATGATATTTCAAATATATGTATTGTTAAATCACATGAGCTATTTATCAGATAAATAATTTCAATGCGTATATCACAAATTTAAAAAAGACAACACGAATTTTAATATAAGGAAATGACAAAGAGAAAGGGTTTGTAATTAGGACTGAAAGTTTAGCTCGTGACTCGTAACTTGTTCGTGCTTGACTCAATTATAAATCGGTAATAGATTGCTCGATATCAACATGAAATTAATCGAGACAAACCGAACTTGGGGTTGACCAGTTTGCTCGGATTAAAACTCGAAACAAATCCGAATTCGACTTTTAACCTAATTATTTTCAATTCCAATGAATTAATATTATAGTACATATTATTCAAAATAATTATCATTTGAAATATGTTTAAAAAAATATGTACAACCTCTCGTCAATTATTCCCATAACAACTTATGCATGCAATCCTAGGTCACGTCTTCTCTTGTTAGTTGTGTTGCACAGATACACCGATACGGCGATACGTATCGGATACGACGATATGATATTTTAACATATGATTTAGGATACGAAACAGATACGACGATACAGGTAAAATCATTTTTTTTAAGTATCCGTGCAACATAGCTTGTTAATCAATGCAAAAAAGTAAGCAGCCAACACTCTTCTTTTCTCTCTTTATTATTAAGTCAATAAAATTGTAAAAATAATGAAATTCAGGTACGAGTAAAAATGTGTCTAAATATTAACACTTCAACAATGTTTTTCTTTGCTTCTCTTGAAAACCCTAGCAACTAACACACTAGCACTTGAGATCGCCCACAACAATAAGTCTCACTATTATGTTTGCTAAGTTTGATCATATTATGTGTTTGTATCGTTAAGATATTATGTGACATAATGTTTTTTGAAAATATTTTATTTTGTCGACGATTATTTAATTTTTTTCGAGTTGAATTCAAATTATTTTGGTAATTACTTATTGTCAAGCCGAGTCGAGCTAACTCTATTCAAAATGAGAGCCGAACTTGAGTTGAGCATAGTTTGCCCGAACTCGGCTCGGTTGCTGCCCTAATTGTGATACAAATTTATTTGAGTGTGTTACAAGATACATGGTAAAATCAACAATAAATTTTGGGTCAAACCATTTCCTCAAAATTACAATGTCCTAAAATCTACCAAAAATATATTATATATTAACCATGTTTTTCTCTTTGTTTCTCTTGAAAATCCTAGCAGCGAGCATCGATCCTAGCATTCGCGATTGCCCACAACAATAGCTAGCTAGCTCTCTCTCTCTCTCTCTCTCTCTCTCTCTCTCTCTCTAGTTTGTTTGATAAGTTTGGTTATATTATGTGTTTGTATTATTAAAATATTATGTGATAGAATGTTCTTTTGAAAATACTTTATTTTGTCGGAAACTATTTAATTTTTTTATTGTCAAATTCGAGCCGAGCTAACTCGATTCAAAATGAACCGAGTTTGAGCATGCATTTTTACACCGAAACTTAATGATAAGCAAGTTGAGCCAACTCGAATTGAGTTCTGTGCCGAGCATAGTTTGTTAAAACTCGACTCGGTTATAGTCCTAATTATCTTGCAAGTTTATTTTAATGTATTACAAAATATATGGTAAAATCAACAATAAATTTTGTCTCAAAATCATTTCATCATAACATCCTAAAATCTACCAAAAATACATAAATATATTAATTATATTTTTCTCTTTGTTTTTTTTTTTGAAAATCCTAGCAACGAACATACAAGCATTCGAGATCGCCCACAACAATACTTATCTCTATTATTTTGATAAGTTTTGTTATATTATGTGCTTCTATCAAGATATTAAGTGATAGAATATTTTTTGAAAATATTTTATTTTGTCAGCGATTGTTTAATTTTTTTTCGAATTAAATTCAAATAATTTTGGTAACAAGTTATTGACAATTCGAACCAGACTGACTCGATTCAAAATAAGCCGAGTTTGAGCTTGAATTTTTAGCTCGAATCATAATGATAAACGATCCGAGCTAGTTCGAACTGAGTTTCGCCCCGAACTTGAGTTGAGCATAGTTTGCTTGAACTCGACTCGGTTGCCGCCCTAGTTTAGTTGCGAGACGAGTTTATTTTAATGTATTACAAGATATAATGAAAAATCAACAATATTTTTTGTTGTCAAATCATTTCCTTAATATCACACCACCCTAAAATCTACCAAAAATATACTTTACATTAACTATGTTTTCTCAAGGGAAAAAATTTACTTGGTATGAGAAGTCAAAACTAGATTAATGCCTTGCCAACTAACAAGGTACAAAAACTTGAGAATTGGGCGAGTCTCTTATAAATTGGTCCCAAGTCACTCTCATGTATATTGTGACAAGTCACAACCGCCCTCTCTCTCTCTCTTCATCTCTCCTCACCTCTTCTCCTTCCCCTCTTTGTGTGCCTCCCTTTTTGTAGCAAAAAACACAGACATGGAAAAAAGAAGAGACATGAAAACAAAGAGGAATATATATATATAAGCATGTCTCTTCAGCATGAACAATAACAAAGCTGAGATAAAAGAGAAGAGATGCTCTCTAACGAGACAAAGCCGCACACACTTTGTTCTTCTCAAAGTAGGTATATACGTTCATGTCAATATTTATTCATTTATATTTTCCTAGTCTTTCTCTCTCTCTCTCTCTCTCTCTCTCTCTCTCTCTCTCTCTCTCTCTCTCTCTCTCTCTCTCTCTCTCTCTCTCTCTCTCTCTCTCTCTCTTTCTCACAGATCTCTCAAACCCTAACTAATTTGCCATCATATCTATTTAATTCCATCTATATAATCTGCAAAGATAACCCTAATTCTTGCTAACCAGATTCCATGCTCGCACGTCGCAAAACCTTTTGATTTTTACATTTTGCAACTGAAAATAGTTGATCTCGTATACTGTATTGACCTAATTAATTAGGTGCTCCTAGGATCGACAATCACGAACCGTGAAGATCGATGAAAGAAATAAAAAAGATGCTATGGATTGATATGAACTTAATGCGGATCGAGAGATATTGCCGTGCCTCAATTTGAATATATGACTATTTCATGTAGCCATCTACTTGGATTGAGCCGCGCCAATATCTCTCTGTCTCTCTAGTTTCTTTTTCTCGCTTCTTACTTCGGTTCGGTTATTCCCCTTTCTCAAAATTACATTTACTTTCTTTTGCATTCTCTTTGAACTTATTCGAGTGCAATTTAATATCCAATTTGAGTGCAATTTAATTACGCTTTTTTCCTATAATCATAACTCTAATGCATCTACTTGTGATTGGTACTAGCTAATTAAACAGCATGCATGCAATGAACACAAACTAAGTTTAAACCAGAATTAATAATTTCGTCAGTAAGTTAATTTAATTTAAAATTCATAACATTTGATTTTTTTTAAGGATATGATACTTTTTGGTCCTGTATCTTTTACAAGTTATAAGTTTATGTTCTCACACAATAAATATATGGCAATAACTACGCTAATTAATTTGCCTATAGGACCTTACTAAAATTTATTTGTATATTATGTTTCCTCTATGGACTATTTCTTATTGTAGAAAGTTGAAACAGATATATAGTCTATTCAGGTAAAAATAGTGGAATATTCATTTATTATCACAAGGTTATACTTTCTCAAGAGTTGAATAATATGCGAATGGACTCATACCGCATAGTTGTTCAGTTCGCGAATAATACACGTATAATTTACGAATAATTACGTATTACGAATAATATACGTATTGACATTTTCCTACTCAACCTGGTTGATAATTGGCGTATTTTATAATTTTTTTAAAAAACATGAATAATACACATATTGCCGTATAATATATTATTTTAGAAGTAAAAAATTATAATTTTTTTAAATAAATAAAAAAACTTAAATTTCCAAAAAATGATTAAGACAATCAAAATATCAATAATAATATATAAATTTATGATTATGAACTAAAATAAATATTATTTAATAAAATAATTATATATTTTAATTATTTATGGATAAAAAGGTGTATATTCATATACCGAATTATTGTATCCGTATTTTGTTAATAAACATAACTATAGACGAATAGCCGAATTGACGAATTATTAGCGTATTACGTTTTATTTGACCGTACATTTGACCGACTTGCAAAACGTTTGATCCGAATTATACATGAACGTATTACGTACCGTATTATTCGTGTATCAAGAATGACTAACTATGTCATTACCCTGAAGGGGAAAAAGGAAATTTGTAAATTTAAATTGATTGTTGATTTATATCTTGCATGAAGATTACATACTGTAAAGGAAATCATTATTCTTGAATTCATGCTAATTCTGGTAAACATTTTACTGTTTGGGGAACATATATAACTTGACAAGCATTTAACTCTTGATTAGGCCTGATTAATTGTATTGTGTAAATTACATGTGTGACTCGAGAATATTATTTAAGTTTTATTGCACCAAACAATTAAAGTATGTGCTTCAGGTGAACTAAAGGAGAAAGCTGAGAGGAATTATGTGGATTTTGGCCTAGAAGCTTTTTTATTTAAATATTGAAAATCCTGGTTCATAATAAAATGAAAGAAATAATTTCTTGATTAGGCTAATTAACATTTAGTGCTTACAAATTATTATTGTTAATTTAGCTTTTACAAGGATAATTTTATTTAAGTATACTAGTGCCATTAAAACCTAAAGGTGCTTTTATTGTTTGTCTTGTTACTCTTTTGAAAAAATATCATGGAGAAAGAGTCCAAGAGAAGTTTGGTAAACAAACTGTTGTAGTGGAAATTTTTGATCAAATGTATGAGCTAATTTTGAAGGGTCTTAATTTGATCTAATCTATCAGAAGTTCACGATTAGTGCAAATTGAATCTTAAATATATTACGAAAGTAAAAGACAATTCGAACAGAAAAAAGAGTGGTGATATTCATTCCGTAGAATCCATTAGTATAATTAATGTGTTGACATTTATATTAAATACTAATAGGAAATCATGATATTTTTTTGGATCATCCTATATAAGAAAGAGAAAAAAAAAAGGCACATTATTTCACACATCATTTTTGATGTATTTAATATTTATGGTGATTTTGTTTATCACCATCAGATGCACATGACTCAATTCCATCGTTTCACATCTGTATCGTTTAACATATGTTAAATCAAATATAACTCTAATAAACTAGATTCTGAATTCATTCACCAATCTATTTTATATTTATTATACAAAATATAAAAATAAGCAAAAATATTGTGAACAATTATTAATGCAAAGATACAATAATTTTTGGTAAAACTAAGAATGTATTTTTTTCATGAGTACGAATAAATAAAAAAATTAAAGTTTGTCGAAGATTTTACAAAATAAAATTATCATAAAAAATAAACAAAAATATAAGAATCAAAATAATAATTTCGTAAGAATCTGTGAAATACAAATGAAAGTACTCAAGCGGGAAAGCCAAAAGGGCGAAAAGGGAGACTCTGAGGCGGAGGCAAAACCTAGCTGCCTCCGCCTCCGCCACCACCTCCCCTCACCAGCCCAAGAGCGACGGGCGAGGCCGACAGCTCCGAGAGGCGAACTCGAACTCCGAACTCCGCGACGGGCGACGGCGAGACTCGAACTCCGCGACAACGGCGAGGAAAGGGAGCCAGCGGGAGAGGAAAGAGGCCCTGGCGGAAATCCGGCGATGGAAACTTGCGAGGGTAGGCGATTCTGAGGGCGATCGCCAGGCGACTCGGAGGGCGAGGCGAGGGCGGCAGCTAGGGTTTCGACGCAGATCCGACGGCGGCGGCGGACGGCTAGGGTTTCCGAAGCTAGCGAGGGCTGTCATCGGGGCGATTTTGGAGCTCTTCGAAGAGCAAAAACTCGAAAGGAAAAAGCGGGAAGGGAAAAAGGGAAATCGAAAAAACGCGAGGCTGGTGCCGAGTCTGGGGCGAGTCTGGGACGAGTCTGGGCCGAGTCTGGGGCGAGGCCGAGAGCGACGGCCGAGTCTGGGGCGAGTCTGGTGGCGAGTCCGAGAGCGACGGGCCGCGACAGCGACGGTGACAGCTTCAATGACAATCCGAGCTCGCGTGGCAAACCAAGGGCAGAGGGAGGTTGCGTTCGTCTAAGGATGGCCGAAAGCATCATCTCTCGGCATGTATCTTACTTTTGCAACTATAATTTATTTTTGCGAAACTACTTTTTTACATTTATCATGTAAAATCGCACCAATGTATTAAACTTTGCTTTAATATATTAAAAGAGGCTTCGCCTCTTTAGTTTTTCAAAAAAAAAAAACAAATGAAAGTACTTTGTTTCAAAAAAAAATCGAAGATAAAATAATTAAAAAATAAGACAATTATTTTCTAATAATATAGTTTACCACATTATCAATTTGATTTACCATCTAATAATATCATTTACCACTTATTATAATTTATATCTAATATAATTTAATATTTAATGTATTTATTAATCATTATTTATTGCTAACAAATCAATCATTTGAGAATATTAAAGGAACAACTATGTTGCACGGATACGGATACGGGTAGCGTATCCGATACGATACGGATACGGCGATACGGCAATTGTCAAAAAATCACGGATACGGATACGACTATATAATTATTAATTTAATATATTTATATTATATATAATTAATAAATAAGTAATAAATTAATAATATTTTTAAATTAAATATCATGACAATAAATAATATCATTCAAACAATACAAGTATCATAAAACTATCATAAACTTGTTCTAGAAATATTTTAGAACTAATCTAGAAGTATCCTATATAATTTATTTAAAAATATTATAGGCCAAAATATATAATGGGCCGAAGTATCATAAATGGAGTATCCCAGCCGTATCCTGGACGTATCCTCAGCCGTATCCCCGCCGTATCCTGCCGTATCCCCGCCGTATTCGGAAAAAATAAATATTAAAATATTTGGATACGCCACGTGGCGTATCCGATACGTATCCGAGCCGTATCGCATCTGTATCCGTATCGGATACGCGTATCCTCATGATACTTCTGCATTTTTGAAGTATCCGCGTAACATAGAGGAACAATCATAATTTTTCATGAGGCCTTCTATCATGTCCTGTTTCACCCATATTTTCGTGATACAAATTTCAAGACAATTAATTCCTAATTACCTCTCTCTCAATTAACGATTCATCCATATTTATTAATAATTGAATATTTTTAATTAATCTTTAATCTATAACTATCTTAATTATGTATTAAATTTTTAATAATTATGAATTAATTGGTAATTAACTTTGTTAATGATAGATTAATTGAGAGATGGGTGAAATGCGGGGGAAATGGGTGGGGAAGAGTATAATATTCCATTTTTCATAGACCACGTAGGTAGTTAGCTAGTTTTATAGGCTTTAATGATGAATCCATGGCTAATTTATTGAACTTGAAAGGCCTTATAAATTGTATTGGGCCTTTCGCCTTCCAATCCAATACAATCCAAAATAAAAATAATAAATAACTGTAATGGCAAATTTTAAATTCTGAACAAGACATGTTAAAAATAGATTCCCTGTTTCAGAACTCACTACTACGAAAATCAAATTTTGAGACTAAACTGGTCTTTATTTTGAGAACTCACCCTTTTTGGTCACAGAAACTATTTAGCAACCAATATTAATCTCACTTTATTGGAGGCCGAAATTTTAGTTTTTTGGTTCCAAATCACATTTTCGTGTGACTAAGAAATATGATCTCAAATTGATTTCTCGTCTCCGTAATCCTTTTCTATGACCAAAATGACCTTCAAGGACCAAGTTTTTTGTCCTTGACAAGAAAATTAATATTTCTTCCGCGACCAACATAAGTCCCCAATAAAGATCTACATGGACCAAAAATTAATATTTTATAATAGTCTCTAATAATAATGTTAAATAAATACTAGCTTAATTATACATTAGGAAACATTGGAAAAGTAGATAGTCATTTAACTTAAATCAATACAACAATAAATACTAGCTTAATTGATAAATACATTTTTACCTTACGTGAAATACTCATTAATTAATTGATAATTACTCAAAATATTTTTGAAAAAAATACATCATAAGAAAAAAAGTATTAAAGAACCTTTTTTTTCTGAAAATAATAAAAGAATATCGAGAGAGGTTTCATAAAATAAAATATGAAAAATGAAGGGTATTTCAATCAGAAAAATTAACATCGTGAAATGTTAGCCTTGTCATCCAAAAGATGAGAATTTTGTTAAAAAAAATCAATTTTAAAAAAAAATAATGAATAGAGGACAAAAATCTTTCTTTCTAATTTTCAAAAAAAAAAAGAGTTCAAATAGAAAAAAGGAAAAAATAATAATGTATGTTATTTTTTCTTAACAAGACAGGTTAAATTAGATCTACTATTTCAGAACTTCAGATCCAAGCTTGCAAAATTTCCAAACAGATGATAAGAGCCATCTTTTTCTCTTCTGAACAGAATTATTTCTCACAAAGGAAAACCAAAACGCGCCAATTATTTAATGAGAATTGATTTTGCAGAGACATGCACAAGGAATGCACTCCATTGTATTTTAGTGACTTGCCATCTCGTCGATGTATATCGTCGCGAGATGGCTTAATCTCGCCCAACATCGCTTCTCAACCTTTTTCAGTGTGGTCTCGGCTCACGCTTGCTCTGACTGTTAAGGTTTCAGCTAATTTTTCCTTAATAATTTTAACCGTGTACATGTGTATTTATACCAAAATAATTCAACGGTCTAATGGTTGTAAGCCGTCCGATCTACCAACTATTCTAAACCTAAATCAGCCCTTGATATCTTTAACTGACTAGGAAATTTTTCCGCGCTTCGCTGCGAATTTTTAATGTAATTGTTTGTATTAGATAAAAGATTGTACATTCACTTATTAATTGTTATTTGTTATGTTTACAGAAAAAATATCATAAAACCAATATAAAAATTATTAAATGTGTAATTTGATATAATATCATAAAATAAATTAATGAATATCACAAAAAATATGAAAATTATTAAATGCGTAAAGCATGATATAAATTAATGAAATCACAAAATAAATATGAAATCATATCATAAAATAAATTAATAAATAGCACAAAACAAATATGAAAAAAAATTCAATGCGTAAAGCATGATAGAAATTAATGAATATCAAATCACAAAATAAATATGAAATCATACAATAAATATGAAAACATGATATAAATATTAATATAATTAAGGTAAAATATGATATAAATATCATAAAATAAATTATTAAATGGGTAAAACATGATATAAATTAATGGATACATGATATAAATTAATGAATTTGATTTATCATAAAATAAATATGAAAATTATATAAATATTAATATGTGTGATAGAAAGTCAAAGATAATTTGACTCAATGTGAGATCTCAAAAACATTCACTTGAATCTAAATATATGGGCTTTAACCTATTCAATAACTAAGCCCATTAAAATTAAAATATATTCTAAATAAAACAAGACTCATTCTTCTATAAAAGCCCATAGCAGAATTAGGCCTTTGAGTAGGGATGTAAATGGTGCGGGTAATGCCCGACCCGACCCGAACCGGATCCGTCTAAATATCCGGATCCGAATAAAATTATCCGGATCCGAGCGGATCCGGATACTACCCGGATCCGGATACTATCCGGATCCGTTTTTTCGGATCCGGATACTACCCGGATCCGTTTTTTCGGATCCGGAACCAAAAATACGGTCGGATCCGGATCCGGATAATTACCCGGATCCGAATAGCAATGCAAAACGGGTACCCGTTTTTCCAAATTCATTACCATTTTTAATATATTAATTTTTTAAATTATTAAACATCATTCTCTCTCTTTTTCTTCACCTCACATCACATCACTTTTTCTTCACCTCACACCACACAATTATTTAAGCCACGACCTATTGTTATTTGTAAAATATCATATAAGAATTTCCTTTAATGTAAGAATTAAATTAAAATTTAAGAAATATATTTTGAATTGATTAATTAAAATATAATATTGTATACATTATAAATTATTAGTATCCGTATTCGCGCGACATAAATTATTAGTCAAACTCACGTTTTCACCATTTCGACCAAATTACTCTATTATATTCGACAAATATTTGAATTTAGTAAAATATAATTATATTATTTATTACTTAAGTATTATCATAATTGTATCATAAATATTTTGGTTAGAAAAAAATAATTAATTACATATACAATATATGTCTGAACTATCCGAATATTATCCGGATCCGTATCCGTATCCGACGATATCCGAACCGTATCCGTATCCGTTTAATATCCGAACCGTATCCGGATCCGACACTATCCGGATCCGGATCCGGATCCGACAAAAAATACGGATCCGGATCTGGTATGACCACTATCCGAACCGGATCCGAACCGTTTACACCCCTACCTTGGAGCCATTTACTGAGTTTGAATGAATCAATTGAACTCCGATTTATCTTCGACTGGAGATGTCCATGATCTTCTCCAATTCGCTTTCATGCTTTCATTGCCGACTGCCCACGTGGCCACGACTCTATCTTCTCGACGCTCTTGAGATCTCGAGAGAGAAGAACACCAGTAATGATACGAACCTCACCTTTTTCCCCACTTTTTTTCCCGAATGCTGACATGGCATCTCTTGGTGTTCCATGTTACTAAACCTATTTCTTTCAAAAAAACAAGTTTAATAACCAGCAAACCTTTTTTACTTCATTCCCATTGTAGAAGAGAGAGAAAGAGAACAAGAGCGATAGACGAGAGAGAGAGAAGAGACCTAGATGCTGTGAGCCTGTGAGAGACGGATCGTTCAAGGGAGAGAAAGACGGATCTCACCATACGGAAAGCTCGAGCAGAGAGAGGCGGATTGGTCAATGAAGCCGCTGCCATCACTCTCGAAGAGAAACACATCTAAGCCGCTGCCATGAACTCGAGTCACTTCCATGAAGTCGCTGCCATGAATCTAAGCCACCAGATGCTACTTTTTCTTCGTCAAATGGTACACCTTTTTTCGAAATTATTTAGGGTTTTTTTAGTGGAATTTTTCATCAATTTTTTGAACTTCCAATGTTTTTTTCATTATTCTTTTCTCAATTTCCAGTTTGGCCTAATTTGGTTAATTGAGCTAATCAATTTAGGGAAATTAGTAATGATACGAACGGTTTAGGGTTTAATCAAATTAGGCTTTTTTAACAATTCCACAGTAGGAGTTTCCCAATGAGGATTAATTAAGCTAATCAATTTGGTTTCTTGTTTCTTAAATTGGGGTTAATTAAGCTAATCAATCCAATTTTTTTTTTAAATTGGGGTTAATTAAGCTAAACAATTCCACATTAGGAGTTTCCCAATTTATGGCAGTTTTTTTTTAAATTAGGAGTCCGGTTTTTTAACACAATTTCCAATTTAGGTTTTTCAAAATTTGTGCAGTAACAAAACCTACTGTGAAATCAAGGAATTCATTGAAGAAGGATCTGAAGAGTGAAGACTCGATCCAATTCAGAAACCAAATCGAGATATTGTTCCAAGTTATTACGAAAAAACACTACAATAATTGAGATAATCATTGAAGAATGTTCACACCCTCTATCCTGGCAACTTATCCTGACAATAAAAGGTGAGAACAATTGAAAATAAATACATAAATACTCGAACTTATAACACAATATAATTTATTTATATTTGTATATTTATTTATTTATTTAAGGACTGTATTAAATATAATGGTATAAAATTCTAAATAATATTTCATTATAAATTCTAGTATTTGTTTTTGTATTGATTTAGTTTGTATTTTTTATAGGTTTGCTATGTTTTGAAAATAGAGGCCCCTATTATAGAATGGAGGTGGTAATTTTTTTTGGTTGAAATTGCAATTATGGTTTGTAATGGATTTATGAGGGTTTTGCAATGGTTTTATTATTTGAATTTGTAGGGCTTTAATAGACTTGTAATGGTTCGAGTGATATTGTAATAATTTATTTGGATTTGTAATGGTTCATGTGATATTGTAATATTTTATTTGGATTTGTAATGCTTTATTGGGATTTCGAGAACACAAATGTATCTTAATTTCAGGATTATTGTATCGGGGTGTTTAATTTTTTTTTTTCAAAACAGCCTTTGAAGGATCTTAATTTCACGATTATCTCTTTACTATTTTTTTCTGTATGAAGTTCTTAACCGAGATTTCAAGTCCCTATAATGACTAAACTGGCATATATCATTAATAGCACATAGCATTAAAAACTAAGACTTCTCACTACATATATAATACAAATTTCAATACATCTGGTGTCTATACGAAGAAGTATCCAATTTACTACATATCAAACCTCTCCGTCTCTCACTCACTGTATTTGTGGATTTTCCAAAATGTATCCAAACTATCAAAATAACCAATTTCAAGAAAAACGACATAAAATTCATAACTAGAGTCGCTGATTTTACGGGTCTCGGATTGCAATTGTAAGCGATGACGTACCAGCAGCTCAAACCAGATGAATAAATAGAAATTAGTAAAAATATTATGTTTTGTTGAAAATTTAGTAAACATTGAGGTGGAAATTTAGAAGAAGAAAAAAAGGCCACGATTTTTCTCTGATTTTCAGCATAATTGTTAATTTCACAAAACAAAACATAATTTTCAGTTGAACAATTCTGCAGAGAGATTGACTAAGAATAGAATATGAAAATTTTACTCTTTGTTACCTCAAATAGCTAATTGGTCAATTTCGTTTATTAATTCGTCTCAATTCAAGTAAATAATCAGAGAAACAAACCCACAAATCGATCGATCGATCGAGAGAGAGCAAACCTCTCTCGTGCATGTCAAGATGAGAGAACGGGCCTTGTCGTGCACATTTCTTGGTCGCTTTAATTACCTTCTCGAAGCCCTAGGCAAGGGAAGAGGGAAGAGAGAGGTGAAAGGGAGAAGAACATGGGTGTGCTGGGTAGAGACGAGAGATTTGGGTCTTATGTTCGTGCTGATGTGGCAGACCATGCCATGTCATCAATTCGGAAAAAAAGTTGGGGAAAAAAGTGGGCATAGTATCATTACTGGAAGAACACTCCAAGAATCTCGGCCCTCTCTTCCCCCCCTTCTTCAATTTGTCATCCCGCAAATTTCCAGGTGTTCAAATTCTCCTTCATCGTCATGAAACTCAGCGTTGAGATTTTTTGTTAATCTTCATTTCACAATTTTCAGCGTCAATTTGGAGATAGAACACCGCAAGTCTTTATTTATATTGTTCTTCAACTCTTTAGATCCCCAAAAAATGGTAATATTTGTTTCGTAATTTGATGAATTTAATCAAAAAATCCGATCATGTTTGCTAAATTCATGAAATTCATCAGTTTTCGCTAAATTCTGTCTTTAACTATTGTTGTTTTAAGATCTGCTGAATTTTATTTTTTATATGCTATTTGTTGTTTGATTTATACCTGTACATGTTTATCAAACTTGTCAGAATCGAGATTTTATCTTGAATCATTTAGGGATAGAATCGAATCATACCGTAAAATCGTATTTTGAATTGTAAGATTCTATGAAAAATGAACATTAATTAGAAAAGTAATCAAGGAACATGATTTTCTAAATAAAATGAAATAACTTAATTGGTAGAGTACATATTTTTCATTTGAATCATTGTATTCCTTTTCCTACACAATACATTATAATAGACAAAAAATGAATTATTCATAGCTACAAAAATGTTAATTTGAGGATTAATCAAATTAGTACTATGTTATACAAAATTCAAATCCGGATTAATCAAACTAAAATAAAATAAAACATATATTATACATAAACGACATAAGTTAAGTAAACATAAAATAAAGAAGATATGTGAAGAAAAAATAATTTCTTATATTGCAATATGTCAATATTTTATTTCGTATTTCAAGTTACTTAATTAGATTCGGAATCATAATTGTCTTGAATTTAAATATTTTTTGAGTCATGTCAGTGAAATCGTAAATATATGATATTTTACCTTATTCTACATCTTGAATCGAGATTATATCATGATTCTATCAAATTAAGATTATACCCCTGAATCGAATGGTTTTTTGAAGTTAGAGTGGTAGAATCGTAAGAATCTACGACTTGAATCGGGAATTTGACAAATATATTGTTTATTATTATTTATGCCTTACTATTTGTTATTTGTACCTTTATGTTTGTTATTTATCCTTTTGTAGAAATCAATATCAAAGAACAGTCAGAATTATATCGCGGTTGTTTGTTATACCTTTTTATCTTTAAAACATTACTTATGTTATTATTTTTATACCTATATTCGGGATGAATCTAACTAATTTATATTTATGTATTTCTTAGGTATTATATCAATTGAAGAATATAATAAATGATTGAAGAATATAATAAAAGAAAGGAAGTAGTTGATGAATATGATCTCCCATATTAGCTTTCTTTTTTGTGAAAAAAAAATTACACTTTCCATTTTTTATGAGAAACTACTAAATCAAATCATATTGATTATTGCAAAAATTAATAGGAAAGATCATTAAAAAAAAACTTATCTTTGTTGTTTTTATACATTTTTTTTATTATTAATTCATTACAATTGATATTCTTTAAAATAATTAAATTTCTAAACATATTTTTTCATCATTTTCATTTAATACACATGGGGGTTTCTACCATACACCTTTTTCCGTATGATACATCCATTTTCAAGGGTATTTTAAGTAATTATCCATTAATGAATATTTAAGCTCAAGTATATTTATTAATTAATGTTTGACTAAATTAGAATTATTTGTTGTTCATTTAAAGAAAAAATCTCCATACAAAATAAATTTTATGATACACCTTTTTACAAATATAATTAATTGCTTAAATATTCAAAATACCCTTTTAAAAAAATGTACGATAGAACTCCCCTTAATACAATACTTGATACGTCAATTTCCCGTACCTCCATTTCCCTTTTTCTTCTCTACTCTCAAACCTAGCATGGAACAATATTACATGTCACATTATGTAGTGAATGTAAATAATTTAAGCATCAATATCATAGTTCTGCAAATCGGAGTCGTCCGATGCCCATAGAGCAAGAGTCGTCCGAGTCGGATCGGAGGATCGGGTTTTGTAAAAAAATTGTTTTTTAATATAAAAAATTAAAAAAATTGATTTTTTTATTTTGAATATAAAACAATGAAAAGGTACATATGGTACTTAAATTATGTATATTCATAGTTATGTTATTTATTTTGAGAAATTCGAAATGCAAACTCGTCCCAGAAAAGATATTAATTATTTACTTAAAATACAACATTACAAGAAAAGAAAAATACAACAATACATGGAAAATATTAGATGAGAAACATCCTAATTAAAGAAATATTAATTATTAACTAAAAATGAAAATAAATACATCATAAATAAATATTGCAAATAATTAAATGAATATTATTTTTTTGTTTGGGTTTCTTCCTCTTGTATTAACAAATAATTATAAAAAATATTCGTTTTTATTAAACATGAATTAAGTCATGCATTAGTTTGTAAGTGGAAGAAACATGAAGTATACTTTGTTTTAATGTTTCTTTACTACTTAATTCTTATGCCTCTTTCTACGTGAGAGAAGAAATATAAAGTCATCCTTTAATTAATACCTTAACTTTATTTTATTGTTACGTGAAATGAAATGGGAAATGAACATTAGTTAGTACATTACTAGTGTAGCCCACCGAGTCTTAAGTACCTATGTATATTACATGATCAGAGCACTCAAAAGAACTCTACCCGTAGACCAAGTCTAGCCCAACCCTAGACATCAGCACTCCCCGCAACAGCCTAGCCCTATAGGCTATTATTACCTTTCTTTCTCACTTCGCCTCTCCTTCTCAAACTCGCGAAAATGGCCAAATTACATAACTATATTACTAAAAAAGAAAAAAAGAAAAAAATCGGTTTTTTTTTTAACTCAGCCGATATTACGAACCATGCAGTTTTCTTTTCCTTCTTTTTTTCTTTTTTTCTCAAACGAAACAAAACCTTAGATATGGTCCAGTGTAGGAAAATAGAGGGAAGGGAAGAGAATGATCAGGAGGGTAAATTTTGCGCCCTGCTGGAATTTTAAATTTGATGAGCAAAAAAGAGAATGGAGATGAATTATTAACTTTCATTTCCCTCGTAGCTTAATATATTTTTCACCCTGCTGGAATTTTAAAGTGTAATGGAAAACTGTTAAAACAAATATAAGACAAATATACCATTTCTCGTTTTTTCCAATCAATAATAATTCAAGGAGTAAATTTGTTTTTTTATTTTATTGAACCTCGTTCCCCTTCCTTAAACATTTTATAATTTAAAAGCAAGAATAAATTTTCCTTTTTCCTTTCTCTCCATTATCTTCCCATCCCTTCCTCTCCGTTAAGAATTCGAGAGCACACCCTTATATGTTGTCCGTTTCTCTCTCTTTCTCAATTTCTCTCTCCCGCGAAAGTAGACGACAACGAACAAAGCAACAAGGCGAGTGAGAGAGCATGGCCGGTCAAGATTTGAATGACCCGAGGCCTATTTTTAAAACATACCCTTCAACCATCATTCTTAAAAGTCCATCTTAAAAAATTTAGATACCCTTTTTTCAGGGGCAACATTGTCATTTTCATTAACGGAGACATGACAGTAAAGACCAACAAAAAGGTCATGGGAAATTTTACTCTTCCCCCCAAACCCACTCCCGCACCCACGATATGGGTTGGGGGGGAATTTCCATCCCCAAATTGCACCCAAAAAATTCAATTGATGGTTAATTCAAATTTTAATTAACGACTAATTCAAAGTTAATTAACGGTTAATTCAATTGTACTATTTATTAACAAAAATTAAAAATTTTAATTGATGGTTAATACAATCTTGGATACACAAATTGGGGAGGCGAATCAAAACCCCCCAGATCGTGGATGCGGAAGTGGATCTGGGGGTTCCATATATGCTCCCAAAGGTCATTGAGGGCATATATGGTGCCACTAGATTTCAACAAAAAGGTCTCAAGGACATATATGGTGCCTTTAGAAGTTTACGAGGAGTAAATTGAAAAGATACTTCTCTGGAAGTTTGATTCTACCTTTCATTATTGCTTTAAGTTGCTTCATTGGATTTATTTGTGTATCGGAAATAAATAATACTATCAGTAGTAATAACATTTTCATTTGTATTTCTTAGTGGGGGAGTTATATCATACACCCTTTTAAAAGGGCATTTTGGGTATTTAAAAGGGTGTATCATAAAATTTATATTTTAGGAAATTTATTTTTTAAATGAACAACAAATAATTCCTATTTAGCCAAACATTTAGTTGATAAATACACTTGAAAATTTACCTTAAATACTCATTAATGGATAATTACTCAAAATATCCTTGAAAATTGATGTATCATAAGAAAAAGGGTGTATGATAGAAGCCCCCTTCTTAGTGATATGGAAGGAGGAGAAAATTAAGGGCGTACTCGCAAATTCGGCAGTTCCATGTTTGACCCCTGGAGGGTTCTATTCTTACTTCCTCATAATTGATTCGGTTAATCCTAAAATATCTCGCAATTTCAGTATTTTATCCAATTATATTGTAAAATCAAATCGTTCCAGATTAAAAAGAATGTAAATTTGTTTTGTTTGAATGAGCAAACTATACAAGAAGTCGGATGCATATATCATTATTGCCTAATTAAGAACTAATTAATCATTTAGATTAAGGATCTCTTACTGAGGACTGGTACAAACAGAGGCCAGTCCAATACCAGTTCAGGTACTCTACCAAACCGTTATCAAGAAAGAAATTCGATATGTAAATTGAAGATTGCTTGCAAAAGATGGGGGTGCAGCATGGCCTCTCCAATCTCTCTGTATTTTGTATTTTCAGTAATACCGTTGCCACTTGCCCGTGGCTCCATCCAAGTGGATTCTCCGTAATACCGTACAAAAAAAAAATGATCAGTTGGTATTTCGGGTTTACAAGGGTATTTTTGAAATTTGCAGTTTTTAGAGGGGTACATTTCATATTACCATGTTTTATAAGGAGGGGTATTAAGATATTTTCAGATTTTGGAGGAGTAATTTTAAAAATTTCAGATTATAAAGGGGTATGTTTTATAGTTTTATATCTTGCGAAGGTATTTTTGATTTTTTTCAAATTTAGAGGGGCGTTCCTTGATGAAATGAATTATTTTGTTTTATTTTAATTAATTGGCAACCAACTCTAAAATCAAGCCAGATAAAATCTCCCCAGTATTTAAATTTAACCAGATTATATTATCCTAATTGTGTATTTGAATGTCTCAAGTCCAAATGCATTTTGGTTGATCAATTATTCTAATGCGTTAAAAATTGACATATTTATTATCTTCATAGTTACACATGTATTAAATCAGAATAACATTTCAAATTAGTAAACTACCACAATCGAGTTGAATTGTATTATTACAAATAAAAGACAACAACAAAAACTCAAAAAAACTCGTGCAATCGAGCGAGGTCTTTCCTAATATGTGATAATTGTATGATCACTGCAAATATGAGTAATACATTTTTATCTCTATAATTTCTTATAACTGCATTAAATGTTCTGAATAACAAGAAGGGTAAGGTCATAAGTAGAAAAAAACCCAGTGGTTTTGATTCCGGCCCTCCACCTCATCCCCGAAAATTGCGGAACAATCCGAGTGATCACTTCCAATAGAGTTAAACTGAAGTTTCAATTTGAAAATCTGCTATGATCGAACACGGCAATTCGATCTTTAAAAAAATAAGACGGTATTAGGTCTTCCAGGCTTCAATTGTACTGCCTTCATTTAAGCTGTAGTAGAAAAAATAAATTGGAAAACTTGTTTAAATAGAATGATAAGCCAGTGAGCCACCTTGCTTCTTGTTTCATAACAAAAATTTAATAAACTTATTTTACCTTTCTAGTCATATAATGCTAATTGTGTTTTCCTATCAATCAAGTTCCGTTTCACTAGTGCTCCCATAGGATCCAAGCTCGCCATCACTACTACCTCCAACAGATTCCCCTGAAGAGTAATCAACTACTTGCTTGCCTTTATCTAAACTGATTTCCTGCCTTTTCATTGAACCATGCCGGTCCCGTTTCTTGCTACTACCCACAAGTCGTTTTTTCATTTGTTTCAGCCAATCCAAATCATAATCATTATAATTTCCCCACTTATCATTCCATATTGGCATCTCAGTTTCGTCTACTTCAATATCCACATCCTCTTCATTTTGAGAAACAAATTCATCTTCTATATCGGCGTCCTTTTTCTGCAAATGAAAGAAAAGAATTATTAGTCAAACCTAATTAGCAAGATGATACCAGTTGAAACAAATGAGTTAATTTAAGAATGAATGGATTTTGATAATGATATACCATCTCTCCGAAAGGTTTTAGTTCGCTTAGCTGAGGGCAGTTCGTTACTTTCAAGACTTGAAGAAAGGGAGGGAGAAAGGGAGGGAGATATCCATTTTGAATGGGGAGCTTAAGGCTATCGCAACCATCCAACTCCATCTCTCTAAGGGATGTGAATTTACTGAGCCCTCGTAAATACCTTAGATTTTTGCAGCCTTTAATGACTAGGACCTTTAGTGATTTTAGAGAAACAAAATTAAAGTAAATAACCAGTGTATTATGCGAAAACCCCACTTCTAAGGATTTGAGCGATGGGAAACACAAATTAGCCAACAATTTTTTGTTAAGCGGCCCCATTAATATTAGGATAGCAAGAGAGGGGAGAAATGGGAGGTTAGTCAACTCCTTGCAATGATTCACCACTAACTTGTTCAACGATACCGATAAGTGAGTTGGCAGGAACCTAAGTGCATTGCAACGCACTATTTTGAGGCTTTTTAAGGAACAGAACTCACCATTTTCGAGCCCAGACAATTGCACCCATGTTGGCAGGTATTTAAATTCTAGTGTTTCTAAAGACCGAAACCCTTTACTTCCTCCATCACAAGAACAAAATTCATGTCCTACTCGATTTACCAACATCATGCATTGAATCGAGAGGTTTCTTAGCAATGGAAGCCTACCAAGTGGAGGAAGAAAATTAGGGCTTGTTTTACTATTACCAAACAAAAAGACCTGAACCAACTTGGAGTAGGAAATATCGCCTAGCCAGCTAGGGTATTTATGACCAGGATAACGATATACTTCCAACACTGCAAGATTTGGATGAGGTTTAACTGCCTCGAATACAGAATATTCATCTGGATCAACTTCAGAAGATATATCTAACATATCTAGCCAGTCTAATGAAAAATAAGAATCAAGTTCGAAGCTCTCCAAATTGGCATCCATTGCATCGCTACTTTTGACATTATCTAGACCCGAATAAGCTTTATCTGACCAGCTTAATGTTAAACAATTAATTTGTTTCTTGCTCTGCAAATTGGCATGCATTGCATCGCTACTGTTGACATTATCTAGACCCGCAATGCAAAGATTTCCTTGCAACTTTTCTAGATTTTCTAGTTCTGATATATTACCACCTATCCATTTATTCAAGTTAAATGCAGATAAAGTTACAAGGTTTGTAAGATGGCCAATTCCATCCGGCATGACAACATTGGACCATTTTGCAATAATAAGATGTTCTAAATTCACGAGGTTAGATACATCTAACGGTAACCTTTGTAAAGGACACCCTAATAAATCTAGGGTTTGTAAATTATATAAAAGACCAATAGTTCTGGGAAGATATTCAATATTAGTCTCTGCGAGGCCCAAATAACGCAGCTGCTTCAAATTACCTATAGATTCGGGCAAGTCTGTTAAGCCCGTGTAACTAAAATCAACAATTCGTAAACATTTTAAATTTTCGAAAAAACCTGAATGGATCTCAACAGTAATATCTTTGCTCATCCATTTATTTGCCATATTTAACAGTTGTAGTATTCTGAGTGAGTTTGATCGTTGTAAGGGTAAAAGAGCGAGGGATTTAGGCAATTCATTTACTACCACGGTTAAATACCGAACAACTTGGCTAGAGGAGGAATTTAAATTTAACGTATCTACCCTTGCGAATAACTCCCCTGCTTCAAATTCTGCAAGTTGGTGCACAAGATCATGCATGAGATATCGACAATTTTTCTCATCATACTGGATTTTTTGAAGCATAGACCTTTGTATCAAGTCATCAAAGTATAAACTACCGATATCTTTGATCGATTCCATGCTTTGTGATTTGAGGAAATCCATCGAGGCCCATAATTTTATAATTGTGTCCTTCAAGAACACATAATCTTTTGGGAACAAGCTAAGAAACATGAAGCACCGTTTTAATTGTACGGGCATACAATCAAAGCTTAATTGCAGAGCGGGCAGAACTTCTTTCTTTCCCACATCCGACTCCCACAAATCACTTTCCAATATATATCTCCACATTTCTTCTTTCAATTCAAAGTGCAGAGCACATCCAATTGCTTTCACAGCCAAAGGCAAACCCCCGCATTTCAATGTAATTTTTCTTCCAATTTCAACCAGGTTATCATGCTCTCCTGGATTCTGATTCTCAAATGCTACTTGTTTGAACAATTGCCACGAGTCTTTTAAGTTTAGGCATCTTAGGGGATAAAAGGGAATTGTTTGCATAATTTTAGCTATTTTTTCGTTTCGAGTGGTTACTATAATTCTAATTGATGGGGAATTAAATAAAGGGGTTCGCAAGGAATTCCAAAAGCTAGATTTATCATTCCACACATCATCTAAAACAAGTAAAACTTTGTTTCCCTCCACTTCTTTTTGCAAAGTGGTTTGAAGTTCATCGAATTGCATGGGAGGCCATTGTTTTTTGGTTAAAGAATTAAGAATTACCTCAGTTGTGGCCTTAACATCAAGTTCTTCAGAAACATAAACCCATCCTCTCAAGTCGAAATGTTGAATCACCCTCGGATCCTTGTACACTAATTGAGCAAGTGTTGTTTTCCCAACTCCCCCCATTCCAACAATGGGAAGGACTTGTAAGTTACCTCCATTATTACCAGTACCCACCTCGTCTTTAAGCAAAATTTCAACAATATCTTTCTGATCTTGGTACCTCCCAAGAACAGAAGGCTCATGCACAAGAGAACTAGTAGGCAGGCGATTCCCCGATTCAAAACCACGTCGTCTCGCCCCATCACTCTCCTCAAATCTCAAACTCTCCCATTCATTCACAATTTCATCAAATATCTTCCTAATTCGCCTTACTCTCGACGCTATTTCTTCGGGTACCGGAACCGAAACAAGAATAGAGGACAAATCAGTAACTCTACGGTTTGTTCCAGTTTTTCCCCTTTCCTCTAGATCCCTGTTCATTTTATTCCGTATATGAATTTTTTCTCGAAGCACTTCGTAGGCGTAATCTTCTACCAGATCCTCCGCATCGAGGGATACTTCCTTCAATTCCTTGAGGCGATGCTTCTCGGAAATGTCTCTGATTTCTCTATTATCCGCTTCG
Source organism: Luzula sylvatica (assembly GCA_946800325.1). Classification (NCBI taxonomy): domain Eukaryota; kingdom Viridiplantae; phylum Streptophyta; class Magnoliopsida; order Poales; family Juncaceae; genus Luzula; species Luzula sylvatica. The sequence continues at coordinate 17,767,935 of OX326957.1, read as the reverse complement.
ATTAGTAGAACTTGTATCCGGTTCATGGTTCTCTCGAGGTGTCTCAGATCGTCCAGATCAGCACCAGGAGATTCGGACGATGCGCCCACGTCTGACGCTCGAAGCAAATCAGCCAGCTTGTCAGCAACGTAATGGATGATGCCACGGGTTAGTTCGCCGGCCATTGCTTCAACTCTCACTTTTTCTTTTCTTCTCAACTTGTATAAAGATGTGTTTTTGAATTGTATAAAGATAAGATGACTTCAGAGTGCCAGTCGTCGTAGTAAGTTGTTTGGAACCTTGCTATTGTAGGAAAATTATTCCCTGGCCCTCCTACTTCCCCCAGATTTCACCATGCTCGAGGATTGGATGGTTCTTTCAAAATCTTCCTCCAATTTGTTTCAAAATCTTCCTCCAATTTGTACCCAAAAATGTTTCAATTAATTTTTAATTCAAAATTTAATAATTTTAATTGAAATTTAATTCATTAGATCATTCATTAATTTAATTGAAAACTAATTAAAAAAAAAAATTAATTCATTAGAACGCCTAGCTATTTTAATACAAAATGACAGCCACTTAATATCTGAGTGCCAGTCATAAGGCCTTTTTAATAGAAAATGTTATAGTGCCCCTCTTCGCCACTTCCACTTCAACATTCCTAATGCCAGGTGTCAAGTGTGTTCGGTTCGGATAGTAGTCATACAAGACCCATATCCATAGTTTCTACGGATACGAAATTAAATTATGAAATTAAATTATGCGGATCCGAATACAGTTCAGACATTAAACAAATACGGATACAGTTCAAATATTGTTGGATACGTATTCGTATCCGAATCGTATTCGGATATTAAAACGAATATTATGAAATAATAATATAATATTATTTTTAAAACATAAATCTTAGTTATTTTACAATTCCGAACTAAAAAAATAAAAGTTTTTTCTAATAAACAAGAATATTAGTTTACAAAACCAGAATCATAATAAAAATTCATATAAAAAATTAAAATAAAGCCAATGTTTGATTTGAGCATGCATTACACAGTCGCATACCTTCTTTGTTGCCTTCGCAAGTATAAAAAAAAAAGGGTCTGATTTTAGTCCCTTACCTTTCATCAGAAATCCAATCAAGTCATTAATGTTTTTATTTGGTCAATCAAGTTCCTTATTTTTTTAATCGGATCAATCAAGTCTCTTATTTTTTCAACTAGGAGAATACTCGCGCTACGCGGCGAGATTATTAATTATGTTTTTCATTGTAATACAAAGTACATATAAATATGATAATAATGATAATATCATTTCATAATATAATTATTTGAACTAATTTGTCCATGATTATGTATATGTTTTACAATTATTTTACATCATGAAGACAAAAAATTTCATTTTCTTAATCAGATAATAGCACTTGTATTAATGTCATTGTATAATAATAATATATGAGTTATAACATGATTTTACAAAAAAACATAACAACAAATATTATATCATTGTTGTTGGTTAATTCTAACCTAGAGGGGGGTAAATTTGGTAATCTACCGTACAATTACTTTAGCTAATTACCTAATTTACTATGCGGAATTAATAATAATTTAAATAAAGTAGATGATACCGGAAACACTTGAACACAAGATGTTTTTAACGAAGTTCGGTAGGTGGTTGCTATGTAGCCTTAACTCACCCTTTACTCGCTTAATTGACCGATTCAATTAGTTGCGAGTACCTACGTCTCCGGGAATGCCTTGCGCCTCTTTTTGGCTTTTCGATTGAATTCCAACTCACTCGATTACAAGGTGTTGCCTAGATCGATTTACACGCTTTCTATCGATCTATAGCTTAGGCTCTTTACAAGTAGTTGCACTAGCCTATTACAATTTTCACTAATCGAGCTACAACGTGATCGGTCACGTGAGTGGGATACGATTAGTGGAGGTTTTCGAAAGTAGATCAATGATCTAAAGAGGGTTTCTCAAGCTATCAATGGATATGGATAATCACAGCTTTAGGGTTTCTCTCTTTTGTATTTTGAATGTGTGAAAGTGAAGAGTTGGGAGAGAGAAGCCCTAGAAGAATTCTATTTATACTCTCTATAGAAATCCTTCAGAAAATTGCCAGTGCGTTAGAACGCACAATGTTCGTTCTGAACGCACATGCATTTTGTACTAGCCGTTTCAAAATAACGTGCAAATATATTTTTGGGTCCGTTCGAACGAACACCGTTCGTTCACAACGGACTCACTTATACATTACATTTGTGTTCACAGAAAGGATTGTCCGTTCAACGCACTTAAATGGTGGGTGAACGAATTCTAAATGTCCGTTCGAACGTACATGTTTGTTCGTTCGAACGCACACAATCCTGTGACATCTTGGTTCTTATCAAGAGATGATATTTTGATATGTGGCAAGTTCGTTCTGAACGGACTTTGAGTTCGTTCAGAACGCACTTCATGTTTGATTGAACTCTTTGTTATTTTGACCATGATTTTACTTGAGATCTACTAGGTTTCTACCTATGGTTTATTTGTGGCGAATCCCACTCACGGAAGGCTTCGACATCTTGATTCTTGATATGCTTCAAGAGCCTTCCTTCTAGTCTTCTCTTGTTGTGCTTCTTGTGACTTCGAAGCTCTTTATCATCTTCTAGCCGTACCTGTGTTATCCTACACATTTTCTCGATGTAAACGTTAGTAATGACAGTGTTTTGAAATAATCAAACTATCAGGAAATTTGAACCAACAATTGTTATTAACAATATTTCATACAATATCAAATATAAAAATAATGAATCATACAACATACGTAATAACATATTATTAATTATATATTACTAATAATTTGTTATTGATTCAAAATGCAATGAAAATTATAAATAATGCCAAACTTAATATTGCAAGTGATTTAATAAATAATATAAAAAATTAATTTAGCATAAGCATAAATATAAATTATTTTAAAGCATATGATTTTTTTTAATTTTATAGTTTTAAAAATAACATTTTTATTTGATAAGTGTTTATAAATTTAAGAAATTATTTCGATGGATAAACTCTTTTTTTATTTCTATTATTTTTCGAAAAAATTAATATTAAATTTGTTTGATCGAAAACACAAATATAATCAACTTTGTATTATATGGTATTAGTATAGTTATAATTTTTTAAAAATAAATATTAATATTTAAAATTTCTATTATGTAACTAAAATAATTAAAATTTTATTTTGTAAAAATGCACTTTTTTGCATTGTATTTTACATAATATGTTTACAAATTCGAATTATGGAAAATGGTATGTACGAACTATGCTAATATGAAGGTCAAAATAAAGAAAAAGTTAAAACGAATATATTTCATGAATTTTTAAAATTAAAATTCTAAAATTAATACTACTATGTGTTGTATGTTTATAATATTACATATTAAGTTATTAGTATTTCATATATAAACTTTTCATCTTCCATTTTCTATTATGTAAGTAAAATAATTAAAATTTTATTTTCTAAAAATGCACTTTTTGCATTGTATTTTTTACATAATATGTTTACAAATTCAAATGATCAAAAATGGTATGTACGAACTATGCTAATATGAATGTCAAAATAAAGAGAAAATTAAAACGAATATATTTGATGAATTTTTAAAATAAAAATTCTAAAATTAATACTACTATATGTTGTATGTTTATAATATTACATATTAAGTTATTAGTATTTCATATATAAACTTTTCATCTTCCATTGTATTCACATTTGATCGTGTAATTTTGTGTGAAATGATAACAATTGAATAGACTTAGTCTAGTGCGAACCTAACCAATAATATTAGTCCACGTCATTAATGTATGATGATGTGGCTTTCCAAGGATGCTTAAAACATGGTGTAAAATAATGACACATAAATGACTACACAATATATGATCTTCAAAAAATATAAAAAATAAATCAATGGTTTAGATCAAAACACATCACTAAAAAATCTATAGGATGAATCAATATCACAAAATCTAATGGTCAATAATCATGAATAACCATGATGATGTGGCTTCATGAGGAGGCTCAAAGATAGGTGAAAAATAAGGGGGTGGATAAATTTGGTTTAATTGGATCATTCCATCCATTAATAGATGATTGTACCATTAAGTGATATGGCGTGACATATTTTATGACGTGACAGTCTGTGACATGTCATAGTTGATGACGTGAAAATATAAATTATTTGATGATATAGTAATTTATGACATGTCATATTTTTCAAAGAAGTAATTTCTTGTGTGTCTCCCTCCTAAAATACAAAATATTAAATGTGTCCCTAAATTTTTTAAATATCAAATATATCCTTTTAAAACCCCAAAAAACTATCAAATTTATCCTTACATATTTTAAAAGAATTCCAATTTATCCTTGAATTCATGCTAATTCTGGTAAACATTTTACTGTTTGGGGAACATATATAACGACAAGCATTTAACTCTTGATTAGGCCTGATTAATTGTATTGTGTAAATTACATGTGTGACTCGAGAATATTATTTAGGTTTTATTGCACCAAACAATTAAAGTATATGCTTCAGGTGAACTAAAGGAGAAAGCTGAGAGGAATTATGTGGATTTTGGCCTAGAAGTTTTTTTATTCTAATATTGAAAATCCTGGTCCATAATAAAATGAAAGTAATAATTTCTTGATTAGTATTCTAATAATATTGAAAATCCTGGTCCATAATAAAATGAAAGAAATAATTTCTTGATTAGGCTAATTAACATTTAGTGGATACAAATTGTTATTGTTAATTTAGCTTTTACAAGGATAATTTTATTTAAGTATACTAGTGCCATTAAAACCTAAAGGTGCTTTTATTGTTTGTCTTGTTACTCTTTTGAAAAAATATCATGGAGAAAAGAGTCCCAGAGAAGTTTGGTAAACAAATTGTTGTAGTGGACATTTTTGATCAAATGTATGAGCTAATTTTGAAGGGTCTTAATTTGATCTAATCTATCAGAAGTTCACGATTAGTGCAAATTGAATCTTAAATATGTTACAAAAGTAAAAGACAATTCGAACAGAAAAAGCGTGGTGATATTCATTCCGTAGAATCCATTAATATAATTAATGGATTGACATTTACATTAAATACTAACAGTAAATCATGATAATTTTTTTGAATCATCCTATATAAGAAAGAGCAAAAAAAGAGGCAGATTGTTTTACACATCATTTTTAATGTATTTAATATTTATGATGATTTTGTTTGTCACCATCAGATGCACATGACTCATTTCCACCGTTTCACATCTGTATCGTTTAACATGTGTTAAATCAAATATAACTCTAATAAACTAGATTCTGAATTCATTCACCAATCTATTTTTTTTATTTATTATACAAAATAATTAATGCAAAGATACAATAATTTTTGGTAAAACTAAGAATGTATTTTTTCGTGAGTACGAATAAATAAAAAAATTAAGTTTGTCGAAGATTTTACAAAATAAAATTATCATAAAAAATAAACAAAAATATAAGAATCAAAATAATAATTTCATAAGAATCTGCGAAATACAAATGAAAGTACTTTCTTTTTAAAAAAACCGAAAATAAAATAATTAAAAAATAAGACAATTATTTTCTAATAATATAGTTTACCACATTATCAATTTGATTTACCATTTAATAATATCATTTACCACTTATTATAATTTATATATAATATAATTTAATATTTAATGTATTTATTAATTATTATTTATTGCTAACAAATTAATCATTTGAGAATATTAAAGGAACAATCATTAATTTTTCATAGACCACGTAGGTAGTTAGCTAGTTTTATAGGTTTTAATGATGAATCCATGGCTAATTTATTGAACTTTAAAGGCCTAATAAATTGTATTGGGCCTTTCGCCTTCCAATCCAAAATAAAAATAATAAATAACTGTAATAGCAAATTTTAAATTCTGAACAAGACAGGTTAAAAATAGATTCCCTGTTTCAGAACTCACTACTACGAAAATCAAATTTTGAGACTAAACTGGTCTTTATTTTGAGAACTCACCCTTTTTGGTCCCAGAAACTGTTGAGCAACCAATATTAATCTCACTTTATTGGAGGCCGAAATTTTAGTTTTTTGGTTCCAAATCACATTTTTGTGTGACTACGAAATATGATCTCAAATTGATTTCTCGTCTCCGTAATCCTTTTCTATGACCAAAATGACCTTCAAGGACCAAGTTTTTTATCCTTGACGAGAAAATTAATATTTCTTCCGCGACCAACATAAGTCCCAAATAAAGATCTACATGGACCAAAAATTAATATTTTATAATAGTCTCTAATAATAATGTTAAATAAATACTAGCTTAATTATACATTAGGAAACATTGGAAAAGTAGATAGTCATTTAACTTAAATCAATACAACAATAAATACTAGCTTAATTGATAAATACATTTTTACCTTACGTGAAATACTCATTAATAATTACTCAAAATATTTTTGAAAAAGATGCATCATAAGAAAAAGAGTATTAAAGAACTTTTTTTTTCTGAAAATAATAAAAGAATATCAAGAGAGGTTTCATAAAATAAAATATGAAAAATAAAGGGTATTTCTATCAGAAAAATTAACATCGTGAAATGTTAGCCTTGTCATCCAAAAGATGAGAATTTTGTTAAAAAAAAATCAATTTTAAAAAAAAATAATGAATAGAGGACAAAAATCTTTCTTTCTAATTTTCAAAAAAAAAAGAGTTCAAATAGAAAAAAGGGAAAAATAATAATGTATGTTATTTTTTCTTAACAAGAACTTCAGATCCAAGCTTGCAAAATTTCCAAACAGATGATAAGAGCCATCTTTTTCTCTTCTGAACAGAATTATTTCTCACAAAGGAAAACCAAAACGCGCCAATTATTTAATGAGAATTGATTTTGCAGAGACATGCACGAGGAATGCACTCCATTGTATTTTAGTGACTTGTCATCTCGTCGTTGTATCTCGTCGCGAGATGGCTTAATCTCGCCCAACATCGCTTCTCAACCTTTTTCAGTGTGGTCTCGGCTCACGCTTGCTCTGACTGTTAAGGTTTCAGTTAATTTTTCCTTAATAATTTTAACCGTGTACATGTGTATTTATACCAAAATAATCCAACGGTCTAATGGTTGTAAGCCGTCCGATCTACCAACTATTCTAAACCTAAATCAGTCCTTGATATCTTTAACTGACTAGAAAATTTGTCCGCGCTTCGTTGCGGATTTTTAATATAATTGTTTGTATTAGATAAAATATTGTGTATTCACTTATTAATTGTTATTTGTTATGTTTACAGAAAAAAATATCATAAAATCAATATGAAAATGATTAAATGTGTAATTTAATATAATATAATATCATAAAATAAATTAATGAATTTCACAAAAAAAATATGAAAATTATTAAATGCGTAAAGCATGATATAAATTAATGAAATCACAAAATAAATATGAAATCATATCATAAAATAAATTAATGAGTAGTACAAAACAAATATGAAAAAATTATTCAATGCGTAAAGCATGATAGAAATTAATGAATATCAAATCACAAAATAAATATGAAATCATACAATAAATATGAAAACATGATATAAATATTAATATAATTAAGGTAGAACATGATATAAAAATCATAAAATAAATTATTAAATGGTTAAATGGGTAAAACATGATATAAATTAATGGATATAGTCAAATCATAAAATAAATATGAAAACTATATAAATATTAATATATGTGATAGAAAGTCAAAGATGAGGTGACTCAATGTGAGAGCTCAAAAACATGCACACTTTAAAGAGAGAACAATTTGTACATTAATTAAACATATGTGCTTTAACCTATTCAATAATTAATCCCATTAAAACTAAAATATATTCTAAATAAAATAAGACCCATTCTTCTATAAAAGCCCATAGCAGAATTAGGCCTGGGAGCCATTTACTGAGTTTGAATGAATCAATTGAACTCCGATTTATCTTGGACTGGAGATGTCCATGATCTTCTCCAATTCGCGTTCATGCTTTCATTGCCGACTGCCCACGCCTCTATCTTCTCGAGGCTCTTGAGATCTCGAGAGAGAAGAATACTCCATGCATCTCGGCCCTCTCTCCCCCCCACCCACCCACCCACCCCCCTTCTTCAATTTGTCATCCCGCAAATTTCCAGGTCTTCAAATTCTCCTTCATCGTCATGAAACTGAGCGTTAAGATTTTTTGTTCATCTTCATTTCAATATTTTCAGCGTCAATTTGGAGATAAAACACCGCAAGTTTTTATTTATATTGTTCTTCAACTTTTTAGATCCCCAAAAATGGTAATATTTGTTTCATAATTTGATGAATTTAATAAAAAAATCCGATCATGTTTGCTAAATTCATGAAATTCATCAGTTTTTGCTCAATTCATGAAATTCATTAGTTTTTGCTAAATTCTGTCTTTAACTGTTGTTGTTTTAAGATCTGCTGAATTTTATTTTTTATATGCTATTTGTTGTTTGATTTATACCTGTACATGTTTATCAAACTTGTCAGAATCGGGATTTTATCTTGAATCGTCTAGGGATAGAATCGAATCAGACCGTAAAATCGTATTTTGAATTGTAAGATTCTATGAAAAATGAACATTAATTAGAAAAGTAATCAACGAACATGGTTTTCTAAATAAAAGGATATAACTTAATTGGTAGACTACATATTTTTCATCGGAATAATTGTAATCTTTTCCTATACAATACATTATAGATAGAAAAAAAATGAATTATTCATCACTACGAAAATGTTAATTTGAGGATTAATCAAATTAGTATTATGTTATACAAAATTCAAATCCGGACTAATCAAACTAAAATAAAATAAAACATATATTATACATAAACGACATATGTTAAGTAAACATAAAATAAAGAAGATATGTGAAGAAAATATAATTTCTTATACTGCAATCAATATTTTATTTCGTATTTCAAATTACTTAATTAGATTCGGAAACATAATTTTTTGAGTCATGACAGTGAAATCGTAAATATATGATATTTTACCTTATTCTACATCTTGAATCGAGATTATATGATGATTCTATCAAATTAAGATTATATGCCTGAATCGAATGGTTTTTTGAAGTTAGAGTGGTAGAATCGTAAGAATCTACTACTTGAATCGGGAATTTGACAACTATATTGTTTATTATTATTTATGCCTTACTATTTGTTATTTGTACCTTTATGTTTGTTATTTATCCTTTTGTAGAATCAATATCAAAGAAAAGTCAGAATTATATCGTGGTTGTTTGTTATACTTTTTTATCTTTAAAACATTACTTATGTTATTATTTTTATACCTATATTCGGGATGAATCTAACTAATTCATATATATGTATTTCTTAGGTATCATATCAATTGAAGAATATAATAAAAGAAAGGAAGTAGTTGATGAATATGATCTCCCATATTAGCTTTCTTTTTTGTGAAAAAAAAATTACACTTTCCATTTTTTATGAGAAACTACTAAATCAAATCATATTGATTATTGCAAAAATTAATATGAAAGATCATTAAAAAAAACTTATCTTTGTTGTTTTTTATACATTTTTTTATTATTAATTCATTACAATTGATATTCTTAACAATAATTAAATTTCTAAACATATTTTTTCATCATTTTCATTTAATACACATGGGAGATTCTATCATACACATTTTTCCTTATGATACACCCATTTTCTAGGGTATTTTAAGTAATTATCCATTTATGAATATTTAAGCTCAAGTATATTTATCAATTAATGTTTGACTAAATTGGAATTATTTGTTGTTCATTTAAAAAAAAAATCTCCATACAAAATAAATTTTATGATACACTTTTTTACAAATATAATTAATTGTTTAAATATTCAAAATACCCTTTTAAAAAAAATGTACGACAGAACTCCCCTAAATTGGAAGAAACATAAAGTATACTTTGTTTTCATGTTTATTTACTTCTTAATTCTTATGCCTCTTTCTATGTGAGAGAAGAAATATAAAGTCATCCTTTAATTAAATACCTCAACTCTATTTTAATGTTACGTGAAATGAAATGGGAAATTATAATTATGATTATAATTATAATGATAATTATAATTATAAATTATAAGTACTAATCCTCAACATCTCATGAAAACATGACACGTGTAAGATTCTTTTTTTTTTTTTTTTTTTTTTTTTTTTTGGTTTTTCTATTGCAACCCAAATTATACCCATGTATGAAAGAACCTGCCGTATTCTCCAAAATATACCTGCCGTATTCTCCATATTTGTACTATTGCATTTAATTAACGTGATAATTAGAACATATCATTAAATATTGATTCAAATTTATGAATTCGAACTAATGTTAATTACGTATTAAATTAATAGATAACATGTGTTAGTTATCATGTTAATTAAATATATTAACTTAGAATATAGATCATGTTATGATATATTTTGGAGCAAAGTAAAAAAAAAATTTAATATCAGCTAACTGTTATTCAATTCATTCTTCTAAGTTGACATTTTTATCGTCAATAAATTAACTTTATTGAATTTATTTAAACAATTAAAATTCAGTTGAAGGGAATTATGAAAGTTAACAAGTTTAAATGCGCGAGTTAACTTTATTTTACTATGTTTTTATATATATTTTTTTGTCATATATAATATTTGAATACCGTCAATTACAAATCACAAGATATAAACTATTCAATACATGTGAAATAACACAACAATGCTACGTATCCCGAAACAAAATAAAAAATACTGAGTTAATCTCGAAATTATATTTATGGTAAAAATATAATGGACACCATGTGGGACCCAGGTACAATTCATATGCAAATAATTTATTCGGAAATGTATTCATAATTTACAGAACACCAATACAAACTACATATACAAATACGAAATACCAATACGAGTACGAAATACGAAAATGAAAAACAATACGAGTACGAACAGGAAACGTAAGCACAAACACGAATACTAATACATGAATTAAGAATTACGAATAACTAATAACGAATACGAATACGAAATACGAATACTAATACAAATACACGAATAAGAATAATACACGAATACAAATACATGAATACAAATATACGGCCACGAATGCGAGTATGAATACCAAATACGAATACGAAATACAACTAAAAATACGAACAATTTGATATATTTCGGAAATGAAGACATTTTAATTACAACAAAACATAAAAATAAAAAAAAAGTACGTAACATTTTTTTTTACAACAAACCCGCGCAATTGCGCGGGTACCACGCTAGTGAACATTAGTTAGTACATCATCAGAGCACTCAAAAGAACTCTCCCCCTATACCAAGTCTAGCCGAATCCTAGGCATCAGCACTCCACGCAACAGCCTAGCCCTATTATTACCTTTCTTTCTCACTTCGCCTCCCTTCTCAAACTCAAAAAAAAAAAAAAAAAAAAAAAAAAATCGGTGACTCATTTTGGAGCATTTCTGCATGTATCCTATTTTAGAATAAAAATTCAAAAACTAACTCCTTTTTCGTAAATATTCCAAAAATAATCTCTTTCGGATTTTTAAATCCCGCCAACGTCTAGATTTAAAATCCAGCCACGTTAATCACCTAAATACTCAGATGTGTCAGTTTTTGCACAATTAACAAATGACTGGATTTTAAATGTAGCCACATAAAGTAGAATGACTGGATTTTAAATGTAGCCACAAAAAGTACGAATGGCTGGATTTTAAATCTTCCCATCAAAATTTCAGATTGGTGCTCTTTTATTAAATAAATAGAATTTGTATTTTTTCCTTTTAGACCCTTAGAAGATTTAAAATTGTTAATAACATTTATTAAAAATAAATAAATACTATTATATTCTTTTTAATTAATAAAATACAAAAATAAATTACGTATAATTAATAATAAAATAATATTTTACGATTTGTCGCGAAAAAAAAGAGAACGAACGTTCAAGTTTTTTGACCAAATGGACCATTTCCCGCTCAAAAAATACACTCTTGGAAATAATGATATTTTTATTTTTTTTAAATCATACATCACGAATAATACTTTTATATTAATAAAATAATATTAATTTAATTAATAAAATACAAAAATAAATTACGTATAATGATAATAATAAAAGTATTATTCGTGATGTATTTTATTAATAAAGTACACTCTTGTTTTTTTCGCGACAAATCGTAAAATATTATTTTATTATTATCATTATACATAATTTATTTTTGTATTTTATTAATTAAAAATAATATAATAGTATTTAATTATTTTTAATAAATGTTATTAACAATTTTAAATCTTCTAAGGGTCTAAAAGAAAAAATACAAATTCTATTTATTTAATAAAAGAGCACCAATCTGAAATTTTGATGGCAAGATTTAAAATCCAGCCATTCGTACTTTTTGTGGTTACATTTAAAATCCAGCCATTCTACTTTATGTGGCTACATTTAAAATTCAGCCATTCGTTAATTGTGCAAAAGCTGACACATCTGAGTATTTAGGCGATTAACGTGGCTGGATTTTAAATCTAGACGTTGGCGGGATTTAAAAACCCGAAAGGGGTTATTTTTGGAATATTTGCGAAAAGGGGGTTAACTTTTGAATTTTTATTCCAAAAGGGGCTACATGCAGAAATGCTCCACTCATTTTTGATTTTTTCAGAGAAAAATCGTCCGAGTCCGAGATACTCGGTCGAGTTTTTTTTAACTCAGTCGATATTACGAACCATGCAGTTTTCTTTTTCTTCTTTTTTTTTTTTTTTTTTTTTTTTTTTTTTTTTGTTTGATGAAACCAAACAAAGCCTTAGATATGCTCCAGTGAAGGAAAATAGAGGGAAGGGAAGAGAATGATCAGGAGGGTAAATTTTTCACCCTGCTGGAATTTTTAATTTGATGAGCAAAAAAGAGAATGGAGATGAATTATTAACTTTCATTTCCCTCGTAGCTTAATATATTTTTCCCTCAAATTTAAAGTGTAATGGAAAACTATTAAAACAAATATAAGACAAATATACCATTTCTCTTTTTTTCCAATCAATAATAATTCAAGGAGTAAATTTGTTTTTTTATTTTATTGAACCTCGTTCCCCTTCCTTAAACATTTTATAATTTAAAAGCAAGAATAAATTTTCCTTTTTCCTTTCTCTCCATTATCTTCCCATCCCTTCCTCTCCGTTAAGAATTTGAGAGCACGCCCTTATCTGTTGTCCGTTTCTCTCTCTTTCTCAATTTCTCTCTCCCGCGAAAGTAGACGACAACGAACAAAGCAACAAGGCGAGTGAGAGAGCATGGCCGGTCAAGATTTGAATGACCCGAGGCCTATTTTTAAAACATACCCTTCAACCATCATTCTTAAAAGTCCATCTTAAAAAATTTAGATACCCTTTTTTCAGGGGCAACATTGTCATTTTCATTAACGGAGACATGACAGTAAAGACCAACAAAAAGGTCATGGGAAATTTTACTCTTCCCCCCAAACCCACTCCCGCACCCACGATATGGGTTGGGGGAAAATTCCCATCCCCAAATTGCACCCAAAAAATTCAATTGATGGTTAATTCAAATTTTAATTAACGACTAATTCAAAGTTAATTAACGGTTAATTCAATTGTACTATTTATTAACAAAAATTAAAAATTTTAATTGATGGTTAATACAATCTTGGATACACAAATTGGGGAGGCGAATCAAAACCCCCCAGAACGTGGATGCGGAAGTGGATCTGGGGGTTCCATATATGCTCCCAAAGGTCATTGAGGGCATATATGGTGCCACTAGATTTCAACAAAAAGGTCTCAAGGACATATATGGTGCCTTTAGAAGTTTACGAGGAGTAAATTGAAAAGATACTTCTCTGGAAGTTTGATTCTACCTTTCATTATTGCTTTAAGTTGCTTCATTGGATTTATTTGTGTATCGGAAATAAATAATACTATCAGTAGTAATAACATTTTCATTTGTATTTCTTAGTGGGGGAGTTATATCATACACCCTTTTAAAAGGGCATTTTGGGTATTTAAAAGGGTGTATCATAAAATTTATATTTTAGGAAATTTATTTTTTAAATGAACAACAAATAATTCCTAGCCAAACATTTAGTTGATAAATACACTTGAAAATTTACCTTAAATACTCATTAATGGATAATTACTCAAAATATCCTTGAAAATTGATGTATCATAAGAAAAAGGGTGTATGATAGAAGCCCCCTTCTTAGTGATATGGAAGGAGGAGAAAATTAAGGGCGTACTCGCAAATTCGGCAGTTCCATGTTTGACCCCTGGAGGGTTCTATTCTTACTTCCTCATAATTGATTCGGTTAATCCTAAAATATCTCGCAATTTCAGTATTTTATCCAATTATATTGTAAAATCAAATCGTTCCAGATTAAAAAGAATGTAAATTTGTTTTGTTTGAATGAACAAACTATACAAGAAGTTGGATGCATATATCATTATTGCCTAATTAAGAACTAATTAATCATTTAGATTAAGGATCTCTTACTGAGGACTGGTACAAACAGAGGCCAGTCCAATACCAGTTCAGGTACTCTACCAAACCGTTATCAAGAAAGAAATTCGATATGTAAATTGAAGATTGCTTGCAAAAGATGGGGGTGCAGCATGGCCTCTCCAATCTCTCTGTATTTTGTATTTTCAGTAATACCGTTGCCACTTGCCCGTGGCTCCATCCAAGTGGATTCTCCGTAATACCGTACAAAAAAAAAATGATCAGTTGGTATTTCGGGTTTACAAGGGTATTTTTGAAATTTGCAGTTTTTAGAGGGGTACATTTCATATTACCATGTTTTATAAGGAGGGGTATTAAGATATTTTCAGATTTTGGAGGAGTAATTTTAAAAATTTCAGATTATAAAGGGGTATGTTTTATAGTTTTATATCTTGCAAAGGTATTTTTGATTTTTTTTCAAATTTAGAGGGGCGTTCCTTGATGAAATGAATTATTTTGTTTTATTTTAATTAATTGGCAACCAACTCTAAAATCAAGCCAGATAAAATCTCCCCAGTATTTAAATTTAACCAGATTATATTATCCTAATTGTGTATTTGAATGTCTCAAGTCCAAATGCATTTTGGTTGATCAATTATTCTAATGCGTTAAAAATTGACATATTTATTATCTTCATAGTTACACATGTATTAAATCAGAATAACATTTCAAATTAGTAAACTACCACAATCGAGTTGAATTGTATTATTACAAATAAAAGACAACAACAAAAACTCAAAAAAACTCGTGCAATCGAGCGAGGTCTTTCCTAATATGTGATAATTGTATGATCACTGCAAATATGAGTAATACATTTTTATCTCTATAATTTCTTATAACTGCATTAAATGTTCTGAATAACAAGAAGGGTAAGGTCATAAGTAGAAAAAAACCCAGTGGTTTTGATTCCGGCCCTCCACCTCATCCCCGAAAATTGCGGAACAATCCGAGTGATCACTTCCAATAGAGTTAAACTGAAGTTTCAATTTGAAAATCTGCTATGATCGAACACGGCAATTCGATCTTTAAGAAAATAAGACGGTATTAGGTCTACCAGGCTTCAATTGTACTGCCTTCATTTAAGCTGTAGTAGAAAAAAATAAATTGGAAAACTTGCTTAAATAGAATGATAAGCCACCTTGCTTCTTGTTTCATAACAAAAAATTAATAAACTTATTTTACCTTTCTAGTCATATAATGTTAATCACTTAATTGTGTTTTCCTATCAATCAAGTTCCGTGCTACTAGTGCTCCCATAGGATCCAAGCTCGCCATCACTACTACCTCCAACAGATTCCTCTGAAGAGTAATCAACTACTTGCTTGCCTTTATCTAAACTGATTTCCTGCCTTTTCATTAAACCATGCCGGTCCCGTTTCTTGCTACTACCCACAGGTCGTTTTTTCATTTGTTTCAGCCAATCCAAACCATAATCATTATAATTTCCCCACTTATCATTCCATATTGGCATCTCAGTTTTGTCTGCTTCAATATCCACATCCTCTTCATTTTGAGAAACAAATTCATCTTCTATATCGGCATCCTTTTTCTGCAAATGAAAGAAAAGAATTATTAGTCAAATCTAATAAGCAAGATGATACCAGTTGAAACAAATGAGATAATTGATGAATGGATTTTGATAATGATATACCTTCTCTCCAAAAGGTTTTAGTTTGTTTAGGTGAGGGCAGTTCCTTACTTTCAAGACTTGAAGAAAGGGAGGGAGAAATTCACCATGAGTGGGGAACATAAGGCTACGACAACCATCCATCTCCATCTCTCTAAGGGATGTGAATTTACTAAGCCCACGTAAATACCTTAGATTTTTGCAGCCTTTAATGACTAGGACCTCTAGTGATTTTAGAGAAACAAATTCAAAGTAAATAACCCGTGTATTATGCGAAAACCCCACTTCTAAGGATATGAGCGATGGGAAACACAAATTAGCCAACAATTTTTTGTTAAGCGGCCCCATTAATATTAGGATAGAAAGAGAGGGGAGAAATGGGAGGTTAGTCAACTCCTTGCAATGATTCACCACTAACTTGTTCAGCGATACCGATAAGTGAGTTGGCAGGAACCTAAGTGCATTGCAACGCACTATTTTGAGGCTTTTTAAGGAACAGAACTCACCATTTTCGAGCCCAGACAATTGCACCCATGTTGGCAGGTATTTAAATTCTAGTGTTTCTAAAGACCGAAACCCTTTACTTCCTCCATAACAAGAACAAAATTCATGTCCTACTCGATTTACGAACATCATGCATTGAATCGAGAGGTTTCTTAGCAATGGAAGCCTACCAAGTGGAGGAAGAAAATTAGGGCTTGTTTTACTATTACCAAACAAAGAGACCTGAACCAACTTGGAGTAGGAAATATCGCCTAGCCAGCTAGGGTATTTACGACCAGGATAACGGTATACTTCCAACACTGCAAGATTTGGATGAGGCTTAAGTGCCTCGAATACAGAATATTCACATGGATCTTGACGGAACGAAGAACCTTTATCTGACCAGCTTAATGTTAAACAATTAATTTGTTTCTTGCTCTGCAAATTGGCATGCATTGCATCACTACTGTTGACATTATGTATACCCGTAATGCAAAGATTTCCTTGCAACTTTTCTAGAATTCCTAGTTCTGATATATTACCACGCATCCCTTTAATCAAGTTAAATGCAGATAAAGTTACAAGGTTTGTAAGATGGCCAATTCCATATGGCATGATAACATCGGACCATTTTGCAATAATAAGATGTTCTAAATTCACGAGGTTAGATACACCTAACGGTAACGATCGTAAAGGACACCCTAATAAATCTAGGGTTTGCAAATTATATAAAAGACCAATAGTTTCGGGAAGATATACAATTTTAGTCTGTGCGAGGCCCAAATAACGCAGCTGCTTCAAATTACCTATAGATTCGGGCAAGCTTGTCAAGCCCGTGTAACTAAAATCAACAATTCGTAAACATTTTAAATTTTCGAAAAAACCTGAATGGATCTCAACAGTAATATCTTTGCTCATCCATTTATTTACCATATTTAACAGTTGTAGTATTCTGAGTGAGTTTGATCGTTGTAAGGGCAAAAGATCGAGGGATTTAGGCAATTCATTTACTACCACGGTTAAATACCGAACAACTTGGCTAGAGGAGGAATTTAAATTTAACGTATCTACCCTTGCGAATAACTCCCCTGCTACAAATTCTGCAAGTTGGTGCACAAGATCATGCATGAGATATCGACAATTTTTCTCATCATACTGGATTTTTTGAAGTATAGACCTTTGTATCAAGTCATCAAAGTATAAACTACCGATATCTTTGATCGATTCCATGCTTTGTGATTTGAGGAAATCCATCGAGGCCCATAATTTTATAATTGTGTCCTTCAAGAACACATAATCTTTTGGGAACAAGCTAAGAAACATGAAGCACTGTTTTAATTGTACGGGCATACAATCATAGCTTAATTGCAGAGCGGGCAAAACTTCTTTCTTTCCCACATCCGACTCCCACAAATCACTTTCCAATATATATCTCCACATTTCTTCTTTCAATTCAAAGTGCAGAGCACATCCAATTGCTTTCACAGCCAAAGGCAACCCCCCACATTTCAATGTAATTTTTCTTCCAATTTCAACCAGATTATCATGCTCTCCTGGATTCTGATTCTCAAATGCTACTTGTTTGAATAATTGCCACGAGTCTTCTAAGTTTAGGCATCTTAGGGGATAAAACGGAATTGTTTGCATAATTTTAGCTATTTTTTCGTTTCGAGTGGTCACTATAATTCTACTAGATGGGGAATTAAATAAAGGGGTTCGCAAAGAATTCCAAAAGCTAGATTTATCATTCCACACATCATCTAAAACAAGTAAAACTTTTTTTCCCTCCACTTCTTTTTGCAAAATGGTTTGAAGTTCATCGAATTGCATGGGAGGCCATTGTTTTTTGGTTAAAGAATTAAGAATTACCTCAGTTGTGGTCTTAACATCAAGTTCTTCAGAAACACAAACCCATCCTCTCAAGTCGAAATGTTGAATCACCATCGGATCCTTATACACTAATTGAGCAAGTGTTGTTTTCCCAACTCCCCCCATTCCAACAATGGGAAGGACTTGTAAGTTACCTCCATTATTACCAGTAGCCACCTCGTCTTTAAGCAAAATTTCAACAATATTTTTCTGATCTTGGTACCTTCCAATAACAGAAGGCTCATGCACAAGAGAACTAGAAGGCAGGCGATTCCCCGATTCAAAACCACGTTGTCTCACTCTCGCCCCATCACTCTCCTCAAATCTCAAACTCTCCCATTCATTCACAATTTCATCAAATCTCTTCCTAATTCGCCTTACTCTCGATGCTATCTCTTCGGGTACCGGAACCGAAACAAGAATAGAGGACAAATCAGTAACTCTACGGTTTGTTCTAGTTTTTCCCCTTTTCTCTAGATCACTGTTCATTTTATTCCGTATATGAATTTTTTCTCGAAGCACTTCGTAGGCGTAATCTTCTACCAGATCCTCCGCATCGAGGGATACTTCCTTCAATTCCTTGAGGCGATGCTTTTCGGAAATGTCTCTGATTTCTCTATTATCCGCTTCGATTAGTAGAACTTGGATCCGGTTCATGGTTCTCTCCAGGTGTCTCAGATCGTCCAGATCAGCACCAGGAGATTCGGACGATGCGCCCACGGCTGACGCTCGAAGCAAATCAGCCAGCTTCTCAGCAACGTAATGGATGATGCCACGGGTTAGTTCGCCGGCCATTTCTTCAACTCTCACTTTTTCTTTTCTTCTCAACTTGTATAAAGATGTGTTTTTGAATTATATAAAGATGACTTCAGAGTGCCAGTCGTCGTATATTCTTAGTAAGTTGTTTGGAACCTTGCTATTGTAGGAAAATTATTCCCTGGCCCTCCCACTTCCCCCAGATTTCACCATGCTGGAGGATTGGATGGCTTTTTCAAAATCTTCTTCCAATTTGTATCAAAGAGTTTTTCAATTAATCTTTAATTCAAAATTTGATAATTTTAATTAAAATTTAATTCATTAAATCATTTATTAATTTAATTAAAAGATAATTATAAAAAAAATTTGACTTTGCAGACAGATTTCACCCAACTTTCAATTTATGATGGGATCAGGAAAGTTGTGGTGAAATCTGAGGCATAGTAGAACTCCTCGCTATTTTAATACAAAATGACAGCCACTTAATATCTGAGTGCCAGTCGTTAGCCCATAAGGCCTTTTTAATAGAAAATGTTATAGTGCCCTCTTTCCCACTTCCACTCCAACATGAGTAATGATACAGTCCAGGAATAGTTGCCCACGAATGTCACGTGTCAGTTGACTATTGGCTGCATTAAAGTTGTGCAAAAGATGCAGCCAATAGACAACTGACACGTGACATTCATGGGCAATTCGTGGGCAATTATTCGTGGACTGTATCATTACTCCTCCAACATTTATAATGCCAGGTGTCAAGTGTGTTCGGTTCGGATAGTAGTCATACAAGACCCATATCCATATTTTTTACGGATACGAAATTAAATTATGAAATTAAATTATGCGGATCCGAATACAGTTCGGACATTAAACAAATACGGATACAGTTCGAATATTGTTGGATACGTATTCGTATCCGAATCGTATTCGGATATTAAAACGAATACTATGAGATAATAATATAATATTATTTTTAAAACATAAATCTTAGTTATTTTACAATTCCGAACTAAAAAAATAAAAGTTTTTTCTAATAAACAAGAATATTAGTTTACAAAACCAGAACCATAATAAAAATTCATATAAAAAATTAAAATAAAGCCGATGTTTGATTTGAGCATGCATTACACAGTCACATACCTTCTTTGTTGCCTTCGAAAGTATATAAAAAAAAAAGGGTCTGATTTTAGTCCCTTACCTTTCATCAGAAATTCAATCAAGTTCTTAATGTTTTTATTTGCTCAATCAAGTTCCTTATCTTTTTAATCGGATCAATCAAGTCCCCTATTTTTTCAATTTGGTTTAATTGGATCCTTCCATCCATTAATAGATGATTGTACCATTAAGTGATATGGCGTGACATATTTTATGACGTGACAGTCTGTGACATGTCATAGTTGATGACGTGAAAATATAAGTTATTTGATGACGTAGTAATTTATGACATGTCATATTTTTCAAAGAAGTAATTTCTTGTGTGTCCCTCCTAAAATACAAAATATTAAATGTGTCCCTAAAATTTGTAAATATCAAATATATCCTTTTAAAACCCCAAAAAACTATCAAATTTATCCTTACATATTTTAAAGAAATTCCAATTTATCCATGAATTCATGCTAATTCTGGTAAACATTTTACTGTTTGGGGAACATATATAACGACAAGCATTTAACTCTTGATTAGGCCTGATTAATTGTATTGTGTAAATTACATGTGTGACTCGAGAATATTATTTAGGTTTTATTGCACCAAACAATTAAAGTATATGCTTCAGGTGAACTAAAGGAGAAAGCTGAGAGGAATTATGTGGATTTTGGCCTAGAAGCTTTTTTATTCTAATATTGAAAATCCTGGTCCATAATAAAATGAAAGAAATAATTTCTTGATTAGTATTCTAATATTGAAAATCCTGGTCCATAATAAAATGAAAGAAATAATTTCTTGATTAGGCTAATTAACATTTAGTGCATACAAATTGTTATTGTTAATTTAGCTTTTACAATGATAATTTTATTTAAGTATACTAGTGCCATTAAAACCTAAAGGTGCTTTTATTGTTTGTCTTGTTACTCTTTTGAAAAAATATCATGGAGAAAGAGTCCAAGAGAAGTTTGGTAAACAAATTGTTGTTGTGGAAATTTTTGATCAAATGTATGAGCTAATTTTGAAGGGTCTTAATTTGATCTAATCTATCAGAAGTTCACGATTAGTGCAAATTGAACCTTAATAAATATGTTACGAAAGTAAAAGACAAAGAGACAATTCGAACAGAAAAAGAGTGGTGATATTCATTCCGTAGAATCCATTAGTATAATTAATGCGTTGACATATATATTAAATACTAATAGGAAATCATGATATTTTTTTTGGATCATCCTATATAAGAAAGAGAAAAAAAGAGGCACATTATTTCACACATCATTTTTAATGTATTTAATATTTATGGTGATTTCGTTTATCACCATCAGATGCAAATGACTCAATTCTACCGTTTCACATGTGCATCGTTTAACATATGTTAAATCAAATATAACTCTAATAAACTAGATTCTGAATTCATTCACCAATCTATTTTTTTTTTATTTATTATACAAAATATAAAAATAAGAAAAAAATATTATGAACAATTATTAATGCAAAGATACAATAATTTTGGGTAAAACTAAGAATGTATTTTTTCGTGAGTACGAATAAATAAAAAAATTAAAGTTTGTCGAAGATTTTACAAAATAAAATTATCATAAAAAATAAACAAAAATATAAGAATCAAAATAATAATTTCGTAAGAATCTGTGAAATACAAATGAAAGTACATTGTTTTCAAAAAATCGAAGATAAAATAATTAAAAAATAAGACAATTATTTTTTAATAATATAGTTTACCACATTATCAATTTGATTTACCATCTAATTGTTGGGGAATATCCTCGACCCCGGGCCCGCGCAGCGGATATGTAGGCCCGGTTCGATTCCCCGATTCCCGAGATCACGCCACGACTTCGAGGGTACGATGCGAATAGAATGACAGATTCATACCAGTGCCAAATTGATGGCACACGAAGGATTGATCGCCGCCTTCTATTTCCTTCGGTGTCACGTTGGTGACTAGCCCGTACGTCCCATACCGCACGTCTCCCACCGTTTCGACACGCCTCGGGTTGTCTTCGTGCGTTCCATGCCCGCATGATTTCACAGCCCGTTACTCGATTACTTCTCCGGTTTGATCACAACGAAGAGCCACATGTGTCGCTCCTCTACCCGTATCCACCGTGAGTCATAGCACCTCGGTCGCGGATGCATCTGCCTAGACGATGCACCGGCGAACTTGCATGATTGCGTTTCGATTCTCTAGACGGAGAAAACTCTTTTCTCCTTCTCTCTCAATCTCTTCGCACTCTTTCATCAAGTGATTACAGTCTCTTAATTTCTGGATTAATTCTAAATTAACTCCATTAATTTTCTGGTTGAACTAATCTAATTATTCAACTGGTTGGACTGATGAGAGAGAGAGAAACATCATATATATACTCCATAGGATAAGGATGAGCCAAAAGGTATGTATATCTTCTATACACCTTTTCAAACAGAAAACTGCATACACCCTTTCAGTAATCTGTCAGAACGAAAATATTAAATCGTTCCAAACGACTTTGAACATTTACGAAAGTTGTAGATAATCTAATTATCTTTCCAACCCAATTTGGCCCAGACTAATTGGAGTTCGGACCCGAAAGTTACGGCCGTTTTACTGACTGTATGTCAAACTGTCGCACCCTTTCGGTATTTCATTAGAATGATACTGATACTTCGCTCAAATGAAATATATTACAACATGAAAGTTCTAGATAATCTCATTATCTAACTAACCCAATTTGAACCATTCAAATCGGAGTTTCCTACTGAAAGTTATACCAGTTTTACTAATCTGTTTCGTATGCCCACGAACGCGTACGTTCGTTTGTCCTACGTACCATTTTAGCGATGATCCAAAACTGTATTTCCTTCAATCTCCCACTCAGTTTCAGATTTACCTAAAAGGTACTCATGTATATCACATATACACTATATCAGAGAATCTGGCCCGCGTATCAAATACGCTAAAGCCATGCACATCCAATGTGCAAAAACTTGCAATCAAGCCCGACATAGTACGACTCGTTGTGTGACCGTGTAGGTTCGTTTAACGATGGCAGTAGGCCGTTTCCATGGCACTACAAGCCCATGAGCGGGATCTAGTCACTCCATCATGGCTACCCATGTTAAAACGAAAAATGATTGTGATCATTGTGCCTATCTCGAATAGCGGTTACTAGTTCTCTTGTTTGCGATATCCGTTAATCAAAAGGCATGGTAATAGTCATCCTTATAATTTGATTAACTATACTTATTCCCCGATTCCGAGTTGATTTAACAAATTTCAATCGATATTAACCATTAATATCATTGACTCTGGCCAGAGATTTCGTTAATCGACTCATCGAGCGGCGCCTAAGAGATATCTCTTCCTTTCGGAATAAACAATTCCTATCTTGGAGACTCACATTAAATTCCGTGTTTCGGACAATACCCAATGATGACCCTTTTAACTCCCTGTTACGGTGAGCGTAAGATCATATCAAAGCATTGTGTTACGCACGTAACGCAATCAGTGATCCCCTCAAGTATGAAGAATCTAAAACCCCATCCGTCACAAGTCCATTTATAATGACTAAACCATGTCATGGACTCGCGGCTTTGGTCATATCCAATACATGTAACCTAACATATATCTACGTTCCCGATTCGACAAGCACCTTGTCCCATGATTAGCAAAACATAATCATCTCCTCGGCAAACGTACTAGGGTACGCGTTCAGTCTATCCAATAATAGAAATGCTTCTCTCTTAAGCAAGCTGATCCGCGACTAGGGATGTTTAGAAATGACACTTTAAGTGTGACGGTTTCGCTGCACATGGTCCTCAACCATGTCGACGTCCACACAAGTTCAAATCAAGGTTCATGTAACAATCATATTACACAACCCGCACACTGTTTTCATATAAGGTGAATGCATATTTAATTTAAGTAAACAAAATTTTTAAAATGAATGCATTCATATGGACTAAGTATTTGGGTGATACAACGTTTACCTATGGGTATCTCCATACCCATAACCTGCGAGGACTATCGTATTAGATAACTACACTCTACTCTCTTCTTCCTCCTCTAGGTATCTCCATACCCATAGTCATCGCATGACAGTCATGCGCGACTAGAGAGAGCGGTCTTGTAAACGGGTCCGCACGTTCCCGCTAGTGTTAATCATCATCAGGATTGGAACATTTCCAATACCTACGATCACATCTTTTCATAAAATTTCATGGATCAAATGAAATTTTCTGAGTATTGGCTAGAAGTGGTTGTGACCTCGGCATTTTTGGCTTGTACTATTGCGTCTCACGCAATAAACAACCATAAATCCGATAACTCGTGACTACTAGAGTTTGGTCATGTATCCTTAATCCATACCACTTCCTTTTGCGATTAATAACCGCACTCGCCACCGTAAATAGAATCATAAACTATTGGTCTTGTGGAACCTTTCCACATAACCGTGTTTTCATTTAAGCAAAACATGTACACACTTTGTGATCGAAAGTCGTACTACATATTTGGACGTGCTTCATCTTTGGAAACTGTTGTTTGTTATAACTCTTTATAACCAACACGTCCTCCACACCATTATAGATAATTAATCCTGAATTCTTTCGCAAAGTATTCAAGGATAAACTTCACCTCTATCAATACAAATCCCGATGGGTTTTAAATATACATAACCATTATGTATATATTTGTATAACCATTATACAATCACAAGAGTTAGTCTCATGTAATCGAATTACATTCAAACTCATGTGATTCCCATGAATTTTATTGACGGTGAACTAGACGCTTTATTTGTATGACAGATAGCCATATACATATCATGACAGATATAATAGATCCTAACATCAAATGTAAGGCATCATATTATTACTTTTCGCGCTGCTTGATGTCTCACATCGAGCCGTTGAAAATTTCTGCCATTCGACATTTCGATTTATCTCCTCCAAGGAGTTTACATGTTGAAAACCATTTTCAACAATATGTCGATATATGTGCTATAACATAGAACGAGGAACTTCTTAGATCTATCCTATAGATCTTCACGCTTAATTCATAAGCGGTCTCGTCTAAATCCTTTGTCGTTACAAGAAATATAACGCAGCTCCCACTAACCTTCATGTGTACACAAAGTTTCCATTCGTTTCGACAATTTTATAACAATTTATAATTTTGTCAAAACGAATATTCCAATTCCGAGAAGCTTTCTCTAATCCATCATATGGATCGTTAAAGCGTGCATATCTTATCCCCGATTCTTATGAATCGACAAAACCGTAAGGTTGTGTCAAGTACACATCCTTTCATAAAATTTCTGTCAAGAAATTCGGTTTTGACATCCATTTTGCCACATCACATAGTCGTAATATGCGACCATGGCAAGCAGAATTTCGAGAATGTGAAAGCATGGCAACATGCGAAAACGTTTCTTCATAGTCCGACTACGAATTCCATGAAACTCTTCGCAAAGAGCCTCGCTTTACATATATGCGTATTCCTATCCATGTCGGTTCGTCATCTTGAAAAACCCACTCACATTTCACGGGTCTAACCCAGAAAGTAATGAAATCAAGTTCTGAACTTGATAATTAACATGGATCGAATCTCAGATTTCATGACATCATGTCATGTGGAATCAACTTTTCATAGCATCCTTGTAGGATATCGAATCATCATATGATTTCGATCTATCATCATTAGCCTCGATAAATCCGTATTTACGGGCTTATGATATAGCCTACTTGATCTACGAAAAATTCCTTTGTGTGTTCGACTTGCGTTCATCAACTCTTGATGAAGCCATGTCAACTTTCATCGGTACAATGTTCATTTTCAAATCACGAACTCTTTCGAGATTTATTCTACTCCCACTAGCCCGCATAGAAATAAATGGCACCAAGTTCCAAACTTGTGCGCATCTAGTCCTCCTCCAAGAAGGCATTTCTTCGAGCCACGAAAATCTCATTTTCGTCGGGACGTTAGAATTAATACCCTTTAGTTTCCTTAAGGATAAACGAACAATTTTCAGATTTGGGATTGAGTTTAATCGAAACAAATTTCGAAATACACTCACATCCTCAAATCTGTACAAGTGACAACTTCGGAACCATTCCGATCCATATCTCATATGGCGTCTTTTGTACCGATTAGAAGGTTTATGGTTCATATCTTAATGCAACCATTCATTAGTGCCGCTGTCTCAAGGGCGTATCCCCAAAATATTTTTGGGAGATCCTATTGACTTATCATTTATCGAACCATGTCCAACATGCATTCATTTCTTCTTTTCGGACACATCTCAATGTTCCGAATAAAGGCAATCGTGAAACGATTCCACAATCATAAATGATCATCAATATTCATAACTCAAATATCGCCTCTTCGATCCTATCGAAAGGTTTAGCTCAAATACTCGCCTTCTCGATCCTATCGAAAAGTTTTGATTTTCTTGCTTAGTTGATTTCGTATTTCGTTTTTGAAACTCTTTGAACCTTTCAAAAGTCTCCGTTTCGGCACGCATTAAATAGATATTTCCATATCTACTTTAACCGTCCATAAACATAACAAAATACTGATAGCCTCCTCTTGCCTCGGAACTTATCGGATCATCTACATGTGAATGTAAGTTCCAATAATTCGTTGGATCTTTCTCCAACCATTGGAGAATGATGCCCTTTGTCGTCTTGCCTAATAAATAAGTATCGCATTAATCAATCGAATCTAATTCGAATGATTCTAGCAATCAATCATATGGAATCTAGATACGTGAATCTCGTTTATATGGCCAAGACGGCAATGCCAAAAGAAGCAATCAACTACTAGGTTTAATCCTCCTCGGATTTCACCATTTTTGAGTCATTAGTTTGGACAACTCCTTGTCCGAACTTTCTGTTTGGAAAACATTTTCCCAAAATACCCTTAGACATACATTTCTTTCGATCCCGCTTTTGAATTACAAGGACATCCACGCATCTATATGCATTGGATTCCTCGGATACTCTGAGCATCTCTAATTCAAATTTAAATCGCATCATATGCAATTTCGGGATCGACTTATCTATCGAATGCATATGATATTCGGTCACGACGATCAAATCTCGTACCATCAACACACGAGTGTTAATCCAAGACCCATAAGGCGTCTCAAAATTAACCTACTCTTTGAGCCGCATTGACTAATTCAACGCGCTCTAGCTCTTGAAACTATTTCATGAGCGTTGTGTTTTACTTTCATATACACCCGAATTCTCAAAACAATTTTGAGAAATATGCGTCTATACATGCCACCACAAGGCACGTAATATCGTTCGATTCCTTCTTAAAGTTTATCGAACCCGGCTTTCTCTAAAGCCAATGCCTCGAGCCCCGAATCTACCATTTCCGTGTCCAACACGTTCCTTTAAGTCTAAGAACTATTCTTTGACTATCAAGGTTAATAACGGTAATTCCGGCCCAAAAGCCATCTATCATATCGATCTCATCGATATATTTGGTGTTGCTTGAAAACATAATTCTAAACGGATGATGAAAATTAACTCCTAACCGTGCGTACTTAATCTATATGCTTATATGATGAATATATGATAGTGTTATTTTATCGAATCGATAACCCTCATACCGATACGGGACTCCAAGTCCATAACACTCAAGACCCATAACACTCAATACCCATATTTTACGATCCTCCCATAAGTGACTATGGCCGACAAATGAGATCTCGATATTTTAGGTAGGATTAAATCCAATCGTATCCAATACGACTCTCGTTCCTTTATAGAATTTCGGTGACGAATCGTATCCAATACAATCCATGTTCCGTATGTGCATTATATCTATGCCCCGAACTCCAATCGGATTGGCTTGGACGGTTAAGTCATAACCATATCCATCGTATCGTTCAATTGAACTACTCACGTGCCCGACTATGGCCTGAAACCACGTGAGTCCCCAATTAACGCTTACCACCCGCACCAATATATACAATAGTACGTGCCCGACTATGGCCTGAAACCACGCACTATGTCATATCAATCTCGATGGTTGTGGATATGGAAGGCATTTCCATGACTTAAATATTATGAGGGATCATGCCATTGCATGTTTCTAAATTCGTGACATAATCATATTATATCACTATCACAAGATTTGTAAATGCATATGATTTATTTAGGGAGATTAATTATTCTAAATAATTAATTATCTAATATGCTAGAATGATTGATGCCGATCAAATCGATATAAAAAACTCAAAATTCCGAGCTTCGTAGCCAAAGTTATCGCGAAAACAAAAACAGCATCCAGAGAAGGGTCCGTTATAACGGACTGCCCCATCCGTTGTAACGCAGGGGCCACGGGGCGCGAGAAAACCTCGCCCGGGACGCGTCCGGGGCGCCAAAAACTGCCCCCGGGGCGGCAGAAAAACTATTTTTCTGCACCCTTTCGTTATTTCATTAGGACGACACTAATACTTCGCTCAAATAAAATATATTACAACATGAAAGTTCTAGATAATCTAATTATCTAACTAAAACAATTTGAACCATTCAAATCGGAATTTTCTACTGAAAGTTATACCAGTTTTAGTAAAATACGAACAAACGAAAAGGTAAGTATATCCAATATACACCTTTTCAACCAGAAAACTACAGACACTTTTTCAGTATTCTGTTGAAACAAAACTATTAAATTGTTCCAACCGACTTTGAACGTGAACGAAAGTTCTAGATAATCTTATTATCTAATTAACCCAATTGGATTGGACTCAATTGGAGTTTCGATGCGACATATACGGACGTTTTAGTCTCTGTATGTCAAACAGTCGCACCCTTTCAGTATTCCATAAAAACGACACTGATAATTCGTTCAAATGGAAAAACTTTATGTATCAAAGTCATAGATAATCGCATTATCTAACTACTCCAATTTGATCCAATCAATTTGGAGTTTTCCACTGAAAATTATCTTAGTTTTACTCACTGTTTCGTATTCTAACTTTCTGCACATTTTGCCGTTTCGTCCGTTTTCGCTCGTTTCCAAAACGATAAATCATGAAACTTTTTCACGATCATTCCTAGATACTCTCAATCAACTTTTGATCGATCTCTAGCGAATTCCACTTGTGATTTTAACGGAATTTAACTTTCTCTATATGTAACATCATGCAAACGGGTACGAACTTTGATAACCCGTGCGTATATCTAATATACGACTATGATTCGACCCTCGAATCGATGGCGATCGCTCTGATACCACTGTTGGGGAATATCCTCGACCCCGGGCCCGCGCAGCGGATATGTAGGCCCGGTTCGATTCCCCGATTCCCGAGATCACACCACGACTTCGAGGGTACGATGCGAATAGAAGGACAGATTCATACCAGTGCCAAATTGATGGCACACGAAGGGTTGATCGCCGCCTTCTATTTCCTTCGGTGTCACGTTGGTGACTAGCCCATACGTCCCATACCGCACGTCTCCCACCGTTTCGACACGCCTCGGGTTGTCTTCGTGCGTTCCATGTCCGCATGATTCCACAGCCCGTTACTCGATTACTTCTCCGGTTTGATCACAACGAAGAGCCACATGTGTCGCTCCTCTACCCGTATCCACCGTGAGTCATAGCACCTCAGTCGCGGATGCATCTGCCTAGACGATGCACCGGCGAACTTGCATGATTGCGTTTCGATTCTCTAGACGGAGAAAACTCTTTTCTCCTTCTCTCTCAATCTCTTCGCACTCTTTCATCAAGTGATTAGAGTCTCTTAATTTCTGGATTAATTATAAATTAACTCCATTAATTTTCTGGTGGAACTAATCTAATTATTCAACTGGTTGGACTGATGAGAGAGAGAGAAACATCCTATATATACTCCATAGGATAAGGATGGGCCAAAAGGTATGTATATCTTCTATACACCTTTTCAAACAGAAAACTGCATACACCCTTTCAGTAATTTGTCAGAACGAAAATATTAAATCGTTCCAAACGACTTTGAACATTTACGAAAGTTGTAGATAATCTAATTATATTTCCAACCCAATTTGGCCCAGCCCAATTGGAGTTCGGACCCGAAAGTTACGGCCGTTTTACTGACTGTATGTCAAACTGTCGCACCCTTTCGGTATTTCATTAGAACGATACTGATACTTCGCTCAAATGAAATATATTACAACATGAAAGTTCTAGATAATCTCATTATCTAACTAACCCAATTTGAACCATTCAAATCGGAGTTTCCTACTAAAAGTTATACCAGTTTTACTAATCTGTTTCGTATGCCCACGAACGCGTACGTTCGTTTGTCCTACGTACCATTTTAGCGATGATCCAAAACTGTATTTCCTTCACTAATAATATCATTTACCACTTATTATAATTATATATAATATAATTTAATATTTAATGTATTTATTAATCATTATTTATTGCTAACAAATCAATCATTTTAGAATATTAAAGGAACAATCATAATTTTTCAGAGACCACGTAGGTAGGTAGCTAGTTTTATAGGCTTTAATGATGAATCCATGGCTAATTTATTGAACTTGAAAGGCCTAATAAATTGTATTGGGCCTTTCGCCTTCCAATCCGATACAATCCAAAATAAAAATAATAAATAACTGTAATGGCAAATTTTAAATTCTGAACAAGACAGGTTAAAAATAGATTACCTGTTTCAGAACTCACTACTACGAAAATCAAATTTTGAGGCTAACTGGTCTTTATTTTGAGAACTCACCCTTTTTGGTCACAGAAATTGTTTAGCAACCAATATTAATCTCACTTTATTGGAGGCCGAAATTTTAGTTTTTTGGTTCCAAATCACATTTTTGTGTGACTAAGAAATATGATCTCAAATTGATTTCTCGTCTCCGTAATCCTTTTCTATGACCAAAATGACCTTCAAGGACCAAGTTTTTTGTCCTTGACAAGAAAATTAATATTTCTTCCGCGACCAACATAAGTCCCAAATAAAGATCTACATGGACCAAAAATTAATATTTTATAATAGTCTCTAATAATAATGTTAAATAAATACTAGCTTAATTATTATACATTAGGAAACATTGGAAAAGTAGATAGTCATTTAAGTTAAATCAATACAACAATAAATACTAGCTTAATTGATAAATATATTTTTTACCTTACGTGAAATACTCATTAATTGATAATTACTCAAAATATTTTTGAAAAAAATGCATCATAAGAAAAAGAGTATTAAAGAACTTTTTTTTTCTGAAAATAATAAAAGAATATCAAGAGAGGTTTCATAAAATAAAATATGAAAAATAATGGGTATTTCTATCAGAAAAATTAACATCGTGAAATGTCAGCCTTGTCATCCAAAAGATGAGAATTTTGTTAAAAAAAATCAATTTTCAAAAAAATAATGAACAGAGAACTAAAATCTTTCTTTCTAATTTTCAAAAAAAGGGAAAAATAATAATGTATGTTATTATTTCTTAACAAGACAGGTCAAATTAGATCTACTATTTCAGAACTTCAGATCCAAGCTTGCAAAATTTCCAAACAGATGATAAGAGCCATCTTTTTCTCTTCTGAACAGAATTATTTCTCACAAAGGAAAACCAAAACGCGCCAATTATTTAATGAGAATTGATTTTGCAGAGACATGCACGAGGAATGCACTGCATTGTATTTTAGTGACTTGTCATCTCGTCGCTGTATCTCCGAATATCAGGTTTTTTTGTTTGAAGTATTATCAAGTTTTTTTTACTCTTAAATTTCTGTAATTTGATGTATATCATTGATCAGAGGCTCACTATCATGGGCTCCATGTTGAAATATCTTGATATCTGTTTGAGTTAGGAATTTTATCTTCAAATGGAAATTAATTTGTTGATGACTAGTTGCTTTGTTTAACATTTTTATATCCAAATGGTAGTAATTATTTGATGTTTTTTTCTATCACATATATAATTCAAATGGTAAAAGCTAGGCTCCATGTATTTCATGGCGGTAAATTTGTGTACAATAATTTCGATTGCGAGTATATCAATGGTAAAAAAATAGTTTTGGACAATCTAATTGGGGGGGGGGGGGCTTATTTGTAAATAACAAATATTCAGTGGAATGGTATGATATTTGCACACAAATGTAGAGGATTATCTGGATCTATTATTTGATATATTGTCGTTTTCTATTAGGTGTAGAAGTCATGTTGAGAAAATTGAGATTTTTGGAAAATCAGGGTTATATTGGTAATTTTTTAGAGTTTTTGGATATTTTTTGCAAATTTTTGCAGTCCCAATAATTTCCTAGGCTTTCAGAATTTTTGAATATAATCAGGGTTATATTGGAAACTGATTTTAGTTATGAGAGGGACCTATTTGTAAACAATAAATTTTCAGTGAACTGGTATGGAAATTGCACAAAAATGTCGATGATTTTCGAAAACTGTATAGAAGAAGGATTCAAGAATGTGTACCGAGAAGTGAATACAAAGTGAAAATATAGAAAAAGAATGAGTTTATTTGAATAATTACTTTTTAATGGGTTACCGGATTTGTTGTGCTTCAAGAATTTTGAAGAAAGGTACTTCTGAGTTCTAAAAAAAATTTAGTCTTCCATTATCATATTTTTAGAGAGAAACATGAAAACTTATTAATTTGTACCTTTCTTCCAAAAATTTTAGAGAGAAACATGAAAACATACTAATTTGCATATTTTATGAATTTAATTGATAATTGAATATACACGATTAACAATTTTACAAAACAACAAAATTATTTGATCTTTCCGAGTTCTCAAATCCAATATACATTTCTTTGAGTTCAGTGAGACAAAAGAAAAAATATCGGCGACGTGCGGAGCTCGTTGTATAGAATTAAATAATGAGTTTCATATTACAAATTTTTTGAAGTGTAAATGAAATACATTATTACCGTGTCATATTACAAGCAAGACAAAAGAAAAAAGAGACATATGTGAGCAAGTGCCTAACTAACAAATAATTTTCATTAATAAAAGAATAGATTAAAATAAATTATAATCTCAAGGGCTTTCTTCATAATTTCGACTTGAATTAAGGTGATCTTGGATGAAAATTCGTAGCATAATTTTTCATAATGTCGAGTTGAATTAACCTGTTTTTTTGTAGAAATAGAGGAGATTGTGAGATTCTTGGCTGATAAAATGAGGGACATATATGAAATTTTATATGTTTAAAAAGGGGAGGAATTAGATTTACCTTCGTCCAGCGACATCCTATTCCGAGGTTAGAGAGAAGAACTTGCACTCCTTCCTGCTTCAGAATTTGTGACGTGTAATACATGACCCCATTTATCCCCGATAACAACCAAAAACAAATAAAAGTCAAATTCAATTCGATATTTGTATTTCGTGGAATTCCATATATACCCTTATTCCCGTCCATCTCGGCCAGCTTCCCATATTATCGTCCAATAAAATTTAAATTATCAACTAATTAGGTCCGATTTTAAGATATAATTACTGAATTGAATAAGTAAATCTCAAATTAATGGCAGCAAAAAATCATCAACAATAAAATAGTAAGTCAGAGATATTACATTTTCGATTAGTGATTGGGCGATTTCTTGTCGAGAGTATTGCCCTCTAAATCAGCGAGCATAAGCGATGAAGAGAGAAGAGAGTTCAAGATGGAGGAAAGGGTATTCATGGTTTAGGCTTAGGTTCAAGCTCAGGCTCTGGCTCTGGCGAGAAATGATAGGCTCCGACGAGAAGGGGTTTATTCAGGGTCCAGCACAAGCGGTGGGGAGCTCCGACGAGAAGGATAGGGTCATGCTCAAGCTCCGTCGAGAAAAGGTGTATTTAGGGTTTATGTTTTGTCTCTTGTAGTTCGATTTTTAGAACGAAAATGAAAAGATGGTATTTGATGGGCCTGGTTCATGGGGATTCATACAAATAATATATTGTTTAAATAATATTATTTTGATATTATAAAAACTAGAAAATAAATTTTGTCATGTCATCAAATAATTCTTCTAACATATCGCCACATCATCATTTAACAGTCTAGTCAATACTTAACGAATGGAAGAACTTGATTGTCCCAAATAAAAAAGTTAAGGAACTTGATTAGTCTAATTAAAACGTTAATGACTTGATTGAACTTTATCTAAAAGGTAAGAGACTAAAAACAAACTTTTTTTCTTATTTTTATACCTATATTTGGAATGAATCTAACTAATTTATATTTATGTATTTCTTAAATATTATATCAATTGAAGAATATAATAAAAGAAAGGAAGTAGTTGATGAATATGATATCCCATATTATTTAGCTTTCTTTTAAAAAAAAATTACAGTTTCCATTTTTTTTGAGAAACTACTAAATCAAATCATAATGATTATTGCAAAAATTAATATGAAAGATCATTAAAAAAAACTTATATTTGTTGGTTTTTATTCATTTTTTATCATTAATTCATTACAATTGATATTTTTTAAAATAATTAAATTTCTAAACATATTTTTTTCATCATTTTCATTTTATACACAAGAGGGCTTCTATCATGCACCATTTTCTTTATGATACATTCATTTTCAAGGATATTTTAAGTAATTATATATTTATAAATATTTAAGGTAAGATTTCAATTATATTTATCAATTAATATTTGACTAAATTAGAATTTGTTGTTGTTCATTTAAAGAAAATTTCCATACAAAATAAATTTTATGATATACTCTTTTATAAATATAAGTAATAATTTAAACATCCAAAATATTTTTTTAATAGTGTGTATGATTGAACTCCTTTTATACAATTCCCATACCTCCATTTCCCTTTTTCTTCTCTACTCTCAAACCTAGCATAGAACCATATTACTTTTTTCTTTTCCTTCTCTTCTTCTTCTTTTTTTCTCAAACCAAGCAAAGTCTTAGATACATACGCTCCAGTGAATGGGAAATAGAGGGAAGGGAAGAGAATGATCAGGAGGGTAAAATTTTCGCCCGTGCTGGAATTTTAAATTTGATGAGCAAAAAAGAGAATGGAGATGAATTATTAACTTTCATTTCCCTCATAGCTTAATATATTGTTCCCTAAAATTTAAAGGTAATGGAAGATACAAACTATTGAAACAAATAAAAGACAAATATACCATTTCTCGTTTTTTCCAATCAATAATAATTCAAGGAGTAAATTTGTTTTTTTATTTTATTGAATTGGGTTTCCCCTTCGTTAAACATTTTATAATTTAAAAGCAAGAATAAATTTTCTTTTTTCCTTTCTCTCCATTATCTTCCCAGACCTTCCTCTCCGTTAAGAATTCAAGAGCACGCCCTTATCTCTCGTCCGTTTCCCTCTCTTTCTCGATTTTTATTAGATACTTTTTTTCAGGAGTAAAATTGTCATTTTCATTAACAGAGACATGACCGACTATCATTCTTAAAAAACAATCTAAAAAAAAAAATTTAAACATTCAAAATTACAATTATTCTTTTTACTTTAACCATATCAAATAATAAAAAGGTACATAGTTTTAAAAAAAAAAAAACTCACTTTTGTCTCCTGAACTGTGCAAAAAAGTGCAAGTTATTCCCCAAACTTTAATTTTCTCATTTTTACTCTCTGAACTCTTGATTTTCCTCATTTTTTCCCTTCCATCAGTTAACTGCATACTCATCAGTTAACTGATGATGTGACATTGTGATGTGGCACTTTTTAGTTAATTTGAACGATGACGTGACAAACTTTAGAATATAAAATTATACAAATAAATTAAATTCATTAACTCATTAAATTAAATTCATTAACAATTAATTAAACCCAAACCCATTATTTTAACCCAAAACCAAATCAATTATTTTAAGGGAAATTTTGATATGTAGACCAAATAAGTTTGGAATTACCTAAAATAGACAACCAAGTTTCAAAATTTGAGTTATAACACTGTCGACATTTGAAAAGTCGAGCGATTTAAAATGACCGACTTTTCAAAAGTCGGACGTTTCGTTAATTACCCCAAATATCTAAACCCTTGATTAAAGAGCCTAATATGAGTTCGACCTTTCAAAGGTCGAACAGATCTCTACACCCACCTTCGGTGTTTTCACTCCCCAATATCACACCCCCAAATTCTTCTTTGAGTAAATATATTTTTTCCCTACATTATTTATGTTCATATATTTAACTAAGTTAATATATTTAATTAATATGATAACTAGTGCATGTTAGCTGTTAATAAAATCCGTAATTAAAATTAGTTCGAATTCATAAATTTGAATCAATATTTATGAATTTTTAAAGATATGCTCTAATTATCACGTTAAAAAAAATACAATGATACAAATATATAGAGAGTACGGCTGGTACAATTTGGAGTTAAATAAAATTTATACTTTTTTCACATGTTCAAACAGTAGAGTTGATATAAAAAAAATAAAATTAATTGACTCCAAAATGTACCTGCCGAATTCTCCATTATTGAACTATTATATTTAATTAACGTGATAATTGAAATATATAATTAAATATTCATTAAAATTTATTCCAATTTATGGATTCGAATAAATATTAATTATGTATTAAGTTAATAACTAACATATATTAGTTCTCATTCTAATTAAATATATTAATTAGAACGTATAGCTATATTAAGTTAATAGCTATATGTTCTAATTAATATATTTAATTAGAATGAGAACTAATACATGTTAGTTATTAACTTAATACATAATTAATATTTATTCGAATCCATAAATTTGAATAAATTTTAATGAATATTTAATTATATATTTCAATTATCACGCTAATTAAATATAATAGTTCAATAATGGAGAATTCGGCAGGTACATTTTGGAGTCAATTAAAATTTTTTTTAATATCAACTCTATTGTTGAAAAAAAAGTATAAATTTTATTTAACTCCAAATTGTACCCGCCGTACTCTCTATATATTTGTATCATTGTATTTTTTTAACGTGGTAATTAGAATATATCATTAAAAATTCATAAATATTGATTCAAATTTATGAATTCGAACTAATTTTAATTACGTATTTTATTAACAACTAACATGTACTAGTTATCATGTTAATTAAATATATTAACTTAGTTAAATATATGAACATAAATAATGTAGGGAAAAAATATATTTACTCAAAGAAGAATTTGGGGGTGATATTGGGGAGTGAAAACACAAAAAGAGGGTGTAGAGATTTGTTCGACCTTTGAAAGGTCGAACTCATATTAGTCTCTTTAATCAGGGGGTTTAGATGTTTTGGGTAATTAACGAAACGTCCGACTTTTGAAAAGTCGGTCATTTTAAATCGCTCGACTTTTCAAATGTCGACAGTGTTATAACTCAAATTTTGAAACTTGGTTGTCTATTTTAGGTAATTCCAAACTTATTTGGTCTACATATCAAAATTTCCCTTTAAAAAATTACATTTTGGTCCTTTTTATTTATATTTTGATCCTCTCTTATTTACATTTCGGTTCTTTTTTATATTTTTTAATTTACATTTTGTTCCTTTTTATATATATTTTGGTCATTTTTAATTTAAGTTTATATTTTGGTCCTTTTTATTAATATTTTGGTCCTTTTTATTTACATTTCAATCCTTTTTTACATTTTAATTTATATTTCGGTCCTTTTAATTTATATTTCGGTCCTTTTTAGTTTTAATCTACATTTTGGTCCTTTTTATTTACATTTCGGTTTTATTTTACATTTTTTCTTATTTTACATTTGGTCTTTGTTTCCTATTTTACATACATATTAAATTTTGTGAATATGTCATGATTATATTAATCGAATTTAGAAGCACCTGAGCAAATGCTATTTATAAACATCATGATATTTGCAAATATGTCGTGATTAGATTAATTTAGTTCAAACGCATGCGCGTTAATTCGCACACGCGTTAATTCTATTTAAATAATTATGTAAAAAACATCCCGCGCAATTGCGCGGGGATAAAGCTAGTATTATAATAAAGCTCATATCAGCAAAATTGCAAAGAGAGAGAAGCTTGTGAACAGGGGAATTCTGCGTCATGGTGAGAGCTTGTGTGAGAGGGAGAGAGAAGGTTCATCCTCTGAGTCGAGAGAAACTTCTGAGATTGGCGAGACAGTCCAGAGAGAGAGAGAGAGAGAGAGAGAGAGAGAGAGAGAGAGAGAGAGAGAGAGGTTGGCGATACTTGCTTCACGAGAGTTCGAGAGATGAACCGACTTGTGGTGTTAATGGCGGCGACAGAGAGAAAGAGAGAGTCAGATAGAGAGAGGTGTTAAAATAATGGGTTTGGATTTGGGTTTGGATTTGGATTAAGATAATGGGTTTGGGTTTAATTAGTTGTTAATGGATTTATTTTAATGAGTTAATGAATTCAATTTAATGAGTTAATAGATTCAATGTATTTATATAATTTTATATTCTAAATTTTGCCACGTCGTTGTTTAAATTAATTAAAAAAAGTCATGTCACGGTGCCACATCATCAGTTAACTGATGACTAGGCAATTAACTGATGAAAGAGACAAAAGTGAGCAAAATCAAGAGTTCATGGGGCAAAAATGAACAAATTAAAGTTTGGGAGATAACTTGCATTTTTTTGAAGAGTTCGAGGGGACAAAAGTGAGCTATTTTCTTTAAAAAATCGAACAATTATAAAATTTATGACTTGTCATTTGAATACCATCCTTTTTGTATTTTTGGATAGATCGCCCCACTTCAAAAATAAAACTTTTGCTCTGGCCGATGGATCATTTAGATACCTTTTTTCAGGGGCAAAATTGTCATTTTCATTAACGGAGACATGACAGTAAAGACCAACAAAAAGGTCATTGAGGGCATATATGGTGCCTTTAAAAGTTCACGAGGAGTAAATTGAAAAGATACCTCTCTTTTTTTTGAAATTAGAATTACCGATTGGTATATTCTATTTTTTTTCATTAACCAAGAAAAATTGTTTACATCCGAAAAGATACCTCTCTGGAAGCTTGATTCTACCTTTCATTATTGCTGTAACTTGCTTCATTGGATTTATTTTGTGTGTCGGAAATAAATAATAATATTAGTAATAACATTTTCATGTATATTTCTTACTGATATGGAAGTAGGAGAAAATTAAGGGCGTACTTGCAAATTCGGCAGTTCCATGTTTGACCCCTGGAGGGTTCTATTCTTACTTCCTCGCAATTGATTCGATTAATCCTAAAATATCTCGCAATTTCAGTATTTTATCCAATTATATTGTAAAATCAAAATCTATTCATAAAAAAGAATGTAAATTTGTTTTGTTTGAATGAACAAACTATACAAGAAGTTGGATGCATATATCATTATCGCCCAATTAAGAACTATTTATTTATTTTTATCAAGAAAGAAATTCGATATGTATATTGAAGATTGCTTGCAAAAGATGGGCGTGCAGCATGGTAGCCTCACCAATCCTCTGTATTTTCAGTAATACCGTTGGCCATGGCTCCATCCAAGTGAATTCTCGGTAATAACGTAAAAAAACAAAAATATCACTTGGTATTTTCAGGTTTACAAGGGTATTTTTGAAATTTTCAGTTTTTAGAGGGGTACGTCTCATATTATCATGTTTTATAAGGATATTTTTGAAATTTTCAGAATTTGAGAGGGGTATTTTGATATTTTATAGATTTTGGAAAAGTAGTTTTAAAAATTTCAGATTATAAAGGGTATAGGGTATATTTTATAGTTTTAAAAATTTCAGATTATAAAGGTATTTTTGATATTTTCAGATTTAGAGGGGCGTTCGTTCGTTCGTTCATGAAATGATTTATTTTATTTTATTTTAATTTTCAGAATTTTGAGGGGTACTTTTGATATTTCAGATCTTGCAAGAGTACTTTTGAAATTTTCACTGAAGAAATGGCAACCAAGTCCAAAATCAAGCCAGATCAAATCTCCCCAGTATTTAAATTTAACCAGATTATATTATCCTAATTATGTATTTGAATGTCTCAAGTCCAAATGCATTTTGGTTGATCAATTATTCTAATGCGTAAAAAATTGACATATTTATTATCTACTTAGTTACACATGTATTAAATCAGAATAACATTTCATATTAGTAAACTACCACAATCGAGTTGAATTGTATTATTACAAATAAAAGACAACAACAAAAACTCAAAAAAACTCGCGCAATCGAGCGAGGTCTTTCCTAATATGTGATAATTGTATGATCACTGCAAATATGAGTAATACATTTTTATCTCTATAATTTCTTATAACTGCATTAAATGTTCTGAATAACAAGAAGGGTAAGGTCATAAGTAGAAAAAAACCCAGTGGTTTTGATTCCAGCCCTCCACCTCATCCCCGAAAATTGCGGAACAATCCGAGTGATCACTTCCAATAGAGTTAAACTGAAGTTTCAATTTGAAAATCTGCTATGATCGAACACGGCAATTCGATCTTTAAAAAAATAAGACGGTATTAGGTCTTCCAGGCTTCAATTGTACTGCCTTCATTTAAGCTGTAGTAGAAAAAATAAATTGGAAAACTTGTTTAAATAGAATGATAAGCCAGTGAGCCACCTTGCTTCTTGTTTCATAACAAAAATTTAATAAACTTATTTTACCTTTCTAGTCATATAATGCTAATTGTGTTTTCCTATCAATCAAGTTCCGTTTCACTAGTGCTCCCATAGGATCCAAGCTCGCCATCACTACTACCTCCAACAGATTCCCCTGAAGAGTAATCAACTACTTGCTTGCCTTTATCTAAACTGATTTCCTGCCTTTTCATTGAACCATGCCGGTCCCGTTTCTTGCTACTACCCACAAGTCGTTTTTTCATTTGTTTCAGCCAATCCAAATCATAATCATTATAATTTCCCCACTTATCATTCCATATTGGCATCTCAGTTTCGTCTACTTCAATATCCACATCCTCTTCATTTTGAGAAACAAATTCATCTTCTATATCGGCGTCCTTTTTCTGCAAATGAAAGAAAAGAATTATTAGTCAAACCTAATTAGCAAGATGATACCAGTTGAAACAAATGAGTTAATTTAAGAATGAATGGATTTTGATAATGATATACCATCTCTCCGAAAGGTTTTAGTTCGCTTAGCTGAGGGCAGTTCGTTACTTTCAAGACTTGAAGAAAGGGAGGGAGAAAGGGAGGGAGATATCCATTTTGAATGGGGAGCTTAAGGCTATCGCAACCATCCAACTCCATCTCTCTAAGGGATGTGAATTTACTGAGCCCTCGTAAATACCTTAGATTTTTGCAGCCTTTAATGACTAGGACCTTTAGTGATTTTAGAGAAACAAAATTAAAGTAAATAACCAGTGTATTATGCGAAAACCCCACTTCTAAGGATTTGAGCGATGGGAAACACAAATTAGCCAACAATTTTTTGTTAAGCGGCCCCATTAATATTAGGATAGCAAGAGAGGGGAGAAATGGGAGGTTAGTCAACTCCTTGCAATGATTCACCGCTAACTTGTTCAACGATACCGATAAGTGAGTTGGCAGGAACCTAAGTGCATTGCAACGCACTATTTTGAGGCTTTTTAAGGAACAGAACTCACCATTTTCGAGCCCAGACAATTGCACCCATGTTGGCAGGTATTTAAATTCTAGTGTTTCTAAAGACCGAAACCCTTTACTTCCTCCATCACAAGAACAAAATTCATGTCCTACTCGATTTACCAACATCATGCATTGAATCGAGAGGTTTCTTAGCAATGGAAGCCTACCAAGTGGAGGAAGAAAATTAGGGCTTGTTTTACTATTACCAAACAAAAAGACCTGAACCAACTTGGAGTAGGAAATATCGCCTAGCCAGCTAGGGTATTTATGACCAGGATAACGATATACTTCCAACACTGCAAGATTTGGATGAGGTTTAACTGCCTCGAATACAGAATATTCATCTGGATCAACTTCAGAAGATATATCTAACATATCTAGCCAGTCTAATGAAAAATAAGAATCAAGTTCGAAGCTCTCCAAATTGGCATCCATTGCATCGCTACTTTTGACATTATCTAGACCCGAATAAGCTTTATCTGACCAGCTTAATGTTAAACAATTAATTTGTTTCTTGCTCTGCAAATTGGCATGCATTGCATCGCTACTGTTGACATTATCTAGACCCGCAATGCAAAGATTTCCTTGCAACTTTTCTAGATTTTCTAGTTCTGATATATTACCACCTATCCATTTATTCAAGTTAAATGCAGATAAAGTTACAAGGTTTGTAAGATGGCCAATTCCATCCGGCATGACAACATTGGACCATTTTGCAATAATAAGATGTTCTAAATTCACGAGGTTAGATACATCTAACGGTAACCTTTGTAAAGGACACCCTAATAAATCTAGGGTTTGTAAATTATATAAAAGACCAATAGTTCTGGGAAGATATTCAATATTAGTCTCTGCGAGGCCCAAATAACGCAGCTGCTTCAAATTACCTATAGATTCGGGCAA
The DNA here is from genome assembly GCA_946800325.1 of Luzula sylvatica. Classification (NCBI taxonomy): domain Eukaryota; kingdom Viridiplantae; phylum Streptophyta; class Magnoliopsida; order Poales; family Juncaceae; genus Luzula; species Luzula sylvatica. The sequence continues at coordinate 17,725,085 of OX326957.1, read as the reverse complement.
GTCTGTTAAGCCCGTGTAACTAAAATCAACAATTCGTAAACATTTTAAATTTTCGAAAAAACCTGAATGGATCTCAACAGTAATATCTTTGCTCATCCATTTATTTGCCATATTTAACAGTTGTAGTATTCTGAGTGAGTTTGATCGTTGTAAGGGTAAAAGAGCGAGGGATTTAGGCAATTCATTTACTACCACGGTTAAATACCGAACAACTTGGCTAGAGGAGGAATTTAAATTTAACGTATCTACCCTTGCGAATAACTCCCCTGCTACAAATTCTGCAAGTTGGTGCACAAGATCATGCATGAGATATTGACAATTTTTCTCATCATACTGAATTTTTTGAAGCATAGACCTTTGTATCAAGTCATCAAAGTATAAACTACCGATATTTTTGACCGATTCCATGCTTTGTGATTTGAGGAAATCCATCGAGGCCCATAATTTTATAATCGTGTCCTTCGAGAACACATAATCTTTTGGGAACAAGCTAAGAAACATGAAGCACTGTTTTAATTGTACGGGCATACAATCATAGCTTAATTGCAGAGCGGGCAGAACTTCTTTCTTTCCCACATCCGACTCCCACAAATCACTTTCCAATATATATCTCCACATTTCTTCTTTCAATTCAAAGTGCAGAGCACATCCAATTGCTTTCACAGCCAAAGGCAACCCCCCACATTTCAATGTAATTTTTCTTCCAATTTCAACCAGATTATCATGCTCTCCTGGATTCTGATTCTCAAATGCTACTTGTTTGAATAATTGCCACGAGTCTTCTAAGTTTAGGCATCTTAGGGGATAAAACGGAATTGTTTGCATAATTTTAGCTATTTTTTCGTTTCGAGTGGTCACTATAATTCTACTAGATGGGGAATTAAATAAAGGGGTTCGCAAAGAATTCCAAAAGCTAGATTTATCATTCCACACATCATCTAAAACAAGTAAAACTTTTTTTCCCTCCACTTCTTTTTGCAAAATGGTTTGAAGTTCATCGAATTGCATGGGAGGCCATTGTTTTTTGGTTAAAGAATTAAGAATTACCTCAGTTATGGTCTTAACATCAAGTTCTTCAGAAACACAAACCCATCCTCTCAAGTCGAAATGTTGAATCACCCTCGGATCCTTGTACACTAATTGAGCAAGTGTTGTTTTCCCAACTCCCCCCATTCCAACAATGGGAAGGACTTGTAAGTTACCTCCATTATTACCAGTACCCACCTCGTCTTTAAGCAAAATTTCAACAATATTTTTCTGATCTTGGTACCTTCCAAAAACAGAAGGCTCATGCACAAGAGAACTAGAAGGCAGGCGATTCCCCGATTCAAAACCGCGTCGTCTCGCCCCATCACTCTCCTCAAATCTCAAACTCTCCCATTCATTCACAATTTCATCAAATCTCTTCCTAATTCGCCTTACTCTCGACGCTATCTCTTCGGGTACCGGAACCGAAACAAGAATAGAGGACAAATCAGTAACTCTACGGTTCCTTCCAGTTTTTCCCCTTTTCTCTAGATCCATGTTCATTTTATTCCGTATATGAATTTTTTCTCGAAGCACTTCGTAGGCGTAATCTTCTACCAGATCCTCTGCATCGAGGGCTACTTCCTTCAATTCCTTGAGGCGATACTTCTCCGCAATGTCTCTGATTTCTCTATTATCCGCTTCGATTAGTAGTACTTGGATCCGGTTCATGGTTCTCTCGAGGTGTCTCAGATCGTCCAGATCAGCACCAGGAGATTCGGACGATGCGCCCACGTCTGACGCTCGAAGCAAACCAGCCAGCTTCTCAGCAACGTGATGGATGATGCCACGGGTTCGTTCGCCGGCCATTTCTTCAACTCTCACTTTTTCTTTCCTTCTCAGCTTGTATGAAGTCTAAAGATCTGCTTTTGAACTTTCGAGAGATGGGGAAGATGACTTCAGAGTGCCAGTCGGAGCCCATAGGGCCTTTTTAATAGGAAATGTTATAGCGCCCCCACTTCTTCTCCAACATTCGGGTGTAACGGTTTGGATTTCGGTATACGAGATCCATATCAATATTTTTTTTTCAATATGAAACTATCCGGATTCGGATACGAATTATATATTAAACATATACAAATACAATTAGATACGTATCCATATTCGGATCGTACTTTTTTCGCTAAATAACGTGAATTAAAAAAACGAGTGAGTTAATACGAAAGTCTCCAGACTTACAGAGGAGCTAGGAGTAGGGATGTCAATGGTGTGGATATTGCCCGAACCGACCCGAACCGTATCCGAAAAAATATCCGGATTCGAAAAAAATATCCGAATCCGAGTGGATCCGGATATGGATCTGGTTGCTAATTTTAAGATCCGGAACCGGATTCGATATTCGGTTTTGGTGCGGGAACCGGATCCGTGTTCCGGATCCGGATATTTTTAGGATCCGGATACTCGAAATTAGATTCGAGTATCCGAAATCGGATCCGGATACTCATATTATATATTATTTTTATGTATTATATTTGATATTAGTTGAAAAATCATATACAAATTAATGATTTGTAAATGATTTAACTCACAATCGTAAAATTATGTTTAAATATAATCATATTTATCGTTCATGTCACAAATTATATATATTTATAGCTAAAAATTAAGTTACGTTATGATAACATAATATCCGTTTTAATATCCGAAACAGAACCATATCCGTATCCGTATCCGACAATATCCGAACCGTATCCGTATCCGTTTATTATCCGAACCGTATCCGGATCCGACAATCTGGATATGGATCTGGTATGACCACTATCCGAACCGGATCCGAACCGTTGACACCCCTAGCTAGGAGCATCATGTTTTTTTTGGGAGATCTTTTGACGAAAGTGATCAAATTCTGAATTTCTAATTTTTTAATTTGTTAGATCACAATTAACCAATTTCTTAACAACTCAAATATATCTCTAATTATTTTTACTGGGCCCATGGCAACTCTCTGACGAAAATGATAATTTTGTAAATTAGACACTTTTTTAAAAGTCTATATGTAAAAAAAGATTCATTTTTTTATTGGTGTGTTCTACGAAGAATCATGGATCTCATATGGGTGATTTAATTTCTAAAAAAAACTATATAGTTGCTTTGGTGGGGAGGATGTATTTTTTTTTTGTTTATTTGATACTGGCGAAGACTTTTGCAAATGGTCCATGAGATTAAATTTATTTTTTTTTAAATAAAAATAAAATATATATCTAAGTAAATTAACAATAGAAGAATTTTATTTGTTATGAAATGATGAATAACTGAATAAATTTAACAAAACGTGAACCTAATTAATCAAAATAATATTACGTCATTAATGTATGATGATGTGATTTTTTAATTAAAATAAATGATAAAATTATGAATACATAAATATCTATAAAAATTTATGATTATTAAATATCAATGATCTATTGATATTCTAAATTTTATCACATAACATATTTTAATGGTTGAAATGTAAATAATGACACGATACACAAAAAATATTATATAAAGTTTGATCCAAAATAAACGCGTGACTAATTTATTTTCAATGTTGAAATGATATGATTGTATTGCTCGTACAAGTATAGAATTAATCCTACTGATACATTTTATAAACACTTTGTCGCTTTAACAATTTGCCACGTCATTTTATTCAGATAATTTTTATGCAAATCCAACATATCAGCGGATTTCATTGATGTCCCCCCACCCATCTTTTCATTACCTCCCTTCATTTTTACTCACGTCTGTGCCTCCTTTCTTTGTTTTCTCTGTGCCGCCTCTCTACTATTATCAACAACAACTACGCTTAAACAATGGAAGAAGGAAAGCCACTCCTCGCCCCTCTCTCAACCTCGCGCCCCTCTGTTTTCAACAATAAGATACGCTTGTCTGGATGCTTCTAGGATTTTCGTCTCCTCACTCTCTCTCTTAGGTTCTCTCTTTGGAAAGCAACACGGTGCGGCGTTCTCTCATGTAAGTCACGAATGGATCAATATATATTTTCGCTTCCACTTAAAAGCTCAGCCCTTCGTGCATATCGAAGAGTAGGCGTCGATTTCCTTTCACAGTTAAGGTAATCTTTTTTTGTTTGATTTTTTGTTACCGTACTGGTAATTTAATGGATTTCACCAATTATATTGTTTGTTTTGGTCTTAAATTTTGCATTCAGGAGGGTTATTTGTTAGTCAAAAGTTTTTCCATTTTTTTTATATCTTTCTTGAGTCGATTCAATGGTTATTTGGTTCACTTAGATTTTGATTAGATCAATTAGGTGATTAATTTGTTGTTAATTTTTTCCATTTTCCATTTGTTTTTTCTAATTTTTCCATATTTCTTCCGAGATCTTTGATAATAAGATGGTAAAATTATGTTCCAATGTTTTCACAGTGCTTTTATTTGATTTCATCTGATATCTACACAAGTTCAAAGGTTTCTTTTTACATTTCTTCCTCAGATTTGAAGTATTGTTTTTGCAGACTTTATTACGAAAATTGAGGGAGGACATTGGCGATTCTTCTGCGAAGAAGATCAGCTACGAGGCAATTCTGCGATGGGTGCGTGCGTAGCTAAGGTAATTGTTAAATTAAAATTTCAAGAAAATGGAATATTCATTATCAATATGCTTAGTTTGTTTTAGCTTTTGGGAATTTCTTTTTTCAGTTGGAGTTCGCAAATCAAAATGGGACATTTGATTCTCATTTGATTTTAACTTATGGTGATCAAAAGAAGTGTAAGTAAATTTCTTTGTATTTCATCCTAAATTATGACTCTTTTAGCATTGTTTTTTTGTTAATAATACATAAATTCTGTGCGGGCCGTGGAATTAAAAAAATTTGTTGATGCTTTTCCTGCACACAACTTATGACTGGAATTCAGTTTATGTTGGTTATTCAGCGTGATCAGGTTTGAAATTTCCATATTAATTCTCATCTCGGATTTAAATTTTGGATTGTGCTATTTGATAGAACTTCACATTATAAGCCTTTCTCATTTTCAAGGATATATGTATGATATTTTTCTTAAAATAATTCTTATCTTATATTAATTTTGGAATAAATAAAAAAATATAGGGTGAAAAGTGGTTATTATTATTATTGTTTCTATATCAAAATTGTATTATGAAAATGTTCAAGTTAATTATTTTTTGTTATTATTTTATTGATTTCTTTTTTCTTTCGATGTCAAGTTTGTTTGAGAGAACATCTATGTTCATGTTGTTTAAATGTTTCCCTTACACTTTATATAATTTTTTAATTTTTTTCAAATTGGATTATTTTTTTTTTTATTGTATATTTTAGTAATTTAACACTTATTTTGCAGTTCTCAACATTTTCGAGAAATATTTCGTAAATTCATTGTTTTTTTTATTGTACATTATTGCATTTGAATGTCAATTTGGAAAAATAAAAGTAAAATTAAAATACCCGCAGCGTAGCGCGGGTATTATCCTAGTAAAATGTATTCTACAGGTATAGAATATACTTTCGATGGGACAAAGTCAATTCTATAAATATATAAAACGTATGATTATTTTTAATAAAATGGTTGAAAATATAAGGAAAATTGGTTTTCACGCCATTGTATATTGTTTTGCAAGAAAAACAAAGAGACGATGTTTTCCAAAAATAAAAATATTTTGAACGATATTTTTATTTTTTGTACATATTTACAAAAACGTAATAATAACTAGTAAAATATCCGCGACTTCGTAACGGGTTTTTTAATCGTTTAAATACTTTTAACAACTTGATACGTGTCAACTTCGCAATAACTTTCAATAGCTAAAGAAAGAAGAATTTGCTTAAAAACATTTCACAATATTTACAAATTCAAACATGATAATATTTACAATATTTTTATAGTAATGCTGTTTTTATAAAAACTTAAAGAGTTACTGTGTATCATGATTAATAGTACACTCATGCAAAATTACTCTTCATAATGGCCAAGTACACTAACAAAAAAACATGTATACTTAGATGCATGCAATATTAACTAATTGATAAACAAGTTAATGATGAAGTATTAACAATTACTGAACTTCTTAAAAGACATCCCCAGAAACAATACATATCATTAACGAAACCACCAAGTAAAAATATCATTTATGTATATATTTCAAATAGTTTATTTTAGTATTTTATTATGACAAAACAGGAAATGAATAACTGAAAATACAAAATTTGGTGAATTAAACACAATTGAATATTCAAAATTGAAATATAAAATACTTAAATTTTATTCATAACACTTGAAAAGGTAGGAATGAAAAGGTCAAAATACTTGAAATGTCGAAAATAACCTGGCTTGTAAAGAAGAGATCGGGGATTGAGTCTTTGAAACGGGATGTTCGTCCTTTTCTCCTGGCCTTCATTTGAAAAGGAATATTACCCGTACACTGGCCTGTGGAAATAATTAATTTTCTAAGATCGTTAAGAGAATCGAGATCGATTGAATAGAGTTCTTCGACCTGAAGAAAGATTAAAAAGAGTTTAGTTTTGAGGAGTTGAGAAATGAAAGAGAAATTGGAGACTCACTTGAATTCGTTTTACTTGCGTTTGTTTATGTTGAATCAATTCGGTAAAAACACACGCGAAGCAAAAATAATAGTAATTTGTTAAATACATTAATTTTTTTTTTCTGACTTTTGGATTGAATCTAGTTATATGTTTACCAGGATCGGATTCAATAGTTTTATTTGAGAATCCAATCTGCGAAGAAACGCATGATCACAAAATAATGTTCATAATAAACCATTTAATTATGTTAATTATTGTTAGTATTGGAATTTGATTGAAGAGGTTGATGAATTACAAACCTTACCACCATGATCAAACCTTTCTCTCGTCCTAGTCTTCAAATTGCCTGCAATAGCACCATCATACGAGAAAAAGTCAGAAAATATCGCGACAAAAACTCAAAATCATAAAAAAAATAATATGAAAATACACGCACTGGCCTTGAAAATCAGCAACAAATGCCTTGAAATCGGCTTCAATCGCCTTCATATATGCAGGATGTTCTTATCGGCCAGTTTATTTTTGTGTGCCAGATGAGAGAATAGGAGGTTGTGCAACCGTTTGCCTTGAAATCATCTACAATAACAGCACCACACGAGAAAAGCTTAGAAAATAACACGACAAAAACGCGAAATCTAAAAAAAAAAAAATGAAAATCAACCTACTGGCCTTGCCGCAATCGCGTTGAAATCATGCCAACTTCGATCGCCTCCTTGAAAGAGGCAACACTCCATGAAAATGGTGAAAACTGGAGAGGTGTGGTATGGCGCAGAGAGAGGCACATCACGACTTAGTGGAGAACCGAGAAGGAATGGGTGCGGACTGTGCGAGAAGTGCTCTCTGAACCGATTGGAAAGGAAAATAGAGGAGGCTTGGGATTGCCATGAGAAGGAGGCACTGTCGCGCTGAGAAGACCTGAGGAGAAAAAAGATGTGAGGAATGGGAATGAGGTAATGTTGTGAAATGGATGAATGAAACAATGAAGAGATGGAAAACATCTTCTGTGGGAGGGTAATGAAAGAGATGGGATGATTTTTTTTTCTTTTTTCGAGACTTAGTTGGGGTTTAGCAACTATTTCAAATCCGATTTAAATATAGAGTAATGATATACCCACTCCCTCCCTCCCTCCCTCTTTCCCTCCCTCTCACATGAACAGTGCATTTTGTGGGTTCCACACGAATTAAATTTTGTAAAATTAGGTGTGGATTCCACATGTCAATGAATATAGGGAGTGAATTTGAAAGTGGATTTGGGAGGCACTGTAGCACCGCCCTTAAATATATGGTTGGCGAGGAAAAATGACGTGACAGCATAATATTTGAGAAAAGTATTTGTCAATTGTATTAGTAGGATTAATTATTTCATTCTATTTTATTCAAAATTCAAAATACATACTATTATTTACTCGTAATTTTCAACTTCTAAACATAATTCATGTTATACATTTTTGTACGTATAATATATTTTTTTAATGTATCATATACATTTTTATATTAATATATTTTTCTAAAAATATTCAATATCTATTTCTAATAGAAATTTAAACTTTTTGTATAATTTTTTTCCGGAGATTTATATTATTTATATAACAATTAATATATGTTTACTAATGACAAAAAAATATTCTTTTTTATTAAAAAAATACCACTAACACGACAAGGTGGATCCTGAACATGGACAACCAAAAACATAAGAATGACAGGCACTAGTCGCCCATCTAAAATATGATTATCAAAAGAAAAAAAAAAAGAAAAACTTCTAACATTTTAAAAATAGTTGGGAACAACTCTTCAAGAAATTTAATAAATACTTTTAAGGTTAAGAAAAATATCCTGTTCAGATTAATCCATATCACCCCCACCAATCTGGATCATCCGATTAAAATCTAATGATTCGGTATTTTGATAGATCCGGAGTTTATGCCCCGTGGTACAAACTGAAAAAGAAAAAAAAACCGCCAGGACCGCAATTACCGAGTCTATTGGTACCAAATTCTCCACTATCCTAGCCACCGCTTCTCTTTCTCTTTCTCGACAATTCGAAGGCGGCTCGGTTTCTCTCTTCTCCTCCGTCAATAACGGGGCGACGAGATCTGGTTTCTATGCTCCGTTCAGCCTCCTCGGCTTCGTTCGGAGCTCTGATGAAGATGATCCTTTGATGAGGTTTGTTTTCAATTAATTGGAATTTGTATCTCCTACGTTGATATTTATTGATTAGGCTTAACGAAACATTTTTGAATGAAAATATGCCTAATTAAAAACTATTGTCAGTACACGCGGGTTCGAATTTTACACGACCCATTGACATCCCTACTATTGTCGGTACCCGAGTAATCCAATGTCTTGTAATTCGTTAATACCAAGCCAAGTACCAAACAAATAGTTGAATGATTCTTTCTTTTAAAGATGTTATCATCATTAAAAAACTATTATCAGAATTAATATCAAATATATCGTACATTCCCCCTACTAATGTTCAACTACATTTAATAATCAATTCATATGTTTTTCTATCAATTCCATTTATTTGGTATATCAAAAATGTCAGGTCCTTATAATCACTATCTACTAATTAAATTTGACGAGCATCTAGAATAACTGGTGAATTACTATGAGGACTAATTCACTTATAACTGGTGAATTACAAAATGTATTATGCAGAACTAATTCACTTACTGACTGTACCATTCCAATATATATAGCCAACTTAATATCACCATTTAAATTGGCTGTACCATTCCGATACTAAGCAATTTAAATATTTTTTTCATTTCTAACCCTTATATAGTATATCAATACACAATTTTTATAATTTTTTTCACAAGATTATAATTTTTTATAACTAAAACATGCAGACTCTGAGACCGGAGTCCGGGAGTACGAAAATGTAAGAATTGTAATTTTTTTCAAAAGTTGGATTTTTGTTAATAAACTTCAAATACAAATACATGTGTACTTGTCACTTTTTTTTTCCTTTATATGCACAATAGGCTGAATAGCACAACATACTAATCATCAACAAAAACTTAAAATCAAATCTCACTTAAAAACTTTTCTCAACAAATCATCATGTAAACGACTCACAACATCTCCTTAATAAAATCCAAATTCAAAGTATCCCTAACGATAAGAAAAAGCCCCAACATGAGCACCACCAAAACCCCCGACGAAGTAATCCCCTGCTCCACCTCTCTCGGTATTTTCCGCCCGCCTCGCGCCGCCTCCACCAACAGCAGCGCGAGGGACCCGCCGTCCAGAGCCGGCAACGGCAGGAGATTTATCGCAGCCAAATTCAGGTTTATGACCGCCGCGAATTGGAACAACCCGTCCACGCTCGACTTCGCCACCTCCGCTCCCACCGCTATTATCGCCACCGGCCCCGACACCCTCTCCGCGGACTGAAAATCAAGAAAATCAAGAAATGTGTCGAGGGTTCGTGAAAGATTGGAGCGTTTTATTTTACCTGTGAGAAGTTCAGGAAAGTGAGTTTGAGACCCTCGAAGATGGTTCGAGACAAGGCTACGAATTCCTTGGAAGCGAATTTCGTGGCTTCGGGGAGATTCGTGGCTTTTAATCTCGTGACGCGGAAATTCGGGGAGAGCTGCACCCCGATTCGTCCGGTTCCGTCCACGCTCAGATCGGGGATGATGTTCAGATCGAGGGGAGAAGGAAGTCCGTTTCGTTGGATTTTGAGAGAGAGAGATTTTTCTGGATTGTATTTGATGATATCGACGAGGTCCGAGACGGAGGGAGATGAAAGTACGAGGTCGCCGGCGAGAAGACCGGCTCGGGCCGCGGCTGATCCTGGCCGTACATCTGGTACCAACACACCTGGTATTGCTTCCTAAGAAAAGAACGAATCTTTAGAGTTTAAAACACTGTAAATATGAATAAAGAGAAATCAAATTGATACCTGAATTGGAAGGCCAGTGGTGAGAGACTGCGTAAAAATCAGAAGAAATGCAAATGCAATGTTGGCTGCTACACCGGCGGAAACGACGATAATTCGATCTAAAACGGGTCGGTTTCTCAGTAAATCCGGATCTTCTGAAGGGATAGTGCAATCAGGATCATCAGCATCAGGAAAAGCGACGTATCCTCCGAGAGGGAAAGCTCGAACTGAGTACTCGACTCCGCCTTGTGGGTAAACGAATCGAGCCAATATGGGTCCGAATCCAATTGCGAATTTACTGACGCGAATGCCTTGTAAGGTTGCAGCTAAGAAATGACCTCCTTCGTGGACTACGATAATGGCCGTCAGTACAGAGGTCGCTTGTAAAACGGGTTGCAGTGATTCGAAGATGGCATGAGTGGAGAAGTTCCGGTGGGAATGATGGCGACACCGTGATGGGTTTTGGGAGAAGAGGAGGAAAGGAGGGTGGGCGGAGGCGGGACTGGTAGTATGGAGAGAAAACCGAGGGGTTGAGCTCACTCTTGGGTGGTAAGGAGAGAGATTTATTAGCATAATGCCTTCTTGAGATGGGTTTTCTCCTCGGAGAAATGGTTGGATGGGGAAGAAGGAGAGAGGGAGAAGAGAGGGAGGAGGATTGGAGTGGATAAACCATTGATTTTCAGCGTGATTGTATTTTACTAGTTTGTGGTTGTCGTGAAGAACAGTAGAAGGCAAATAAGCTTTTCCCAAGTTTTCAGGTCTCGAAATCCAGGAATCCAAATCCTGATTCAAGGTTTGCGTTAAATTCAAAATGTGATATTATAGTAGTTTTATCTATAAGTACAAAATAAATCACAACAAGACTCCATGGCCCAATGGATAAGGCGCTAGCCTACGGAGCTAGAGATTCTGGGTTCGATCCCCAGTGGAGTCGTTCTTTTTTATTTTTCTCAATTGTTTAACATCTTTTCAGTGTATTTTTATAAAGGAAGTGGTATTTTCGAGTTTCAAAATAAAAAATGTACCAATTAAATTACTAATTCTTTGTTCCAAAGAAAATCAATTCAAGTTAAAATCATTACACCATTTTAGTATTGTCTTCATTTATAAAGGAAGTGGTATTTTCGAGTTTCAAAATAAAAAATGTACCAATTAAATTACTAATTCTTTGTTCCAAAGAAAATCAATTCAAGTTAAAATCATTACACCATTTTAGTATTGTCTTCATTTATAATAGATTACTGATTTTTATTTCTTTGTGATTTTCTATCCATTTGCGCAATACCTAGCAATGATATCATAAAGTGTGTTTTAAGACATATTTTTGATATATGCAGCATATTTGATAACCATCTTTATATATCCGAAAAAAATAGAATACTATAAGTTATCTTTTTAGTGATAATACAAAACGATATTTTTAATGTTTATATAGTCGCATGCAGGACACCTAAGCCTAATTTGTAAATTGTAATTCTAATTTGTACATGTTACTCAAATTATAAAAAAAAAATTTCCTCATAAAAATAAAAACAAAAAACTAATACACAAAATAATTTAACATGTTTTTATTTTCAGAATTTTTTTCTTCAAAATATCATCTAGTAAGAAATTATTCTCCATTAATCATTGTTATAATTATAATTATAATTTTATCTTGAAAATTAGAATTAATATTTTATTAAGTGCGATTGAAGATACAAATAAAACCATACATAATTCTTAACATTACAAATAATCAAAAAATAAATAGCTTAGTCTTGAACTCACGACCTACGAAATCATCATTAAGTTATCTACCAATTGTGCTACATCATATTTATGATTTAAATCAAAACATAATATACATACAAAATCATAAAATGATGCCCCCAACTCAAAATGGTGCCCCAGCCCGTGAACTTGTTTCGGGACCGGCTCTGGTCACATGTCATTTCTTTTTATATATCCTATTACAACATTTCGTTTATCACACTAATAATATTAATTAGAGATGTAGTGATCGGTCGGGTCTGGTTCGGATCGATCATTTTGTTTCGGGCCATTCAATTTCGAGTCATTTCCTTGATAATTATCGAAGCTTTACTCGGAGTTGTAGGAGAACCTTGATGTATCTGCATTTTTCCTAAATTTGTTTCCAACAACTTGAGATATTGTTGGGGTTCGAGGGACTTTTCGAACAATGTATTTGTTTGGGATGTCTGGCGTGCTCACATCTTCCATGAAATCTTCTTCGATAATTCAAAAATTATCAAATTGATTTTCGAGTTCAAATTCGTCGCTACTCATCAATTTTTCATATCCTTCAAATCTATATAAGAGAGTTCGCCACATTTTAGGAGCATTAACACAACCATCCGTTATTTTTGATAAAGAACCCGTTATGTTTGTTGAAATGATATTTTGGAGAATTAAATCTCAAGATCAAGTTGTCCTCAATGTTATTTATACAATTATCGTTTTTGATCATTCATTATGACTTATGAGGATATCTATCTATTTCAATTATAAATCTAGGTTTTGCGATTGTAAATACATTTATGATATACCGTTTCCATAATGTTCAATTTTTTTTTTTTTTTTTTTTAGGATATGCTATTTGTAATCCATTTTCTAAATAAAGAAAATTTATTGCATTTAATGTCATTTTTATAAAATACAAGTCAAAATCACAACATGACTCCATGGCCCAATGGATAAGGCGCTAGCCTACGGAGCTAGAGATTCTGGGTTCGATCCCCAGTGGAGTCGTTTTTTATTTTTTATTTTTACGAATTCCTCTCAACATCTTATTAATCTATCTATCATCCATGTAGCATATTTGAAAATCATCAGGGTTTATCCCAAAAAAGAAATAATTTCTGCTTCCAACTATTGCCACGCTGAATCACTGTCAAGCCCAAGCCCAAGCACAGAAAGAAAAAAAAAAAATTAGAACATTTTTTTAGGGCATAATTTTATTTCTGATGCGAGTTTCATTGGAATAAAATTGATTACAAGTTCACGAAGAAAACGAAAAAAAGAACATCCGACATGTAGAAGTACTAGATTCGATGTGTCGGATTGAGTGTAAATGTCATAATTTGATCGGTTTATTCGCAGGTTTATGAGACCAAATTTCGTTTGTCACTTGTATGCCGGGTCTCAATTTTGCGTGTTCTTTGTTCCGTTGGAAAGATTAATCGGAGGCGGTCAAGATGGCAATAACTATGAAGCGTTTTTCATTACTCCACCTGCTGGTTTATTTATTTCATTATCGTATTTTCTTAGAATATGTATAATTCATTAAGTTAATAAAAAAAGAATGTATAATTCATTAAATCATAGTTGCAGAAAGCAATTATGGTGGATGATCTTTTTGGTTAAACATGTTTGGAAATTATAATGGTCTTCGTCAGAGAATAATGTTTGGGTCGCTCCCGAAACATGCAATTTGCTAAACGTTACAATACGGCCTCCTCGAGGGATTTTGTGGCTTCGTGGTTTTAATGAAATCACGACTTTTGTAATAGAGTGCAGCGGACTTTTACCTGGATCCTAGGTACTACTCAATGAGTTGGTTCCGTGTGATAGCCAACACTATCGTACTGGTTATTGTAGAAATTTCACGATGAGAATTATGTGCTAGTTGTTTGTCACATTTTTAGGATTCGTAGATTGTAGTAGTAGGTCATCGTGTTAGTCATCGATAATAAATAATAATTAAAGTTTTATTTTATTTATCTAACTCTTAATTAACATTCCCATGTAGCAGTTGAGATGACAATGGCATTTGTGCAGACTGCGAACGTAGCAAAGTTTGTAATCATCCGTCGTCATTTTGTTTTAGTTGTGTTTTGTATGTACTTACGATATGCATATTTGGTAATTATAGATTATATTTTATGACAATTAGTTTTATTTTATGTTTTTGACTTTATTATTGTTTTATATATAAGTAGATTGTTCTTGTTTATTTTATTTCGGATAGTGAGGAAATTTTTGTGACAACATTTTTGATGAACATCGGAGAAAGAGGGAAGTGTTTGCTAGCATTGATGAACATTAAATAAAAAAAGGAGAATACACGAAGCTTTTTCGGCATTCCACTGTCCAGAAATTTTGTTGGTGAAATAGAATATACCTACAATCCAAACAATTAATTTCATACAAATTTTGCATTCTAGAAATCCCATCCTTTGAAATTTCTCACTCAAACATGTCCTTTGTAGTAATTTTGTAATGAAAAATTATACTTGTCCCCTCTAATATCCCCTCAATATATTGATGTGTTGACAATATATAATAAATGCATTAAATTTTAAATTATGTGATAAACTGTATTTATTATGTGGTAAACCACATTGATTAGGTGGTAAACCAAATTATAACAAAATAATTTGCTTTATTTAATATTTTTATTATATTTAATTTAACACATGATAAGTTATATTTATTTGAACAAATTTTTATTATTTTATTTTCAATATTTTTTTTAAAAAAATATTTTCATTTTTATTTTCTAATTTTTGCGAAATTATTATTTTCATTTTCATTATTATATTTTTATTTATTTTTTATGATGGTTTTATTCATGTATCTGTTTAACGCATGTCAAATGGTATATTAATTTAATCCAATAATTTTTTTTTCCAAATTTATAAATTTAAATTTCATTAATTATAGATGGTGGTAAACAAAGTTGTCAAAAATATTAAATAAATTAATGATGTGTGAAACGGTGAATCTTTTTTATCTTCTTTTCTTATATAGGATGAGAAAAAATAAAAAGTCATGGTTTACCACCATCATTAATACATACGCCAACACATCAATCAATCCAGGGGATTTTAAGGGGGACATGCATCACCACTCTTTTGTAATAATGACAGTGTCACATAAATCAACACAAATGTATTATAAATACTTAAGTTTGTGATATTTTAATTATTAATGTATGTACTTATTAGAATATATAAATAACGTCAAATGGACTCCTCCATTTGATACTCTAGCTTAGTTTTTAGTTTGTTATTCTGGAAAGAATATTCCTCGTATTAGTAGGTAAGGATAAATATTAGTTAGTTAGATTAAGATTAATGAGAAGCTGAGCTAGACTATAAATTGATGTATTATCTTGTAATTAATTAAGAAAGATAAAGATTAATTATTCGTTAATCCACATTACTAATTATATGATTAATTCGTGTGTGAAAAATGTGGGGGAAATGTAGAATTTTTCTAAAACTATTGCATGGTTATTGAAATTGGATTATTTACTTGGTTCGGTACCGGTGGGTGGTACCAATTTCCTTTTTAATTCTTCTTCTATTCTAATCGTTTGATATTGGTCTACAAATAACGTTGATACATATTTTTGCCTCTTCTTATTTTTTTTTAGAATTTGTAAATAATGTTGTAATATTAAAAAAAATAAGTTTTTGTATTTAAAATTTATGTAATATTTCTAATTGTATTTTTTTTATTATTTAACTAGTCATTTAACTAATTATATTTTGTAATGTAATTACATACATGAACGAATTTGATCAAAATTGAGACGTGGATATTTTGGTCATTTTATTAACTTGTATTAGTTTATTCCATCTTCTTCTTCCATTGATGTGCCGAACATACGTGAAATAAAATGGAATTGTCCACTAATATTTCTTTCATTATTCCTCTATTCCACGTGTCGTCGAGCAAGTCCTTAATGATCTATAACTGAGATAAGTTATTTATCCTACCCAGTTCTTCTTATAGACTAGAAAATTACAATTCATTGGATAGCTCAATCGACAAAGATTAAACTTTTATTACTCTCTCTATCTATATTCATGCATCTCTCGAATCTTTCTCTTAAATACAAACAAATAAGTTTATTGAAGCATGTAAATAAGATATGAAAAAATAGGCGACAAAACAAGTGAAGAGAGGCACATCAATATCATTACAGCCACAAGACATGAGAATGTGGTCTCTGAACTCTCAAGGTACCATTTTTTTTTGAAACTTGATTGATATTTTCAATTCAAAGATTTCGTAAGATTTTTTAGTACGAGTTTACTGTGCACCACTGAGTTTTGTTTTAACAGTTATTTAATTCCGCTCCATTTCTTTACATATTATGGAGATTTTACTACAACCAAGACATTATTTCAAGTACTAACTGCAGAGTAATTTTACACAACGTCCTCTCGCTGCATGATTTGCAGCATGATGATGAGATGTAGGATTTAGATTGAAATAAACTAAATTAATTATATGGTGTTGACATAATATCTAACGTATGATCAAAATCATGTTGTCAATCATGTAGCAAGAGCATGTTATTTTGTAGAATTATTCCAAACTACACTAGTAATGAATATGTAGGTGAGGAAAAAATTGATCCAGCAGTGAAGGTCATCATGAATATGATATTAAGTTCCAATGAATCACCACTAATCACAATTTCCTCATCTGATTATTCATGATTAAGGAGATGTAGCTATCTCCTTGTTTATGAGACCCAAAATCTTATTTTCCCTTTATATTTTGAGCAATTTTCTTGTATCCTTCGCCTTAATAATTTTAAACTTTAAATTATGAAATATAACAAATTTTGAACTACAGATTTAACCACTTTTTATGACCGTGACCTATTCATGACATTTTTGTGATCAATACTAATAAATTAATGTGGAGAGTGCTATGATAGACCTATTTTCTTATCATGGACCAATTTTCAAAAAATTATTTTAAGAATTTTAGCTATTTATTAATTAATTCTACAAAATTTATGTTTTGAATAACAATAAATGATAAATATACACTAGAATCTTACAAAAAATATCATTATTTCACAAATATTCGAATTTTTTTTTTTAAAAATAGGTCCATAATAAGAAAATTGGTCTATCATAGCACTCCCTAATTAATGTATAATAATATTATGAAATATATTTTTAAAATCTATCAAACATATTCGCCTTGAATCTTTTCCTTATTTAGAGATCCATATTATATATTTTCAACAAAATCTTTTCTTATGCTAAATTTGTGAAGAAAATAATGTAGGGAATTAAATAAAAAATAATGCACATTTACATAATTAAACTTTTAAGTACTATTCTTAGTAGTATTGAAAGTATAATTTCAAACAAATTTATTATTCTTAGATAGTTCTAATCGTCTGATGCTTTTGTTTACTGCCCTATGATCGTGAGGTAAAAGAATGGCGTCTCTCTTTCTCTCCTCGTTCACGGTCGAGAAGAAGAGAAAAACGACCACGTTGCTGGCGACGAAATCCTAGGACGCTCGCGGGATACAAGGCCGACGCGATTGGCGGTTCTTTACGCGGCTTCTTCGACTGGAAAACACCGGGGGCAGATGGCGACCAAACCCGAGAAGCGAAATCCTGACGAAACGCGAGCGACGACCGATGACGATGAAGCCTCGCCATGGCAGCCGCTATGGCCACCGGCTCACCTATCTCTCTTGACGGTTTGGGCATGCTTCGAGGTGAAAACGAGCAATCTTCTTTACCTTCTTTCTTTGTCTCTTAATAACTCGCAAATGGGCAGAACAAGCTACGTCGCCCTCCATCGAAGAAATCGCGTGGATCTGAGAGTCGAGAATTGCTACTCACAGTTTGCAGCGTGTTAAAACAAAATGTTCCATATATTTTATCTTTTCTTACTTAATTTACTGTATGTCAGTGGGTTTTATTGGATTTTCGGTTTTGTTCCTGATTTCCGCTGAATTTTCTTCAAACAAGATTGATTTCTGCTCTGGATCCAATAGCTCGATAGTTGACAAAGAGCTATAAAACATGATTAGGTTTATGCATTCAATTTTTTTTAATTCATTTCAAACACTGACCCTGATTCGAGCAAAGTTGTAGGGTTTTTTGTTTAAGAAAATAGCCCGTGGGCTTTAATGGCATAAACAAAACCCAGTCCGTATATTACATATTTAATGCTAAAAAACAAAACTCAAAATAGATAAAACTACTTAATTAGACTAATAAGAAGAAAAAAGGAAGCCTAAAGCGGATAAAAAAAAACATGAGTAAATAAATGGAGAGAAGGAGATCTCTGTCTCCGGTTGAAACTCATTTTTTTTGTATTTTTCGTACAACCGTTTGTTATCAATTTAACTATGTATATTTAATATACATATGTGTATCTAATATTCACATTATTAATTTCGCGTCCATCTTAATACATATTTTTTCATTAGTTGAATTCGGTTTAAGGGCACAATGAGCTGGACGCTCAAAGAGAGCTAATGCCAGGAGAGGACAACTTTAAGAAACCGAAATTAACTCTTCATTAGTTGGATTCGGCTTAAGTTTTCGAAGAAATTCATACATCTTTTTTCACATGATTATTTTTATGTAAGAGGAGAGATGGTTATGTACGTTAGAACACACATTATTTGTCTCCGATGTCTTTCAAGAGCGCCGCAAAATAGCATATCATGATTTTTGTATCAAAATACATTCCGTTGGCAATTCACAACCAACACTGTTTTGAGCCACATGTTCGCTCTCACTTTAATCAAGAATAATTCGGAGAGAGAATTATCATTTATCGCTTGATTAGGAGATGCAACATGCTTTCGCTGCATGATTGACAGCAGAATGATAAGATGTATGATTTGGACTGAAATAAGTTAAACTAACTATATGATGTAAATACAATATGTAACGTGCCAATCATTCAACGAGAACATGTTGTGCAGAATTACTCCTTGATTAGGAGACTCATACATTGGATTATCATCAAAGAAACCTTACATGAAAAGGAATTCAGACTCTTTTAACAATATAAGGAGGGAGACTAACCTACTTAATTAAGTACCAATGATTTGGTACTTAATGCTTTTTAACCATTTGATTTGCATTGAGATTTGTGTTTTTTCATGATGATCATGTAATTTTGTGCACATCATTAAATACACAAATCTAAATGCAAATTCAATGGTTAAAAACACATCATTAAATACTTCAAAGTAACGGCGCCGGAGGCACGACCCGGCCAGTTAAGGCCCGGCACGCATCGCCGACAAAAGGGTCAAGTAGGTCGGTGCACACCAGAGGCGGACCGGCCGACCCGGCCCAAGGTCCAACTACGAGATTTTTAACTGCAACAACTTAAATATACGCTATTGGAACTGGAATTACCACGGCTGCTGGCACCAGACTTGCCCTCCAATGAATCATCGTTAAGGGATTTAGATTGTACTCATTCCAATTACCAGACTCATTGTTATTTATTGTCACTACCTCCCCGTGTCAGGATTGGGTAATTTGCGCGCCTGCTGCCTTCCTTGGATGTGGTAGCCGTTTCTCAGGCTCCCTCTCCGGAATCGAACTCTAATTCTCCGTCACCCGTCACCACCATGGTAGGCCCCTATCCTACCATCGAAAGTTGATAGGGCAGAAATTTGAATGATGCGTCGCCGGCACAAAGGCCGTGCGATCCGTCGAGTTATCATGGGTCATCGGATCAGCGGACGAGCCCGCGTCAGCCTTTTATCTAATGAATGCATCCCTTCCAAAAGTCGGGGTTTGTTGCACATATTAGCTCTAGAATTACTACGGTTATCCGAGTAGCAAGTATCATCAAACAAACTATAACTTATTTAATGAGCCATTCGCAGTTTCACAGTCTGAATTTGTTCATACTTACACATGCATGGCTTAATCTTTGAGACAAGCATATGACTACTGACAGGATCAACCAGGTAGCTCGTCATACAGGACGCCCGCAAAACCATGCCGCAACAACCAATAGGCAGCCGACGGCATTGGACAAAGCAGGGCGACCGCATAACAAAATATTCTTACGTAAATACCAAATTATTGATACTTAATTAAGTAGTTTAACCTTCCTCCAATGTAAGTCTCCTTGCTACAAAATATGATCCTTCACTATCACTCCGATTCCGATTCCGACTCCGAATACCTTACAGGAAAAGACCGTCAAAGGGAAACGAAGATAGAATATAATTCAAGACTTGGTGCCAAAGTAAAAAGTCCCTTTCCTGGAAAAGGTAATGACTGCTATTGCAAAATGGTTCCTTTTTTCTGATGGACATGGGCTCGCTCACTCACTCACTCACTAACTCACGCTATTAAATGAACCATTGTTAAGTTGTGTGCGAACCAAAGAGACCACTCAATTAATTCAAGGTTGGTTTGATTTAGTTCATTGCATTTGCATCCCTCACCATTTATTGGTCCCACCAATTATTGTACCCGACTTTATTCTATCTTTTCCTCATCATGTGGATCTTAGATCCTCTGCAAATTTAGTTATACATACGTAACTTTAAAAAAATATTGTTTTTCATGTTGATATAATTACAATTTTATCTTAGTGTAATAGTTAAAAGTTAAAACACACAAGGAGTTGTCAATTTGTTATATGTTTGATCTGTAAAATTGGATAGGGAATTCTAGAGGAATTTTGAAGATTTAGTGGATCAGTGCTTCTATTTAATTGCATTGCATGTCATGTGAATAATAAGATTATGAGTTAAATTTTTATTAATATATATATTTTTGAATCGTATCCACATGCTATCGCTTTCGTTATCGCTTTCGTTAGTGATACTTGAATTTTTTGTAATGTCAACAAAAATCGAATTCACAATCTCTCGTAATATTTGATTTTTTATGTCTCACACTCAACCAGATAAGTTATGAATCAATTGCCAATTATATTAATATTATACTAATAAGAATGGAATAAAATATTTTACTTAGTCAATATGAAATACACCATGCAGATATGGTTCTAACAAGAATCATGAGATGAAAATCTTCTTCCTTCAAAATGTAAAATATGGATTAAACATGGAAAAGTTGATAGCTAAGACACATAAGATCCGGTGGTACAAGTATGGTGTGGTCTTATGTCTCCTCGGAGTGGGCTTTCTTTGGACTTCATTTTTATTAGAGTAGTGATGTATTCTTCTTCAGAATCTTGATAATTTAGATATGACTTAATATCTTACAATTTAACATACAAACATATGATTAAACATTTTAATTTATGATTTGATTATCTTAATTTATGATTGAACATCTAATTAAAATGTTAAATTATGAATTAAGTTGTTAATTTTTAATGTGTTAATTCTTATTCATGTCATCAAGACTCTTGAGTTAGAGGTGGGGATATGTCCAACATTTTCCTATTTATTATCAGCAGTTCCCTTTTCATCTTTTTAAAATTATGAATTTAAAAACTACCATTTCAAGAATTATATTGTCTACATATCACGTAAAATATTGAGTAGTGATGTACATCCCCTAGAACTCCCCTCCCAATCTCTTGATGACATGGTAAGATTTTTAAACTTTAAATTTAACATATTAATGCATGATTTAACACGTTAATTTATGATTTAATCATTCTAATTTATAGTTCAACACTCAATTATAATGTCAAATCATGAATTAATGTGTTAATTTTTAAAGTGTTAAACCTTAGCCACTTCGTCAAGTCTTCTAGGGGAGAGTTTGGGGTATGTCCAACTTTTTCCTAAAATATTTAAAAACCATTTGACCATTGAAAAGAGTTGATTTTACTTTTACTTCAGGCTTTTTCACCTTCTCTCGAGTCAAATGCAAGATCAACAAAAGGACAAAAAATAGTTTATGAACTTCAAAAATCCCAAAGGATTTCTCCCCTTCAATTATTTTCCATTTCATTCTTGCTTTTTCAAAAGTGAAGGACAGGAGAATTCAACAAGTGATCAATAAGCCAATTTGACAAATAAATAAACAAAAATGAGCAATAATAACATCTAAAATCTATAAAGCTTGGTTCGGTTCGGTTCGGTTCGGTTTAGCGATGGTTCCAGATTCCACACCGTTACGTACGGTTCAGCCCGAAAATCCGGTTTGGCTCCAAACCGCATCCCGAACCCGGCTCATGTCCCTCCCTTTCAAGGTTCGACCAACTCCTTCGAACACCGAGGCAGTCGAACCGGACCCACCTCTTGATTGGACCCATTCATGAGGTGGGACCCAGTCCCCGTTATCCTCTTTCCAATCTCTCTCTATATCTCCATAATAAATGGTTTTGTTACCCGATTGACCTGACCCGGCCCGAACCAAGGCAGACCAGTCTGGCACGTTGAGAGGCACCGAAGATGCAACAGACTCCACATGACACCTTCCTGTTGGCTGGCCCGTATTGATTGTGTTAACGGAGTTGAAGGTGCGAGAAAGGCCGCCTACGTGCCGACTCGTGATTGGCCTGTGGTCCGAATCGAGCGTTGACCATACATCTGCTTCGTCTAAGTCCGGCAAGTCGAGTGAACCAGATAATTGGCCTGATGAGGCTGATGTGGTGAGGAAACGGTTCGAGCTGTATTTTCTACCCTTGCCCATTTGGTTGAGAGAGAGAGAGAGAGAGAGAGAGAGGTGGAGAGTGAGGTTGTATTTATAGGCATTCAAGAAATGAAGATTTGTATAAAAGAAATGTTATGTTTTTTCCAACTTTAGTACATGAGAGTGTTCCATGGTTGTATTAATTATGTATGTCAATCATGACTATAGATAGTCACTAAAATGTTATGGTAACTATTTTACTATAAAAAGTCAGTACCATGTTCAATTAAAATGTTTAGTATGCTAAGTAAGAATGTTTCATTTGGTAATTACAAAATTAAATTAAAGCTTGAATCATATAATGAAGTATAAACTCAAAATAATATCTTTCAACTTTTTTTTTTTTTTTTTTTTTTTATGTATGCTTAAGTGAAGAATTGGGTTTCCGAGTAAGAATGATTTCTTTGCATTGAATCTCCAATTTTTATTTTGTATGGAAGAGAATCTATGGTGAATGGCTGTTACACAACCACCATTCCGGGCCCCATTGGGACATAATTTCAACTTACCAAATCATAATCATTCTGAGTTTTCATTTTACATATTCTTTTAAGGATAATTTTACTATGCCCCCCAGTTTCCCCCCACCATTGATGATTGAATCATCATATGTCATGGTGTGGATTGTATTGACCATCAATTCAATTAAATTCAAATTCCCCCCCACTTTACATTCAAAATATCCCACTCTATTAATCAACATTTCAATTAACACTTAATAACACAATTAATAAAATCACAACAAAATCATTTCAATTAACTCATCCAAATACAACACAATGAATTAATTGAAAATTGACCATTAATTAACAATTATTAGATTAATAATTGCAAGCGTATATAAAAAAAATGATAATTGACGAATTTAATTAATTAACATGAATAAATGACTGAAAATTGAAATTCCCAATTATTTCAATTAACAAAACAATGTAACAACATATTTAAATTAATCAAATTAATAAAATTATGTTATGACAAATATTTAGTTAATAAAATTAATTCAATTAACACACTTTTTTTACTGTAAAAATAACAAATACGAAATTAACAATTATTACCAATTTTTTACTGTAAAAATACTAAGTTAACCAAATACTAAGTTTAATTAACAACATAATCAAATTAACAATACGAAATTAAAAAAACTATGTTCTGACTAATATTAAATTAATAAAATTAATTCAATTAATCAAAAAGATTTCATTTACTAAATTAATCATCTAATTAATACAATTAATTAATAACAAATGCACACAACCATTAATCTCAGCAAATTAATTAACAATTTATCTCGCTCACATATTAATTAATAACTAATTCATACACATATTAACTGAAGCCACATCGTTCCGAGCGTACCACTCCCCCAATCGAAGCCAAATCGTCGTCGTCAATCCAAGCTCCACAAACTACCAGCAAATCGTCGTCGTCAATCCAAGCTCCAGACCTGAAACCGTACCAGCAAATAGTCGTCTTGAATCGAAGCTCCTTATAAAAGCCACCAATCGTCGCCAACTCGCTGCTAATTCCATCCATCACCACCGCATCCACCAATCCTCAATCGAAGCCAACTCGCCTCCAATCGTACCAATAATCGAAGCGTACCAGTACCGAAGCCGTACCAGTAATCGCCGAAATTCACCATCAATCCAGCATCCTCGGGTCAATACACCGTCCTATCTGTATCGTCTCCTTTAGCTCCAACCAGGGTTTGTACGTCTTCTCGATATGCCT
Source organism: Luzula sylvatica (assembly GCA_946800325.1). Lineage (NCBI taxonomy): Eukaryota > Viridiplantae > Streptophyta > Magnoliopsida > Poales > Juncaceae > Luzula > Luzula sylvatica. Next base: position 17,700,559 of record OX326957.1, on the reverse strand, counting down.
GTGCTGCTAGGGTTTCGTCTCGTCGTCGTGTCGAATGAGTAAATAATAATCCAATTTCCTACTTCAAATCCAATTTCCTGCAATAATAATCAGTTCAAAATTAAATAATATCCTTCCTAATTAGCAATGAACTCAATCGAAGCAGTACCAGTAATCGACGAAGCAGAAGCGTCCTCTGGTACCAATACTCGAAGCTCTCGTAATTGACTGCTAATTGACTGGTAATACGACAAAGCAGCACCATTAATCAAAATACCAGTAATTGACTGGTAATTGACTGGTAATACGACGAAGCAGCACCATTAATCAACATACCAGTAATTGACTAATCAAAATACCAGTAATTACCAGTCAATTAGTGTACCAGTTACTGAAATACACTAACATTAGATAATTAACTGGTAATACCTTCGTCTCCTTCGTCTGTGAGCTTCGATCTCCTTCGTCTTCTTTGTCTTCGAGCTCCTTCCTCATCTTCTGCGAGCTCGTCGTTTGTGAACAATGGTGAAGCTCTCGTCGTTTGTGAACAATGGTGTCTTCGACCTCCTTCCTCGTCGTCTCCTTCTCTGTTTAATGGGCAATAGGGGGAAGCGGCGGCTGAAATCTAGGGTTTGTGATTAATCTTCGTCCCCTTCATCGTCTCCTTCTCTGTTGCCACGATCGATCGAGAGAGATCGAGATCGATCGATCGTCACGATCGAGAGAGAGATCGCGAGAGAGAGAGAGAAGAGAAGCGGCATCTGGAGAAGAGAGAGAAAGCGTGTAGGGTTTAGGATATTTATATTGTTCGGTCCACGAATTAATGGTTAATACAGGAAAATTTCGGAGTTGCAAATCAGTCCCCAATTGATGACATGCGTCATGCTGATTCAATCACGAGTGGTGGGGGAAATGGGAGGGCTTCATATATGAGCTTAATGGTATCAAAAAATACATATTTTTCTTGAAAATAAGATATGCTGCGAAGTACTAAATAGCACAAGTGACCAAGTCTGATCCACACAGTAAAAAAAAAATGCTTTTATTTAATTGGAACAGGACACAAAGTTGAGTGGATCCCGCCGGCCGTGTGTTTGACTGAAATGGATCCGACCCGAAACTGGTGGGACCCGAAACCCACGTGATTACGTGGCATTTTGTGGTGAGAGATAGGGCATGAGAAGGGCCCTCTGTCCTATTGCCTCTTATAACTCACAGGAAGCTATCAAATTTTCAAAAGGGGCCCCTCTCTCCTCCATTGTGCACCCTCCACATGGCTTGTGGTGATTTGTACCATGTTTCAATGGTAGTTGGTTTACAAACAAAACTATTTTGTATCATTATGATTTGTGAGGCATCGTTTCATATTTATCCCTAAAAAGATAGTAACTTATTATTTATACCAATGATTTAAATTGCGATATTGTAGTCTGTAGCGGTCGGATTTTTTTTTTGCAGACATTTGTTGCGATAATAATTTATGTAATGGTGAAAGCGTGTTTTAAATATATTTTTCACAATTTTTTTTGTCACAATTATATCACGAAATTTTCTCTCTATTTTTTCTAAAAAAATTATATCATGAAATTGGACCACGGACAAAAATCAGCCAAAAATAATTATGATCCGAATATCATCTGCAAAGTATTAAAAATTGAGTATATAGTAATACTATATTAATATTATAAGAAATTAAATCATGTATATTAAGTTTCCAAACCCACTCTTTCCATCTCTCTTGCGATTATGGAGTATAAGGTACAATGTTACATATATCGTTTATCGCTTACAGATTGGTCAGTCACCGATAAGAGATATGACCGGCATAACGGATGCATAGCGGAAAATATCAGTGGTATAACGGTGCAGTACTTTTTAATATTAATATATTAAATTGATTATTATAACATTAATTTATATTGAGTTTCTTAAACTAATTTATTTTACATGATTAATATTCAAAATTCAACAATACACATAAATTTCAAGTTAAACTAAAGATACATTTAAAATTATAACATAAAATTTACAAATAATACAATAAACTAAACCACGAAATCGTGTTCATTAACCATCGGTGTAGATGCGGGTGCCCCCCAATGAAAATTTAAACTCGTCCGGATCAAAATCGATTTCGTTTCCGACCAAAAATATTAGATGAAGAAAGAAAGAGATGGAAATAATTGTGCCAAACATATTAATGAAAATATTGTTAAAAGATGGGCCAGTCCAAAATATTATTCAAAATAAATTATGTTTAAAATCCAAATCGGTTTAAATCGGTCCAAATATCGGCCTATATCGGCCTATATCGGTCCGTGTATCGGTCGACCGATTTACTCAACCGATACGGACCATATCGTAACAGTGGGGCACTGATTAGAGATATGAAACCGACATACCGGTCCATATCAGTGATATTTAGAACACTGATAAGGTATGAGCATAGGGGACCTTTCATAATTATCCGCCGTATCCAAACCCACTCTTTCCATCTCTCTTGCGATTCTTTCTAGCGACTTGTAAGCTCAACACCAAGCCCGATTCCTCTCGCTTCTTCTCCTCAACAATATATTTTTGCTAATTTTAACAGTATATTTTGCTGATTTCAACAATATATTTTGCTATATTGATCGGCGATTGACAAAATATATATTACTAATTTCAGGAGTATATTTTTCTAATTCAACAATATATTTTGGTCGGAGTGGATTTTTTTTTATTCTTGTTGGATTTTCCTTAACAAGCATATATTTATATAAGAGGGGCCAAATATTAATAGTATTCTTTCTATCATGTGTGCAGGGACAAAATCAGACTAAACATAAGAGGGGCCAAATATTAATAGGTTTTTGTTAAAAACATTTATATAAAAATAATAAACTTGCAGGGTCTGCTATAAGGAAAGCAATCTTTGAAGAGTTGATGTCGTTTTTCGAGGGTAAATGACAGGGAGTTCCTATATCTGGCCATCCACTGTTATTGATTGCGTGTTATCTATGAGGGTCGTTGAGAGTAACAGGGATGTATAGGGGATTTTGCTGTTGAACCACTGATGAAGGTTCTGCATCACACGAAAGTGAATTTTTCTGAATCGATAGTTCGTTACAGGCATAGATCAAGCACGGGTAAATCAATCCGTGGAGTTGGGTGTTCTTTCAAGAAAGTGTTTCTCATAACTCAAATCTAGGTCGTCCCACAGTGAGTGGAACGTGAGCGGCCAAGCTGCATTCAACACATTCATCATCACCCGGAACCGAGCGATTCAACATAATCTGCTCCTTTCCCAAAGTATTGTTGTCAGCAAATAGCAAGGTTCTTTGTATGCCTCGTTCACTTAGCTCGTTTTATTACCATAAGAAGAAGTACATTCGAGACCTTATTAACCGATCAAAAAAAACCATTGCAGGGTCTGGGACTCGAATATAAGACCTTTGGTTTACACTAAAGCGCAACCACTAGAGCAGATAGTTCTTCTTATTCAAACAAGAATTTTCTTTTTTTAAAGACAATTGCCCTATATATATATATATATATATATATATATATATATATATATATATATATATATATATATATATATATATATATATATATATATATATATATATATATATATATATATATATATATATATATATATATATATGCCGTTTACGATTTTATGAGGGGACCCCCCTAGTCCCTGGATCCGTCCCTGCATGTATGTGCTCCTATATATATCTTGCATATTTCTCTAAAACATGAGTTATGTAATTATTTTATGGGAAATTATACTTGTGCCCACAAAAGTGGGATTGTTAATTTTTTGTTAACCGGCCCGTGCCTATCATAATCTTAATTAAAATTATTTTTTTGTTACTTTGTATGTTTGTTAATTGATCCATACCTATCACATTTTATTAAGATTAAATTTTCAACTCAATTAACCATTAATTCAATTAACGTGATGACGTCATCGAGAAATTTTTTCTCACTTTTGTGGGGCACCATATATGCCCTCTTATTATATATATATATATATATATATATATATATATATATATATATATATATATATATATATATATATATATATATATATATATATATATATATTTCTATATTTTTCTAGGGGGAAGGACCAAAATGTGCCATTATTTTATTATATAGCCACTTGTGAAAAATAACTGAGAAAGTACTCAATTACAAATTAAGCAGAGATGAGATTCCAGGAAACAATATGAATCAGCAAACCCTAAATAATTTGTGGGGACCCATTTCAATTGAATGATTATATTGTTTTCTTATTGAGGCACAAGTTATGTCATGCTACCATTCCCATTTTATAAACAATTATGACCTAATTCAAGGGACCCTCTTAATTTGATTGCAATACAAATAATGCAACTAATCATTCCATTAATACATTATGTGGAGTTAGTTAAGTACTCTAAATCATTGATCTAATTAACCTTGGTAATTAACTATATTGCATGTCACATGTAAATATATACCTAATTAAAAAAGTAAAGAACAATATTTTTCCAAGAAAATTCAGTTAAAACATATTGACAAATGAGAAAGGGCACATTGAGTGGCTAATGAGCCCCATTTCTTGAGAGAGACCCACTAACTCTTGTCATTTTATTAATTCCCAAAACAAACCAAAACAAGTTGAGTCCTTTTCACTATCACCCCTCCATTCCGCTTTCATTTTCTCTAGTCACTAATTGTCCTCTCCTTGCCATGCATTCGTGGTCCACACTTATTGAGAGCTCATATCAAAACAATCCGCATCCTTCAAAAATCAGTGAAAAGATTTGTCATGTAACTACCATTACATGAAATTACACTCGACAGTTACTTATTAAATCATGTCGACAGATCATTGATTTTTCAATATGTTAATTAACTAATGTGACTTGTTTTTATGCTATATATATATTCTCCTGTTACAGACATAAGTTTTAATAGGAAATAAAATGAACTCGTGACTGTTTCAAAACTTCTAAGAAATAATGATACATGGTGAGTTTTATCGTACACATTTTTTTTGTTAGGATACATTCTTTTTCAAGAATATTTTGAATAATTATTAATTAATGAGTATTTAATGTAATTTTTCAAATGTTTTATTATGAATGATAGGTTAAATAATAAATTTATCAAAAAATATTCATAAATTTTTTTTTTTTTTTTATCATACATCCTTCTAAATATCTAAAATATTTTTTCAAAAGAAGGTATGATGAAACTCCCTACATATATTATATACCAGATAGGTTTTAACCAATAAACTTACTGTAAGCAAAGCTTTGAATATAGTTCGTAATAATTCCAAATGATATGAAAAACTTATGATGGACCACTACTTGAAGAAAACAAAATATAGAGAAATAATGCTCTTTGATTAGACCAACTCACATACCTTTGTAGTGTTGGGTATTATCAACTCATTTGAAATTTGATTTAAACATGTACACACAATGCATACCAAGGACCTTGTTAATATAGTGGATCAATTAAATCTGAAGTTGCTAGTATTATGTCTGAACACATCTTAATTGTCATAATATTAAATGAATATGTGAGTTTATACCTTTTTCGTTGTAAAAATTTACAAATAAGAAAATGAAAAGTATAAAATCAATTACTTAAATATGAAGGTAAAAAATATATCGAACGTTGTCCGTATAAAACGGCCGACCCTCTATTTTTTGACCGTACCTTTTTTTTTCCGTTGCGGTTTAACACATGGCACATTGTAGTTTAATATGCATGTACACGATAATACAAACAATAGTTATACCAAAAAAAAAAAAGACAAGAGAAAAGGAATTGACATGAAGAGTCCCTTGTAACCACTAAATTGCAATTTTTCTCTATTTTATTTGTAAGATTCCATTCCAATTTGGCTGGGTGGTTCTCCGCCAAGGGATCTGTATTCACAAAGTGGGACCCTTCAGAAGATACCATGGACCAATAATCGATCCTTGATGGGTTCGTTTTGGTACCATTAACACTTATTAATTAGGGTATAATCAATAAAATAAAATCATGTCATCGTTTTATTAAACAAAACTATCAACTCGATACTTGTTTACTCCCCAAACAGATCTTATTATTTATTGTTTATGCATATTAATATCTTTGATGAAACTGCAAAAAAATTGTTGGCTGAAGTCACAAGACATCTTCCTGGATCATTTGTTTATAAGAAATATCATTCCATGAAATGATATTGTAAATATAATATATTATTATCTTGTTTGGTTGAAACGACGAATTTTCATCGTTTCAACAAATAAAATATTATGATTAGGGTCTTTCGACAAGCCCTAGTACGAAGATCCCGGAAAAGGGATGATTCCGCGATGACCATAGATTCATTTTTCTCTGCTTATTTTCTAAAGGTGTCAACGTTTTCTCTCTCAATCGAGGGAGGGTTCCATTTTTTCTTTTGTGAATAAGCTTTATATCTCATCTCTTTGATACGTGATAAACCCTAGAAACCATATTTCATTGTAATATATTCAAATCTTACAATTTAAGTAACTATGGGAAGGAAATATATTTTCTAAAAAATTGTTACTATTTAATATATGGGAAGGAAAATAATGCATGTGCTAATATAGAAAAATCTTCAATTTTAATGTTAATCATATTATCTTGAAATATGTCATAGAACATCTGGGACGACGTTACTTATTACCTAGTGTACAAATCTAACGTGATAATGAAATCAATTAGGATATATGACAAGTAATATTAATTACACAGTATGAACCAAATGGTTACTCCAAGTCTTTGAAGAGATAATGGGTTCAGAAATTGGTAAATCCAATTCTTTTGGAACAGGTAAGGAACATATGACACCATCCTATAACAAACACGTTGACTTGTTTGTTGATATCCAAAACAATACTCGAGGTACTATAAATACACATCATGGACCATAACAAGAGAAAGTCATACAAGAAGAATCATGCAATAAGCTACATGAGATCGAGACCTTTCCTGGTATAACACATTGAAGAACCCATAGACGAAGACCGCAATACCGAAGAACCAAAACTCGTACAAGACTCACCTAGAAGTACCGCGAAGAATACGACACAAAATTCATCCTGGAGCTATTATAAGACAAGAAGATTAATCCCGACGAAGACTTGAAGACTTAGAGACTTGGAGACCCACACGAAGAATCCCGACAAACACACCAAATTTTACAAACACTAACAAATTTTGTTTGACGATTCATAAAATTCTTTTAATGCTCTGAGGAGTCCAAATAACGTGTTTTTGAGATGGTTTGAATCGAATTTTTAACTACGTAACTTTTCACCAAATTGTACAAATCCTAAGAAAGTTTTCTTTTCGATTCATAGCATCTTTTTACGCTTTGAGGAGTTCAAATAACGTGTTTTTAGATCATTTGTATCGTATCTTTTACTACATAACTTTTCACCGAATTTTACAAACACTAAGAAAGTTTATTTTCCGATTCATAACAATCTTTCAACGCTCTGAAGAGTCCAAATAATGTGTTTTTGAGATGGTTTGTATCGAATCTTTTACTACGTAACTTTTCACCAAATTGTACAAACACTAAGATAGTTTTCTTTTCGATTCATAGCAATCTTTTTACGCTTTGAGGAGTTCAAATAACGTGTTTTTAGATCATTTGTATCGTATCTTTGACTACACGACTTTTCACCAAATTTTACAAACAGTAAGAAAGTTTTGTTTCGATTGATAACAATCATTTAAAGCTTTGAGGAGTCCAAATAACGTGTTTTTGAGATGGTTTGCATCGAATCTTTTAGTACGTAACTTTTCACCAATTGTACAAACACTAAGAAAGTTTTATTTTCGATTCATAGCTATCTTTATACGCTTTGAGGAGTTCAAATAATGTGTTTTTAGATCATTCGTTTCGTATCTTTGACTACATAATTTTTTGAAGGAAATACAGTTTCAGGATCAACCGTAAAAGTGTACACAAGGA
>OX326957.1:14635090-14687590 GCA_946800325.1 Luzula sylvatica | reverse complement strand
TTTTGATCAATTGATTTGCGTGTGAAACTATCGAACTATTGGCAACTTGACATGATAATGATAAGAATTTGAATGTTCTCCGAAACTACTTAGAAAACAGGTTATTGCGGAAAGTGGAGTGGATCTTTCTTATAAAAGTATTAACGAAAACAAGAAATGCTTCTGCATAAGTATTTATTTGTTTCAAAAGCCAAAGAAAATTGTAACAGTACGTTTAGAGCCCAAACAAAACAAAACAAAATAAAACAAGGAACATGTATTGCAATTAAACTAGGACCACAGTGTCTATTTCTGTTTTGGTATTAAAATAAAATAAGAAACATGCGTTGGAGAAGTTTCTAACTAAATATTGACGTCTAAGATTTCAATATAACATACGTAAAATAATTTTACTTTGCCAACATTTTGATGTTTAATACTTTTCTTAATTTGCATTTTTTATGCATTTTGAAAGTACAATATATTTTTTGAAATGTATATATTTTTATTGCTACGTGATGCTTTTTTAAAAAATTTATATATGTGCGTGTGTGTGCGTGCGTGCGTGTGTGTGTGCGTGCATACGTGCATGCGTGCGTGCGTGCGTGTGTGTTTTATAGGACGGGGGTGATATGCCTTAAAAAATGCGAGGGCTCCATTTTTATGTGAGGTTTATGTGTGGAGAAAAAAAAATGCGAGTTATAGCCAAGTTGTTCGATGAAATATTTAAGATAAAATGCAAACATAATTATGAGAAATTCATTTTTTAGCAATGAATTTTCATTGTCTATATCAATAATGTAGTGCAGAACCTCGATTTGTCTGGGAGGTTTATGTGTAGAGAAAAAAACATACGTTATTGCCAAGATGTTCGATGAAATGTCTAAAATATAATGCAAACATAATTATAACTGATTTATGTTTAAAGCAATGAATTTTCATTGATTATAGTAATGATGTAGAGAAAAGGCTCCATTTTTATGGGAAATTTATGTGTGAGAAATATATTTTATGGATTGTTGTCAAGTTGTTTGATGAAATATTTAAGATAGAATGCAAGCGTACTGTATGTTGAATTTATGTTATAAGAAAAGAGTCTTTATAAGTTATAGCAACGGAATTCAATAAATATATTTAAAATTTAAAATAATATACAAAATTAATTTATGAGTGATTAATGTATAAAGAATTATGTTTTTAGAGGTTGTAGTCATTAAATTTGATACAATATCGAAAATAAATTTGAGACATCATGATTGGCTTGTTTCATGTGGTTCAAAACAATATTGAGCTACTAACGATTTCCTTGAGAATATGTTAAATATGTACATATAATACACAATACGTGACATACAAAATCAAGGAGAATACAAGACACAAGATTCACAAATATACAAGAAGAAATGAAGAATTAATCAAGGAAGAAACATCTTGAAGAATTAACCGAAGATATGAAGATCATGTGAATACGTGAAGATTATTTAAAGACTACTTGAAGATCACATCAAGACCTCCACGATATTGATATTGAAGGTATAGTAACCTAGGCCTATTTAATAGTTACGAAGCATTGTGTAATGCAACATTATTTATTCAGTGAAAATTTCTTATCATTATTGTTTTTAAGTGTATTTGGTTTTGATTTTAATCATGAAATAAAACCATGAATGAAAATCTCGATCATATCATCAAAGTATGTGACTTTGTAAACTGAAAATATGAATCAAAGAAGATGTCATTCTAAATGGAGTCCCTAGTAGTACATATGATGTTTGTGGAGACAAATATAGTTGCCTAGGAAAACTGTGTACTGACACTAATATGTTTGCAAACTGATGGTTACGTTTTACTAACCATGGATACCTGTTATCAAGTTTGAAACAGAGGTATGTAATAGAGATTACGTACCGGATTGACCACCACATGGGAATATGCATGGGTATTGTCATCTGTGATTGCCATAACAGATAGTCTGGTAAATCCTATGACCTGAGGTTGGCATGGATTCCTGTGTGTGGAGCTTCAAGCTTTGATACATTTCTATGTCATCGTGACTGAATACTGATAGGATGTTGTAGGACATGAACTGAAGCACGACGAGGAATGTGAGAAACCAAGACGGGATTTGTTCTCCTCTCAGAGGGAGATACCTTTTGACCACCCGTTGAATTGGGACTAAAGAAATGCATGACCATGCTCAGAATGATAGTAACATTTGTTGGTAATATCATTTTGTCTTTTGTCAGTTTAATTCTTGATCGGGAAAGAACGCTAATCAAATCAAGGTTGACATAATAATCATGCCTTGTGATTAGCAAGTACCGCAGAACAAAAGAATTAAGCCAGATAACTATCTTGCTAGGAAATGATCACGGATCATTCGATGTAATTTGGGTGATCATAATGTCTTATTAGAGACCGCTTATGATTTACGAACTAAAGGTGTAGTTCATTGTCAAATTAATTGAACCTACTAGTTCACACCATAATGTTAGTTTCGTTGGAAGAATCAATGTTCTCTAATATGTATATGGGTTATACAAGGATCAAATAAATATATGGTAATTAGAGATAGATAAATACATGTAATATATATGTATGTGTATTATTTTAGAAGAATTAAATTATTTGTATGAAGAAGTAATTATTTCGACTTGTAAATAATATATATGAGATATAATTATTTACATGGGCCAAATAAACACTAGGCCTTTTTAATTAATGATTTAATAGACATGAGATATATATGTATGTCAATTAAAGGATGAATAATATATGTTGCCGAAAATTACCATCCACATGTGATATGTGATGTGTGTAATATTATTTCCATAGATATATTTTCAATATTGATGGAGCCAAATATTGCTATGTATATGTGATATACATATAATATCCTTTCCATAAATATAATAAAAAAAATACAAATAATGGACAAAAGATCTTGTCATTTCGATATATGGATAAAAGGAAATTATGGAGATATTATTTGGGCCGAGAATATTATGTATATTAATTATACATGTTAATTAGATTAACATACAATTAATGTAATACATGATAATTAAGCCCGGTATTCACAAGTTCTCGGTTGTAGTGATACTTCATGTATCTCAGTAGCCACAGCTTAATCACCTCTTAGTGGTTCGTGCCGGGGTTTGCCATGAACCGGCTCACAACTCCCACTGCATGGCAAATGTCTAGTCTCGTGCAAACCATGGCATACATTAGGCTACCTATTGCCGAAGAATACGGCACGTTCTCCATCTTCTTCTTCTCCTCCGTGGTTTTCGGTGACTGCACCTTGGAGAGTTTGAAATGTGCGCCGAGTGGGGTACTTCTCGGCTTGGCGTCATCTACTCGGAATCGCTCCGGCACCTCCTTAATGTACTTCTATTGCGACACTGGGAGAGTATCCTTGCTTCGATTTTGAATAATTCGCATCCCAAGGATTTGGCTCGCCTCTCCAAAATCCTTCATTTCAAATCCTCTCGACAACTCCCTCTTGAGCTTGTCGATCTCCCTCATGTTCGCACCTGCAATGCAATGAGCATATCATCAACATATAAAAGCAATATAATGTATGTTTCTCCACTGCTCTTGTAGTAGCAACAATGGTCGGTGTCACTCCTGCGGAAATCACGATCACACATGAACTTGTCGAACTTCTTATACCACTGTCTTGGAGCCTGCTTTAAACCGTACATACTTTTCCTAAGCATGCACACAAGATCCTTCTTTCCCGGGATCTCGAAACCTTCAGGTTGCACAATATAGATGTCCTCGAGGAGAGAGAATAGAGAGAGTCCGAGCCGATCGTCCAACTGTTGGGGGATCTCTCTCTCTCTCTCTCTCTCTCTCTCTCTCTCTCTCTCTCTCTCTCTCTCTCTCTCTCTCTCTCTCTCTCTCTCTCTCTCTCTCTCTCTCTCTCGTGGTTTTGGCGAAAAGAGGAGCTGTAGTGTCCTTCGTAACCCTAGCCGAGAAGTGGGAGAGAAAGAGAAGTGGGAGAGAGAGAACATTTGGAGAGAGAGAGAGAGAGAGAGAGAGAGAGAGAGAGAGAGAGAGAGAGAGAGAGAGAGAGAGAGAGTTAGAACGGGAGAGGGAGCTGGCACTGGCAGGGGGTAATGACGGGTTTTGGGGCGGCCCGCGCCAATAAACTTGTTGGGTCGGTATTATCTTAGGGGCGGGTCGACCAAAGCATTGTTGGGGCGGTATATCATTAGGGGCGGGCTGACCTTGTTTTTCGAATGTCTTAGGGTCGGGCTGACCCAATAAGTGACCGACCCAATAGGCTTGTTGGGGCGGTCAGGAGGGTTTGGGGCAGGCAGACCCTGTTTTTCGAATGTCTTAGGGTCGGGCCGACCCAATAAGGCACTGACCCAATAGGCTTGTTGGGGCGGTCAGGAGGGTTTGGGGAGGGCGGACCCTATTTTTCGAATGTTTTGGGGTGGGACGACCCTATTATGACCGCCCCTGATTGGTTATTGGGGCGGGCCAATAACTGCCCATATTTGGGGGCTGGCCGACCCTAAATAACAAATGTGTTGTAGTGCTCCTCCAAATCGCCATGAAGGAACGCCGTCTAGACATCCATTTGCTCGAGGTGCAAATCCTTCGCTGCTACAATACTTAACACCGTGCGAATAGTCGTCAGCTTCACCACCGGCGAGAACACCTCCGTGAAGTCGATTCCCTTCTTATGAAGAAACCCTCAAACTACCAGCTTCGTCTTGTATCTTTTGCTTCCATCTGACTCGTCCTTCACTCGGTATACCCATTTGTTTTGCAGCGCCTTCTTGCCATCTGGCAACCGGGTAATTTCCCAAGTATTGTTCTTCCGGAGAGACGCAATCTCCTCTTTCATCGCGCGCTCCCACTTGACCGAATCACCTCCCTTTACCGCCTCTTGGTAGCCTTCTGGTTCACCCGCATCGGTTAGCAGCAAATGATGGAGTGTTGGTGAGTAATGGTCTGGTGGATTAATTCTTCGGCTTGATCGTCTCACAGTCGGAGTTTTTGGTCTTTCCTCTTGCTCGATTTCAGGCACGTCTTCATACCCATTTTCAGTCACATCCTGGATCGAAAACTCGTCTTCCTCGGGCTCTCTGGACTCGTCATTGCTCGTAAGTTGATGGATATTCTCCTCCAATTTCGATTCTCCTCCGGAACCGAACCTGTTCTTGTAGAGGTCATCTTCATTAAAGGTTGCGTCTCTTGACCAAATTATTCTTCGACCTTCCTCGATCCAAAATTGATAACCGAAATAATTTGATCAGTAAATGACCTTCCTTCGACCATCCTTCGACCTCTCTTCGACCTTCCTTCGACCTTCGCGTCTAGTTTGTCCCTCTTCTCTGCGTCAATATGGACATACAAGATGCTCCCAAAAATTCGCATATGACCAAGAGAAATCTTCTTTCCTCTCCATTTCTCTTCAGGTAGCTCGAGGTTGAGGGATTTCATCGGAGTACGGTTGATAAGGTATGCGGTCGTGCTAACCGCATCTGCCCAGAACATCTACGGCAATCCCGCGTGCAATCGCATCGGCCTTGCTCGTTCATTCAGAGTTCGATTCATGCGTTCTGCCGCCCCATTCTGCTGAGGTCGATTTGGAACCGTCCGAATATGCTTGATTCCTTGTTCCGCGCAAAACCCTCTGAACTCTGCACCGTCGTACTCCCTTCCATTATCCGACTTTAAGCATTTCAACTTCTAGCCGGTCTCGGTCTCGACTTCTGCCTTCCACCTTTTGAACACATTAATCACGTCAGATTTGTGTATAATAAAATAGATCCATACCTTCATGGTTGAATCGTCGATAAAGATGACGTAGTATCGTGACGTCCCCGATAGACTGGACCGGAACTGGCCCCCACACGTCGGTGTGCACCATGTCTAATTTCTCCTTCTTGAGTTCTCGTCCGGCCTTCGAAAAACTAACCCGACTTTGCTTGCCGAGCATGCAGTTCTCACAGAAACCGGTTTGTACCGATTTTACCTTCGGTAACAGATCCTTGAAAATCAACACTTGCATCCCTTCATGACTCATGTGACCGTGCTGATTGTGCCATAACATTGGATCAGTCGCTGCTCCCGAAAATGCCAAACAATCTCTGTAAGATAGAGGGTTCCCGTCTTTGTACCTCTTGCTATCACCATGGTCCCCTTACAATCTTCCACGACCCGTCGCCGAACACCGTCTTGTAGCCTTCACTATCCATCTGCCCGACAGATATCAAGCTCTTCTTCAGACCGAGAATGTACCGTACTCCTTGCAAGATCCATCTAAAACCGTTGCTGGATTTTATCTGGACATCACCTATGCCCGATACGCTCAAAGGATTTCCATCTGCTAGGTGAACCTTTCCTAAATCTCCTGTCTTGAAATTTAAGAACTTATCTTTATGCGAGGTTTGAGTGAAGGATGGGCCTGAGTCCAAAACCCAGGACTCAACGGGGCTGTCGACACATAAGATGAGAGCGTCGTGTGTGTCCTGCTTGGTGACAGCATTTGCAGAACTCGATACCACCTTCACCTTTCTCGGGGCTTCGCAGTCCTGCTTCATGTGACCTTTCTTGCCACAATTCCAGCACTCCAACTCGCCACGTGGTCTTGACTTGATGCGTCCTCTCGACTTGGTTTGCCCGCGGTTGTTGTTTCTCTGACCTTCACAGCCCCGACTCTCTAAATTCAACGCCGAACCCGAGGAACTCGAGGCTTCGCTCCGCTCCTTTCACCGAATGTCGTCATTTAGGATGCGGTCTCGCACTTCCTCAAAAGTTAGATCCTTCTTAACGCCGATAATGTCTACCGTCGTCGTCCAGCTCTCCGGGAGAGATGACAGTAGCATGACTGCCTTCATCTCATCACCAAGGTTAAATTTGAAAGAGTCCAATTGGTTTGAAATGACCTGAAAAGCATTTAGATGCTCCACAACAGATCCGCCCTCCGTCATTCACAGATTGAAAACACCGCGCACCAGGTGCAGCTTGTTTAGCGAAGATGGTTTCTCGTACATGTTGGACAGAGCCTTCATGACCCTGAAAGCCGTCGTCTCCTTCGCTACGTTGAACGCCACGTTATTGGCCAGCGATAATTGGATATAGCTTAGCGCCTTGTGGTTCATCTTCTTCCACTTGCCTTCGTCCATGATACTTTCCGGCCTTGTCTCGAATAGCGCCTCTTATAGGTCCTCCTGGCATAGCAACGCTTCTACTTGCATCTTCCAGTAACCGAAGTCTCGCCCATCAAACCGGCATACCAAAACCTTTTTCTCGTCTATCTCTCGTCTGCTCGAACCTTAATCTTTGCCCTGATACCACTTGTTAGGATCGTCGCCGCAAACACACATGCAAGAACAACACACGAACACAAGTATTTTTACGTGGAAACCCCGAAGGAAAAAAATCACGGCCGCCGGCGCTCAAACTATTTTACTATACTGGAAAAAGAGAAAATACAATTGTTGGTACTTGTTGGAATAAATAAAACTCTAGCCTAGCCCTCTATTTATCGATAAACTCCTTCCCAATACAAGAAAATAATACATGAAAATAATCATTGCCTTAATTACCATTCAATCATGGCAATAAGAATATATGGAGAACTTTCATATCTCCTCAAGGTTTCCTTTTTGCAATTTTCTAATTCTCGGGTTTCCAAAAATCTCCATACCATAACACTATTAATCACACTTAGGTTAAAAAAATTAGCAGCTCGGGTGTTGTTTTGGATATCATCAAACAAGTCAACAAGTTTGATTATTTTATATTTTTTAAAATGTATCTTATATTTTAGATGTATGTTACGCTTTTTATAAGTATATAAAATAAATTTTATACCTTTTAGATGTATGAGTTATCTATTTTGTGAGAGATCATGGGTTAGAATCCCTACAAATTATATATATTTTTTAAATTTCTCCGAAATACAATAAAAATTGAGGAAAAAAATCTATGGCGATATTTGAATCTGAGATATGTAGAAAAAAATTAAGAGCGTTAATCAATAATTCACACAATCACATATGACCAATGTTACAGAAATCGCTAGGCGCTAGTCGGGCGGACGGGCACCGTCTAGCGCCTAGAGGGATTAATCGGGGATTAATCGGATCTAGGCGGATTTGTAATTTTACATAGTTTTTGTCATTTTTTTAATTTTTATATATTATAATTTGTGCTATAATTTTTTATACTAAAAATAATGTATATTGATTTATTTAAAACAACGTCCAAACAAATCATAACATGAAATTTACATATTAATTTATTTAAAACAACGTCCAAACAAATTGTAACATGAAATCTACGAAATACCATTAATATAAATTCAAATAAATCACAAAATAAAATTACTAAAAATAGAAATAAGAAAGGAAATGAGTTGTGGGTCTTAATAAAAAAATTTAAAAAAAAAAAAAAAAAAAAAAAATGGCCTGGACGGAGCTAGGCGGAATTATTCGGGCATAAACGCTATTTATGCGGGCCTAGGCGGAATTCCGCCTAGACAGGAACTCCTAAGCTAAACGTGAGCGTTTTCCCAACGCCTAGCGCCTAGGCGCCGCCTAGACGGCCGACTAGACCGATTTTTAAAACATTAATATGACACGTTAGTTTTTATTAATAATTAATTTAAGGAATTCTTTTAAAACAATTGGTTTCGGATCCTTCTCAATATGTTGGGACCGGTCCCGAATGGCTATATTTTTATTTTAAATACAGCAAAAGTCATGTATTAAATGAATCATTTTCTCTAAAAAAATAAGAAAAGAAAAAATATTATCAACCCAAGGTCCAGAATGGCTGACCTTTTTGAAGATGGCGTGACGTACTTACTATTTAAAAATAGTTTATAGGTCTTTTAAGCAATTGACTTATGAAGTGCTTTTATCCTGGTTGATTTTTTAATGATATTAATTATTTTATGTTATAAGACAATGACTTCCATGCAATAATTTTATACTATTTGGTAGAAATTTTTGTGTCATTCCATTAGTATGATCATTAATCGTTAATATTAAATTATACGAAGCACTGAGGATGAAGATTACAACGATAGTCGGCCACTTTACGAGATGAAGATTAATATGATTGTTTATACATTACCATGAAGCCATGGCCGACCTCATTGGCAAAATTGGCAAAATTAGCGTGTGACAAAGGTCTCACTTTCTGTGTTAAGCGGATATTTTTAATATGATTAATATGATTGTTTATACAAATAAAGGTACCATACGGATCGAATAAATATTGGATATGAATTATAAAATCGAAAAGTATTTTAAAATAGTCGGCCATCCATGCAAGCACTGATGACGTTTAGACCCGACTTTCTCTCTTTCGCCAAGAGATCTCGCGAAAGAGAGTTGATTTTCTTTTACCGTTTCGTTAATATATTTGAGCAATGATTGGATGAGAATTATAAAAAATTTGTGAGACGAAAATTGTAAATCCTATGAAGTAGAAAAAATTAGAATTTTTCTTGACAAAAATAGTGCTCATTTGAGGTATGAAATGCGTCCAAATGAGATGAATTTTTTTTTTTGAAAATTTTCTGGAGAAAAAGAAAGTTTTTAAAAATAATTAGGATTCAGGATATACGGTTATAGGAGGGTATATGGTGTATAGTCTAATCAACATAATAGGGTTTAGGCTGTAGGATTATAGGGTTCAGGATATAGGGTGTATGGTCTAGTCAACAGAATAGGGTTCACGGTATAGGATTATAGAGTTCAGGGTATAGGATGTATGGTCTAATCAACATAATAGGGTTCACGGTATATGGTTATAGGGTTCAGGGTATAGGGTCATAGGATTCTTGGTATAGGGTTATTTTGGTCCATTAATTTCGAGTTTTATTTAAATGGTTGCAAACTTCATATTTTGTTTCATTCATTCCTCTCTCTGCTTTTTGTTGTTCTTGTTCCTTATTTTCTTCTTTCTCCCTTTCTTCTTCTCATTACCAAAAGAATAGACGTAATAATTTGTCTATATTATGGGGGGGGAGAGGGAGGAGAAATTGTCGAAAATAAGAGTGGTACCATATACGAAGGTGCAACACCAAAATTGATAGCACCAAATGCATGTATGAGTTGGGATTTATTGTGTTCCCAAATGTATCGTCACACTGGTTTGGGGGCGTAACTTGGATTTTAATATTAATGCAAGATGTTCAAGAATATGTCCAAATCGTGGAGTAATTTTCTTTCTCAGTCCAATAACAATGAAAATGAGTTCGTTAGGTTCGTAAATTTCATTAAATCCGAAAATTGTCCCTGTCCTATCATAGAATTGTACATAGAATTGGTGGAGAGACAAAATGTGGGTAGTTGTAGTGTGATGGAGCAAAACGAATACGATAATGAGTTCGAAGGAGCAAGGATCACAAACCGTTTACAAACGGAATTTGAGGAGGAAGATGACGAGGAGGATCGAGTATTGCACCCCGATTTTAATTACACGAACAATGCCAACATGGATAACGTCGGGACATTCGGCAATCTCCCAGTCATTTCATTCGAGGATATCGAACAAATCGAATCGGTCATGGCGGATTTCTTGGTACGTGAACACATGGCCACATGTGGTTACACTCATAATTTATTTGTTGGCCAAATTTTTGTTTCAAAGTGAGAATTAGTTAGGGCATAAACATTTTATGCATTTCCAACCACCGTGAACTAAAGGTGAATCATTCGAACAAAATAGTATATACCGTTCAGTGCAAGTTCAAAAATGAATTCAACTGTCCTTGGAGGTTGCACACTTCCATAAATCTAGATGGAACTTTCCAAATTAAAAAATTTAGAGATCAACACACGTGCATTAATCCTTCGATCGGTAATGGTAATAACCAATTGAATAGTGCTTTAGTTGGGGGAATTGTTTTGGGGGGCAGTTAGGGAAGATCTCACTATAAAACCGAAAACAATAATAGAAATTAGTAGAGTAAAATGTAACTATACAATATCATATTGGAAAGTTTGAAATGCAAAATAAAAAGCTATCAAATATTTATTTGGTAGTTGCAAAGGGTTGTACAATTTGTTGAAACCCTTAATTAGCGCAATGGCACGAACGAATCCGGGCACGATTTGTTCATTTCAGACCTCACAAACGCGAGACCCAAATGTAGAAGAGTTTGAAGTTTTGTTTTGGGCATTTGGTCCATCCATCAGGGATTTTGAATTTTGCAAGCCGGTTTTAACAGTGGACG
The DNA here is from genome assembly GCA_946800325.1 of Luzula sylvatica. Classification (NCBI taxonomy): domain Eukaryota; kingdom Viridiplantae; phylum Streptophyta; class Magnoliopsida; order Poales; family Juncaceae; genus Luzula; species Luzula sylvatica. The sequence goes on along the minus strand of OX326957.1, from coordinate 14,676,393 downwards.
GTACGTTCTTGACGGGTAAATACCAAGGATGTTTGCTCATGACGATTGCCACTGATGCAAAAAATTATTTATACCCTCTCGCTTTTGTCTTAGTAGAGAAATAAAAAATGAAATATGGGAGTGGTATTTTCATGAATTACGGTCGTTATTTCCAAACATGCCGGGATTCTGCATAATCTCGGACAAACACATTGGTATTTTGAATGCAATGAAAGATCGACATGGGGGATGGTGCGAGCCGTTTGCATGTCATCGTTGGTGCATGCGACATTTTGCCGCTAATTTAGTTACTCATTTGGGAGGAAAAAAACATATTCCCATATTTGAAAGATTATGTAAACAAAAAACGACGGCAAATTTCGATAAGTTCATGGATATTCTAGCTATCCGTTGCCCGAAAGCCGTGACTTGGTTGCGAGGTCATAACCGTACGAGATGAGATCTTGCTTTCGATGGAAAGGGTGAACGGTGGGAACAATTACCAACAAACATGCCGAGATAATGAATTTTGTGTTCAAAGGTATCTGAAGCTTGCCGGTTACCGCAATTGTGGAGATGACTTTCTACAAGTGCAATTCGTATTTTGTGAAGCATCGAGAATCAGTATATGTCCTAGATATTCAAGGCAAGTTATACGTGACAAATCGCGTACACATGATGCATGTTTATTTCATTAAATTCATTTCTATTATTAATTAATTCGTATATTTTTTAATGTTTTAATTGTTTTTGAAAAATAAAAAAGGTGACTACTTTCAATCATGAAGAAGTATATAAAGTGAACACTGCACCTAATCCACTAAGTAATGATGTTTCGAGAGGCGGGGACAAATTCATTGTGAACTACAACAATGGTCACTACACATGCCGTAAACCGATATTGTCTCATTATACATGCTCCCACATCATAGCCGTTTGTGCCAGCGTACATGTCGATTATGTTAATTTCATATCCCCAATGTATTCGGTGCAAAATTTAGTACAAACCTACGCTCCCTCGTTTTGTCCTATGTAAGAGCAGTTCATGTGACCACAAATCGACGGACGAACGAATTAGGAAAAATTCCGCTGGAAAAACAAAACGTGGGAAAAGACAAACCAAAAGACGTCCTAGTGGAATAGACACATTGTCAAGTCAAACCTCAACGGTCCAAAGAAGTTGTGGAAATTGGCGTGCACCGGGACGTAATCAAATGAGTTGTCCCACCGCAGAACGTAATTAGTGTTTGATTTGTTGTATGTTAATTGTTGTATTTCATTTCATGTTTTGTTATGGTTAGTGTTTGTTTGTTGTGATGTTTGAGTTTAGTTTATTATATGTTTTGTTGTGTTATATACAAAAAACAATTCAATATAATTATAGAAATTTCCAAATATATGAAGATAACCAAAATAGAGCAATCAAAATACAACTAAATTATATCATGCAAGATATTCCATAACATCTACAATCGAGACATCAAAAGTTAAATCACCAACACAACTAAACACTAAAATGTCTTTTGCTTTTATTTTATTGGCACATACAAATTTCTTCCATCCTAATAATAGCAGAAATGAGTCATCACCTCTCATGTCTTTCACTACAAATTATGTACGACAAGGTCCTTTGAGTTTAAGTGCATGAAGTTCCAATCTCCAATTGGGTAGGAAATCCATAGGTATGTACTGTTCGAGTGAAATAACGAAAAAACAAATATTACAAATTAATAGTATTTAAATTTACTAGAAAAGAAAACCTACCAAAAATGCCGTGAAATCTATATTTATTTCTATTGAGAATATACCCATGTCATGATCTATAATAGCGCCATTTCGGTTGAGAATATACCAAAAATGCCGTGAAATCTATATTTATTTCTATTGGAGAAGAAAAATAATAGTGAAAAAAGAAGAAGAAACAAAATATGAAAGATGATGAAGAAGAATAAGAATAAGAGGATGAAATATGGTCTATATAGACTCTCTGGCGAAAGAGAATTAATTCAAAAAATGCGTCTTCCCAACGTATGTCTCCCCGAGACTGAAGGAAGACCAGAAGCATGCATGAGTTTGTTAGATGACAATTAACAAATCCAGAATTTCTAATCCAGGAGTTTGTTAGATGACAATTAACAACCTTGTGATAGGAAAATTTGAAGTTTAAGCACTTTCGCCAGTTCTTTTGGCGAAAGAACATTTTCTTTTGTCAGGCCACCTGACGAAAGCGATAATTTTGCAAAATTAGACTAAATTATAATTTTTCTTACAAATTGGACTTTTCAGAACGCTACTTTTCAAACAAAATTCAAACATTTTGTATTATTTTGTGTATACATGTCATCATAGTTCATATCACATGTTAATGTTACACATTCATTGATTTTTCAAGATATTTGACGCTGCTTGTTGATCATGACGTCATGTGTGACGCATTTCACTTGTTCTTTTTTTTTAATGGATGATGATTATAAGGGATAGTGTGTCACCTTTCCATGAAGCGAAGAGAGTTATATTTTTCACAACAATGGTTTTGGTTGAAAGATGACTTCTTTTGTATTTTCATACGGTTAGTGGATGGGGAAATGTTATTGCAATGGATTACCAGACCAGTTGAAGGATTAATGGGGATGTCAGGAGTTAGGCCTTTATATCATTCTTATGTACACACATCATTGTATACTTCATATCATATATTCATGCTACAATTTAATTTATTTCAAGATTTTTAATTCTATTTGTAGATCATGCGTCACGTGTGACGCATTTCACTTGTTCTGTGGACTCGGATTTAAGGTTTTGTCCGTGTTTTCTTTATTTATATATTCTCCTTTCATAGGTTGAAAATGACAAACAAAAAACTAAAACGAGTTGACACGTGGAATTCTGGGTAAGTGGCTACTTGTTAAGTCAAATGATGTACTGATCTGCAAGCACTCATTCTGACTCGTATATCCACTAGTTAGTTTAGTCAACCAATTTACTATCACTAATTATGTCACATTCAATTTAATATCAGAATTAAAAAATCATCCTTTTATAAAAAAAATACATTATCTTGTTCTCCCAAAATATTTTAGTGTAGTAGTGCAAAGTCTTAAAGAGATAAACATAATTTTGGATGAACCAGTTATTTAAGTTGGTGAGCTTGATGTGGCGGACAAACTTGCAATCCTCAAAGCCAACAAACATCCCTATATTCTGCTTCTTTGGCTCTGACTCTTTCAAGTTCTTGACTTGTGTGAGTCAAAATTCCTCTTTCTTTTTTAAACTAAAATTGACCGTTCTTTTCTGCGGAAGAGCTCGTTTTCATGAAAGCTTTTTTTTATTCTCCACCTTGTGAGAAACATCAAGGCCCATGAGCTCTTCTCATGGCTTTCACGTGCTTATTTTCTCTGCTATATACATCATAGTTTACATTCATTCATAAGTGTACTTAATGTTACGAAGTTATTGTTAACGGAAGATCGAAATGGTGCCATTAGTTACCTGATTTGGAAATTTCCGCTCACCCGTTAAATTTGTAATCAGGGATTGTTTGGCGGTGAGAGACAAAGATGGTTTACGATTGGGAAATCTAGTCTCCTTTTCTACTCGGATCCTCTACAATCATTAGTCTATATATGTGTGTTCTTTTACAATATATATTGTTATTAACATGGTAATGTTACAAGAGATCCCATAAAACTGGACGGAATTTAAGTGAGGAATTTAAGGGAAAGGGTGGGGTAGACGTGATAGATCCTAGAGCCAGACAGACACATCAACTTTGTAGCCAGTTGTGTTGTTGGGAATGGACGAGAGCAACTTAATTAATTTCCCCTCGAGCGAAGGATGATGTCAATTTCTTTCTGTGCAAGTTGGAACCTAGCGAGGAAAAATATTAACAATTGGTACATATTAATTAACGGTTAATAATATATTTTTGAAATATTAAAAATTATTTAGGAAATATTTTGTATGGTCTTGTCACGTGATGATACATTATGATCACATCAATGATGTTGATGATGGGTTACGGATGCAAAATAAAATTTTCTAAAAATATATTATGTGTCTAAACTCTCACTTAAACGCCATAAATATTTTTGATACTTCAGTCGAGATTATTTAATTGAATTGATTAGATTTTTTAATTGAATCAATTCAATAAAACATTGATTTGGATTTTGAAATACAAATTTTAATTGTGGTAGATTACCAAATAATAATTTCATTACAAACTTTGTTAAACTTCACGAGTTACGTATTGCGAAAGGATTTCAGATTACCAAATATAACAAAATGTGATGCAATCCGAAAATCACATCAATAATAAAAAAATTAACATGGTATATTGTCTCTATTTACAAAAAAATTCATGATTCGTAATATCGGCCGAGTTAAAAAAACTCGGCCGAGTTGAGTCGGACTCGGGCACAACCGAGCCGAGTTTCACCCGAATATATCGCCTATCGGACCCGACTTTCCGATCTTTTTTTTTTTTTTTTTTTTTTTTTGTTACAGTGGTCTACGTATCATGTAGAGTGAAGAACAAGTTTGTGATAGAAGATCTCCAATTTTTCACAAAAAACCTTTTGAGCTTTTTGGAAGAACGGGTACGAAGAAGAAGACCTTGTGAGCTTTGTGAGACAAAAAATGGAAATAAGAAATTTGACGAAAAAGATGTGAAGAAGAAGAAATATGGTTGTTTGATTTGTTATGAACATAAATGCTGCAGTCTTTTATGTATTTACTTTTATACATTAATTTATACAAAGTACACACTGATTAGCTTAAAAAAATTCAAATAATATCTCCAAGATGGGACCCATCTTTGTCTTTCAAAAAAAGTTGGAGCCGTACACTAATTATGAAAAGAGAACATGGACCTAGTGTTATGTCAAAACCCGTTAGGGATTTTGACCCGTCCGTCCCGCCCGTTTGGCAAACGGGTTGAAATTCGGCGGGTCAACGGGTACGGGTCCAAGGAAGGGTTTCAACCAATGGTTATCACTATACCCGTGTAAACCCGTCCGTTTGGCAAATCCGTTACTGTGTAACCCGACCCGCCCGTGCACCCGCTCGATCCGTCACTGTTCACCAACGGCTAAAATCACTGTTCACCAACGCTAAAATCACTATTCACACAACCAACTATCAATCTCTCATATTCTCTACACTCAAACTCTCATATTCTATTATTCTAAAGCTCTAAATATTTTTTATATTTTATTTAAATTCGTTTATATAAAAAAAATCCAAAAAAAATAGTTATATTAGTTATTTAGTTATATTTAGTTGTTGGAGGTATCCTAAAAAAATTTCAAAAATTCGACATCGCTTGGAAAAATTTGAGGTATGAAATTCCAATCTTATTATTTATTTTTCTTAATGCAATTTTATTTTTGGATTTTTATTTATTAGGAGAAAAAGAGTTATATGCTTACATTTTGTAATTAAAAAATGTTAACTAAAATTGTTTGTGAAGGAAATACAGTTTCAGGATCAACCGTAAAAGTGTACACAAGGATAAACGAATGTAGTCGTACATTCGTAGCCATATCTTTCAGTAGGAAAATCCGATTTGAATGGTTCAAATTGGGTAAGATAGATAATTAGATTATCTATAACCTTCATGTAGAAATATATTTCATATGAACGAAGTATAAGTGTCGTTTCTGTGAAATACCGAAAGGGTGCAACAGTATGACATACAGTTAGTAAAACAGTCATAACTTTTGCATACGAACTCCAATTGGGCTGGACCAAATTGGGTCGTGTAGATAATAAGATTATCTACAACTTTCGTGTTGGTTGATTTTCTGTCAGAGAAATATATCAATTTCGTCTGGACAAAATACTGACCAGGTTCATGTAGTTTTCTGTGTGAGAGGGTGTATATTGGATATACATGCCTTTTGGCTAATCCTGATCCTATTATATATAAATAGGATTTTCTCTCTCATCTTAACGAAGCAATTCATTCAGAATTATCCAGAAAATTGTGAGACAAATTTCTAGAGAGTGAAAAGGTGTAAAAGAGAGAAACCGTGAAAAAGTGTTTTACGGTTTAGAGAATCAATTCGATTAAGCAAGTTCACCGGTGCATCGTCTAGGCAGGTGCATCCGTGACCGACGTCTTGCGATTCAAGGTGGATACACGTAGAGGAGCAACAACTGAGGCTCTCACGATTGTGATCGATTCGGACGAGTAGATTGAGTCGGAGACGAAATCAAGCGAATCGGCGAAGTCAACGAGCGGTGAAAGACGCGTGGTGTGGGACGTGCGTATTGTCACCAACGTGACAGGAGAAAGAAGGCAGCGATCAACGCTTCGTGTGCAATCAATTTTGCACCGGTAAAGATCTAACCTTCTATTTGCATCGTACCCTCGAAGTCGTGGCGTGATCTCGAGAATCGGGGAACCGGACCGGGCCTACATATCCGCTGCGCGGGCCCGGGGCCGGGGATATTCCCCAACAGTGGTATCAGAGCGATCGCCATCAATTCGAGGGTCGAATCATAGTCGTATATTAGATATACACACGGGTTATCAAAGTTCGTACCCGTTTGCATGATGTTACATATTTAGAATGTCAAATTCCATTAAAATCACAAGTGAAATTCGCTAGAGATCGATCAATAGTTGATTGAGAGTATCTAGGAATAATCGTGAAAAGGTTTCATGATTGATCGTTTTGGAAACGAGCGAAAACAGCAGTGCAAAAATCGCATAGTCCGTTATAACGGACTTGGAGTCCGTTGTAACGGACACTGTAGCAGATACAGGAAATTGGGAATTTTTTGCGAAAAACACATATTCCGTTGTAACGGACTTGGAGTCCGTTGCAACGGACCCTGTATAGGATGCGGGGGTGTGAAGAGAACTGTGAAAAACTGCATATTCCGTTGTAACGGACTTGGAGTCCGTTGTAACGGACCTTGTATCTGATACGAGGTTGCGGGGATGCCAATGGTGTCTATTGGAGTCCGTTGTAACGGACTGGGTCCGTTGTAACGGATGTCTACGCAGTTTTTTCGTTGCAACGGACTGTATGTTGCGTTGTAACGGACAGGTTTCTGGAAATTTGGACAAAGGTTTGCAGAAAATAGCGTTGTAACGGACCAAGGTTGCGTTGCAACGGACATGTTTCTGGCAATTTTGGACAAACTCCGAAATAAATAGCGTTGTAACGAACTGGTATTCCGTTGTAACGGAGTGCCAAGTAAACTGGATGTCCGTTGCAACGGACTGGTTTCTGGTTGCTGATTTTGTTTTCGTAATAACTTTGGCTACAGAACTTGGAATTTTGAGTTCTTTATATCGATTTGATCGGCATCAATCATACTAGCATATAGTTAGATAATTATTTAGAATAATTAGACTCCCAAAATAAAAACATATGCATTTATGAAAATCTTGTGATGGTGATATAATTGGATTATGTCACGAATTTAGAAACATGCAATGGCATGATCCCTCATAATATTTAAGTCATGAAAATGCCTTCCATATCCACAACTACCGAGTTCGGTGTTACGTTTCACGTGGGTTCAGGATAAAGTCGGGCACGTGATATTGAAACAATCGAAAAGGTGGGAAGCGTTAAATCGGGACTAGTGAGGCACAGGCTAAAGTCGACTCACTAGTAGCCTATTTGAACGATACGATGGAGATGGTTGTGACTTAACCATCCAGCCCAATCAGATTGGAGTTCGGGGCATAGATAGGATGCACACACGGAACTGGGATTGTATTGGATACAATCCATCACCGAAATCCTATAAAGGTTCAAGAGTCGCATTGGATGCGATTGGATATAATCCTACCTAAATAACGGGATCCCACCCGATAGGCTAAAGTCACTTGTGGGAGGAACGGAAATATGGGTCTTGAGTGTTATGGACTTGGAGTCCCGTATCGGTATGAGGGTTATCGATTCAATAAAATAACACTATCATATAATCATCATATAAGCCCTATAAGATAAGTACGCAACGTTAGTAATTAATCTTTCACTTCATTTGTAGAATATGTCTTCTAGTAACACCAACACCATGTCGATTAGATCGACGTTAGAAAAGAATAAGCTAGTGGGTCGGAACTACTTTGACTGGCACCGAAACCTGAGAATAGTTCTCAGGCAAGAGGGCAAGAGTCACGTATTGGATACGGAACTAGTAGAACCGGGGCCCGATGCTACGGCCGAAGAAAAGGCCGCGTTTGAGAAACTTAAAAAGGACTCAAATGATGTTACGTGCCTCATGTTGGCATGTATGGACGCTAGTCTTCAAAAGCAGTTCGAGGACTCGGATGCGCACATCATAGACGTTGTGCTCAAGGAAATGTTCCAAGAGCAGGAGCGTATTGAACGGTTCAGTACGCTCAAGGAGTTAGTAAACTGCAAGATGCCTTCGGGGTCTTCAGTGAGTACTCACGTTTTGAAGGTGCAAGCTCTCATAGACCGTCTTGAGAAGCTAGGAGAGAAATTGTCGAAGATTATGCAACAATATTTGATCTTGTGTGCACTTCCTCCAATGTTTTCTCCGTTCGTGACTAACTATCACATGCATTCGATGGATAAGACGATCCCTGAGCTTCACGGAATGCTCAAGAATTTTGAATCCGGAGAGAACAGGGCAAGAGTTGCCGGAAATGTTCTCACAATTCAGAATAAGGATCGTAAGAGATCAAAGTCCAAGGGCGGTTCGGCTAAGAAACGTTCGAAGCCGAATAAAAGGGGAAAGGAGAAATCCAAGGATGAGACGTGCTTTCATTGTCACAAGACTGGACATTGGAAGCGCGATTGCAAGTCTTACCTCGAGGAGGTGAAGAAGGGCAAGGCGGTTTCAGCGACCGGCCTCTCAGGTATTAACGTTATTGAAGTTAATATTTCAACTATGACTAATTGGGTATTGGATACCGGTTGTGGGACTCATATTTGTCGAAATATGCAGGTTCTTCAAAATAGTCGAAGGTTGGAAAAGGGTGAAGTCGATCTACGCGTCGGGAATGGAGCAAGAGTTGATGCATTTGCCGTAGGAGTAGTTAATTTGACTTTGCCTGGTGGACTTATTTTAGTACTAAATAATTGTTATTATGTACCAACGTTATGTAAGAACATAATAAGTGTGTCGAAACTGGCCAATGATGGCTATGAATTCGTTATTAGGAATAATGAGTTTTCGATATGTAAGGATTCTATTATCTATGGAAATGTTCTGTTAGAAAATGGTCTTTATGTGTTGGATTTCGATCACGGAAATAATAAGTCCATATATAACGTTAATTCAAAAAGGATTAAACCTAAAGTTGATAATCGGACTTTGTTTTGGCATTGTCGTCTCGGTCAGGTAAATGAGAAACGCATTGCTAGACTCCATAAAAATGGAATGCTAGACTCATTTGAATTGGATTCATTTGGGAATTGCGAATCTTGTTTGCTTGGCAAGATGACTATGGCGCCGTTCTCCAAGGTCGGAGAGCGGTCCAACGATCTATTGGAACTCATACATTCCGATGTATGTGGACCGATGAGCATCGAGGCAAGAGGAGGCTATCGATACTTTGTTACGTTTACGGACGATCATAGTAGATATGGATATATCTATTTGATGCGTACTAAAGCGGAGACCTTTGAAAAGTTCAAAGAGTTTCAAAACGAAGTTGAAAATCAGCTTGGCAAGAAAATTAAAGCCATTCGATCGGATCGAGGTGGTGAATATTTGAGCTATGAGTTTGAAGATCATCTAAAAGATTGTGGAATAGTTCCACAATGGACTCCGGCAGGAACGCCACAATGGAATGGCGTGTCCGAGAGGAGGAATCGAACCTTGTTGGACATGGTTCGATCCATGATGAGTCAAACTTCCCTTCCAAAATCGTTTTGGGGATATGCCCTAGAGACAGCGGCTTACTTATTAAACCACTACAACACAATTGTTTTTTAGGGTCGGGCCGCCCCTACAAATGAGCTATTATTGGGTCCGCCCGCCCCTATAACACTGTTGGGTCGGCTCTTATTGGGTCTGCCCGCCCCTATAACACTATTGGGTCGGCTCTTATTGGGTCGGCCCGCCCCAATAACTGTTGGGTCGGCTCTTTTTTGGGTCCGCCCGCCCCTATAACACTATTGGGTCGGCTTTTCTTTGGGTCTGCCCGCCCCAATAACTGTTGGGTCGGCTCTTTTTTGGGTCCGCCCGCCCCAATAACTGTTGGGTCGGCTCTTTTTTGGGTCCGCCCGCCCCTATAACACTATTGGGTCGGCTTTTCTTTGGGTCTGCCCGCCCCTGAAACTGTTGGGTCGGACCGCCCCTGAAACTTACACACGAATAACTCAGCTCCCCCCGTGACCCTTCTTCTCCCATTTTCATTCCTCACCCTCTCTCTCTCTCTCTCTCTCTCTCTCTCTCTATCTCTCACGCCATCTCGATCTGGATCTGGTTTTGAATTTCTCCCTCGTTCTCTCCCTCTCCCTCTCTCTGGCTCCCTCTCTCATGCTCTCTCTCAACTCCTCCTTGGCTCTCGTCTCTCTCGTGTTCTCGCTCCTCGATTGGCAGAAGAAGAAGAATAAAGTCCCGGTTTAGCTCCGTATCACTCTCTCTCGGCTCGCGGTTACATCAGGAGGCATGGAGAAGGGACGACGGGGGTTTCACAATCGATTTCAGCTCCGGATTTCTCTTGCAGGAGGTATTTTTGTGTTTTTTCTTTTCGTTTTTTTTGTTTTTTTCATAGTAAATTGTTGCACTTGGGTTTCAATTGGGGGAAAGTGTAGAATTAGGGTTACGGTTTTGTCATTATTGCTGAATTTCGATTTTTATTGCTGAATTTGGATTTTAATTGTTGAATTAGGGTTTCAATTGTTTAATTTGGGTTTCAATTGTTCAATGAGGACTTCAATTGTTTAATTAGAGTTTGTTTTCTCTGATTTATCCGACTATTAATTGATTTATCACCTAATCTTGATTTTTTGTTATTTATTAGGGCTTCAATCGAAAATATTTGATGTTATTTGCTGTTAAACCTGAGGTTTTGTGGAGCTCGTGCTTGGAGAATGTGAATTTCAAACCCGCCACTCTTCTCCTCGTTCTGGATCTGGTCAAGGTAAGCTCCAAATTCCTCTTTCTACAAATTAGTTATCTTTTTTTGCTATTTTCGAATATTAGTACTATCTATTTTCTTGGGGTTTTATTGAGGTTTTTTTATATACCATTTTCAAATTTTATACTGTTTTTTTCCTGTCAAATTTGTATCCTGTAAAACTATTTTTCAAATATTCTCTTATTTTACTGTTTTTTGTTTGTTTTTTCACTGTTTTTTTATTTTTTTTATATATTTTCTACTTATTTTTACTGTTATTTATTGTTTATTTGTACTTTTTTTTAACGTTTTTACTTTTTTAAACCGTGTTTTTTTACTCTTTTTTGTTTTTTCACAGTTAAATAATTTAATATATTATTTATTATTATTTCATAATTTTTCCATTTAAATATGTCCCTGTTTTTGTTCTTTCTCTTTTAACATAATTAATAATAACTCTTTTTTGCTTATCTTTTTTTACTGTTTTTCATTGTTAATTATTATTTCATAATTAATAATAAATGTAATATAATATTATATTAACTTCAAGATTTAATTAAGCATTAATCAATATTTTGATCACAAGGTATTTTTTCTTCATCTCTTGCTAAATGGGTTATTGGATCGAATTGGCAATATCCGTTTTATTCTAATGTGTTTTCATATTCTACAGGCACTGTTAGAAGAATAGATCGCTACTAAGTTTGTTGGTGACGAGTCTCATGCAGGTGTTTTACTTATTTTTTGCAAAAAAAAAAGAATATTCATAATATTTATGGATCTGGTTCTGATCGTTGTAACAGGTGGAGACGATTCGAATACTAATGCATGCATTCTGCCGAATACAGGTGAAGAATTGATTAATGTTGTGTTTAATTATGTAATTTTAATTATATAATTTTAAAAAAGAGTTCTTCATTTTCTGATTTGGGGAATAATTAATTAATTGCTTAATTTTGTGTTTAAATTAAACAGTGAGAGTTCCAAACGGGCCCTTCGATTGGGATCTCTTCCGGTGACCAAGTTTTGGTTTACCGTTACCTTCTCTAGGTACTCAAATATTTTAATTATTTTTGTTCATATCATAATTTCATATTATCATATCAATCTATGTGACTCAGAGAAAGCGAGAGAGATGGTGAAGCAAGGCGTGGACGCAATTTTTTATATTTTGTTTTATAGTAAAATATGTATAATCATTTGTGTATTTGTATCGTTGAATTTGTTTGTGTATGTGTTGTAGGATTTGTTTGTATACTTATTTTTCTTATTGTATGTGTACTTTTTTTTATTAGCCAAAAAGTATAAATATTAATAATAAATAAATTATATATTAAACTATTGAATATATAATAAATATTTTAATAAATAATACGAATGGTAATTATATATAATATATAATAAATAATATAAATAATATATAATACCCATTTAGGGTCGGCCTGCCCCAAAATCCCTGACACAGGGTACACTTTACTTTTGCACAGAAAAAGTACATAGCTCATTGTAGGGTCGGCCTGCCCCAATACAAAACCGCCCCAATAAGCATTTAGGGTCGGCCCGCCCCTGACAGGAACGCGACTTTTAGGGACACCTAGTTAGGGTCGGCTAACCGACCCAACAACCTATAGGGACGGTTTTGAGACCTTGTTGGGTCAGTTTTGGCTGCCCCAATAGACCATATGTGTTGTAGTGAACCGCATACCTTCTAAATCGGTACGTAAGACGCCATATGAGATATGGACCGGAATAGTTCCGAAGTTGTCTTATGTTAAGATTTGGGGATGTGAGGCTTATGTTCGAAAATTATTATCGGACAAGCTCGATCCCAAGTCTGAAAAATGTTTATTTGTAGGGTATCCCAAGGAAACAATGGGGTATTATTTCTATAATCCCGTCGAAAATAAAGTTTTCGTAGCTCGAAGAGGAATCTTCCTTGAGGAGGACTTTATCTCTAAGCGAGTGAATGGGACTGAAATAGATCTCGAAGAAATTCGAGACCCGCAAACGAATGTTGAACCGATGAACGTTGATCCGATTTCCTCAAATGTTGAGGATCCGGAGTCAAGTGCACAAGACGCAGTTCGTAGATCGGGTAGGATTCGTCAAGAGCCTATACGATATGGTTTTATCGTGGCAAATGATGATGAAGTCGAATTCATAGATGATGAACCGACATCTTATCGCGAGGCTATGAAAAGCGAGGATTCCGATAAGTGGCAATATGCCATGAAATCCGAGATTCAATCCATGTACGATAATCAAGTTTGGAACTTGATTGATCCACCTCCCGGGGTTAAACCAGTGGGATGTAAGTGGGTCTTCAAGAAGAAGACCGACATGGATGGGAATGTGAACACTTATAAGGCACGGCTTGTGGCGAAAGGTTTCAAACAAATTCATAGTGTCGACTATGAAGAAACATTTTCACCAGTAGCTATGCTTAAATCCATACGGATCTTACTTGCTATATCTGCGTATTATGATTACGAGATTTGGCAAATGGATGTCAAAACCGTATTCCTTAACGGGAATTTAGAGGAGGATGTGTACATGACACAACCCGAGAGTTTTGTCGATTCAAAGAGTCCGGATAAAGTGTGCAAGTTGCAACGATCCATTTATGGATTGAAGCAAGCTTCTCGGAGTTGGAACATACGTTTTGATGAAGTTATACGAGAATATAATTTCGTGAAAAACGTAGAAGAACCTTGTGTATACAAGAAGGTTAGTGGGAGCCGCGTAGTATTTCTTGTACTATATGTAGACGACATCTTGATCATAGGAAACGACATTCCGATGCTTACGGATGTTAAGAAGTATTTAAATACTCGTTTCGCTATGAAAGATTTGGGCGAGGCCGCTTATATATTAGGCGTGAGGATTTATAGAGATAGATCCAAGAAATTACTCGGCTTGAGTCAAAGCACGTACATCGACAAAGTGTTGAAACGGTTTTCAATGCAAAATTCGAAGAAAGGACTTCTTCCAATGTCGAGTGGCATATCGTATTCTAAAGCTCAATGTCCGACATCGAGCGAAGATAAGAATGCGATGAGTATTGTTCCATACGCTTCGGCGGTTGGATCAATTATGTATGCCATGATTTGTACGCGCCCCGATGTGTCGTATGCATTGAGCGTCGTTTCGCGTTACCAATCTAATCCAGGGGATATGCATTGGATCGCGGTTAAGAACATCCTTAAGTAGTTACGAAGAACTAAGGATCAATTTCTAATTTATGGTGGAAAGACATCCGGGTTGGTCATCAATGGATATACCGACGTCAGTTTCCAAACATGTATCGATGACTTTCGATCACAAAGCGGATACGTGTTTTGTCTAAATGGTGGAGCGGTAGTTTGGAAAAGTTCCAAACAACCCACGATAGCAGACTCTACAACTGAATCGGAGTATATTGCGGCTTCCGAAGCGGCAAAGGAGGCGGTTTGGATCAAGAAGTTTGTGTAGTTTGGTGTAGTCCCGAGCATCTCGGAACCTGTAGTTGTGTATTGCGACAATACGGGCGCAATAGCACAGTCCAAGGAACCGAGGGCACATCACCGCTCCAAGCACATACTCAGAAAATTTCACTTGATCCGTGAGATTTTGCTAAGGAAGGATGTGATCATTGAGAAGATTGATACTGACAGGAATGTTGCGGACCCGTTTACTAAGCCACTCTCGCAAGCTAAGCACGATTATCATGCGAAAGCTATAGGTTTGAGATACCTAGAGGAGGAAGAGAGTAGTTAGTTATCTAAAACGATAGTTTCGTAGGACGAGATTAGTCTAATAGATTAGTAAACGTTGTATCACCCCAAACTTATCTTATAGTAATGCAATTTCAGAATTTTAAAATTTTTCATTTTGCATCTATCTTATATGAAAACTGTGTGCTAGGTTGTGTAATATGATTGTTACATGAACCTTGATTTGAACTTGTGTGGACGTCGACATGGTTGAGGACCATGTGCAGCGAAACCGTCACACTTAAAGTGTCATTTCTAAACATCCCTAGTCGCGGATCAGCTTGCTTAAGAGAGAAGCATTTCTATTATTAGATAATAGACTGAACGCGTACACTAGTACGTTTGCCGAGGAGATGATTATGTTTTGCTAATCATGGGACAAAGGAGTTTGTCGAATCGGGAACGTAGATATATGTTAGGTTACATGTATTGGATATGACCGAAGCCGCGAGACCATGACATGGTTTAGTCATTATAGATGGACTTGCGACGGATGGGGTTTTAGATTCTTCAAACTTGAGGGGATCATTGATTGCGTTTCGTGCGTAACACAATGCTTTGATATGATCTTACGCTCACCGTAACAGGGAGTTAAAAGGATCATCATTGGGTATTGTCCGAAACACGGAATTCAATGCGAGTCTCCAAGATAGGAATTGTTTATTCCGAAAGGAAGAGATATCTCTTAGGCGCCGCTCGATGAGTCGATTAACGAAACCTGCGGCCGCAGTCAATGATATTAATGGTTAATATCGATTGAAATTTGTTATTTCAACTCGGAATCGGGGATAAGTGTAGTTAATCAAATTATAAGGATGACTATTACCATGCCTTTTGATTAACGGATATCGCAAACAAGAGAACTAGTAACCGCTATTCGAGATAGGCACAATGATCACAATCATTATTCGTTTAACATGGGTAGCTATGATGGAGTGACTAGATCCCGCTCATGAGCTTGTAGGTATTGGAAACAACCTACTGCCATCGTTAAGTCGAACCTACATGGTCACACAACGAGTCGTACTAAGTCGGGCTTGATCATAAAATTGGCACATATGATGTGCATAGCTTGGTATTTGATACGCGAGCTATATTCTCTAAAATCGTGCGTATTGGATATGCATGAGTACCTTTTAGGTAGATCTGAAATTGAGTGGGAGACTGAAGGAAATACAGTTTCAGGATCAACCGTAAAAGTGTACACAAGGATAAACGAATGTAGTCGTACATTCGTAGCCATATCTTTCAGTAGGAAAATCCGATTTGAATGGTTCAAATTGGGTAAGATAGATAATTAGATTATCTATTACCTTCATGTAGAAATATATTTCATATGAACGAAGTATAAGTGTCGTTTCTGTGAAATACCGAAAGGGTGCAACAGTATGACATACAGTTAGTAAAATAGTCATAACTTTTGCATACGAACTCCAATTGGGCTGGGCCAAATTGGGTCGTGTAGATAATAAGATTATCTACAACTTTCGTGTTGGTTGATTTTCTGTCAGAGAAATTTATCAATTTCGTCTGGACAAAATACTGACCAGGTTCATGCAGTTTTCTGTTTGAGAGGGTGTATATTGGATATACATGCCTGTTGGCTAATCCTGATCCTATTATATATAAATAGGATTTTCTCTCTCATCTTAACGAAGCAATTCATTCAGAATTATCCAGAAAATTGTGAGACAAATTTCTAGAGAGTGAAAAGGTGTAAAAGAGAGAAACCGTGAAAAGGTATTTTACGGTTTAGAGAATCAATTCGATTAAGCAAGTTCACCGGTGCATCGTCTAGGCAGGTGCATCCGTGACCGACGTCTTGCGATTCAAGGTGGATAGACGTAGAGGAGCAACAACTGAGGCTCTCACGATTGTGATCGATTCGGACGAGTAGATTGAGTCGGAGACGAAATCAAGCGAATCGGCGAAGTCAACGAGCGGTGAAAGACGCGTGGTGTGGGACGCGCGTATTGTCACCAACGTGACAGGAGAAAGAAGGCAGCGATCAACCCTTCGTGTGCAATCAATTTTGCACCGGTAAAGATCTAACCTTCTATTTGCATCGTACCCTCGAAGTCGTGGCGTGATCTCGGGAATTGGGGAACCGGACCGGGCCTACATATCCGCTGCGCGGGCCCGGGGCCGGGGATATTCCCCAACAGTTTGTATAACTTTCTTGGAATAATATTTTTTGTAGTGAAAAATGGCATCTCCATCTAACAACAACCCTCAAAACACGTTTGATTCAAACAACGAAGAAATTGGACGACGATTAAGCGATGCTCTTTTCGGTGATACAAGCAATTATCCACAAAATCCCAATTATCCTACACCTACTTATCCCAATTTTTCTCCCCCTAATTATCCACAAAATCTCAATTTTCCTCCCCCTAATTATCCACAAAATCCCAATTTCCCTCCTCAAAATTATCCACATAATCCCAATTTCCTTTCTTCATATTTTCAACCATCACCACAATTTGCACAAGACCTTAATGTTTATCCTCAATCATCTCCGCATAACTATTCAAGTGGAGGAACGGGTGGTTCTAGCACAACCGTTCATGCCACCACTTCCGAGGACGTCGAAATTCAAGTAGAAATGGAGGTCGACCCGGCGGTGCCGTCGGCTTCTAAGAAAAGAAAGAAAGCAAAATACACCAAGCCATTTTGGCGTTTCTTCGAGATGACACTCGATGATGAAGGAAATTGTGTAAGCGCAAGGTGTAAGGTACGCAAATGTAAAGCCGAATATTTGTATACTAGCGCAAATGGTACCAACTCATTTAGTAGACATGCCGACAAACATATTAGGGCCAAAGAAGAACCACAAGAACATGCGGACCGTAGTCATGTACAAACCATAATTAATGTTGATGGTACAAGAACTCACCAAAGATATGATGAAAAAAAAAATGTTGAGTGAGTTCGCCCGGTATATTACCAAAAAAGAACAACCAATTAGAAGCTATGAAGGAGAAATTTCCAACTCGTCTCTCGCTCCAATTGTAGAAGCTATGAAGGAAATTTTTTTAAAATATTGGGAAGAAGTACCAAAAGTGACAATTGTTGCAAATGTCCTCCATCCGACATACAAGTTACATTACACGGTAAGAATGGTAAAAAAATACGAGACTTATTTAGATTTACCGAGAGGAACCGAGGAGCCCGAAATACGAGCTTTGATTGAAGAAATGTTTACTCAATACACCAATCAAAGAAGTACCGCACAACCTACGCCCTCTACGAGATTTAGGTATATATTTTTAAAACTCATATTTTATTTACTATATATATTTTATTTCTTAATAGGTCTAATAGCCGAAGTGCATTGTTACTTGAGTTAGATGATGATGATGATGATATTGTCATGCCAACTAACACAAATGAATTACAAAGCTATCTTGCATTACCGGGGGCGCCGGAAGGAGTCGACGTTCTAGATTATTGGAAGAGAAATGCAAATCTTTTTCCCACTCTATCTAGTATGGCTCGTGACATATTTGCTATTCCCATGTCAACGGTGCCTTCCGAATCTTGTTTTAGTTCGGCAAATAGGATTCTTACCGATAGAAGGTACAATTTTTTTAATTCTTATTTATTTTCATAATTATTAAAATTTTCACTTATTTTTAATTATCAATAAAAGGAGCCGGTTGGGGCCAAAAATTTTCGAGCGTCTTGTATGCCTAAAAGATTGGATTGATGCGGATGATCGAAACGAACTTATGTTAGTTCCCGCAAGTGAATATCCAAATCCAAATGTTGAAGAGACTAGTACCGCCGTCACGGATGTTGATACGGATGATGAATTTGATCCCGATGGAGAAAATCCGCATTGGTATATTGAACAAATGCGCAATCTACAAATATAGGTTTGGTATTATATATGCACTCTTTAATTTTTTTTTTCTAATTATTCAATATTATTATACGTCATCTAAATATTTACTAACAAAAAAAAAGTTAGAACTCCGCCTATGCTATTTTTTTAACATGGTAAATTAGTAACATAGCCGGTCTCAAGCCCGGAATAAAGGAGGAGAGTAACTTTTTTTCAACTTTTTTTCATATTGAAATTTTTTTTCTTGTAAAAAATTAGTTGCATATTTTTATTTCGAATAAAAATTGTTAACCAAATATTTTTATATTTGTATTCACATTTTTAAAATTTATTTTTTTGAATATTTCAATTTATTCCGCCCGTCAACCCGCCCGTCCCGTCCGGGACCCGTCTCGCCCGCCGGGTCTAAGGGCGGGTTTTCCCCGTCCCTCCAAATACACCCGTCCAAACCCGCCCGTCCAAACCCGTCCAAACCCGTGCACCCGTGCCCGTCTAAACCCGTGCCCGTGCAACCCGTGTGTGCTAGGGACCCGACCCGACCCAGGAGCAACACACTACATGGACCCATCATATTTGTCTTTTTTGTTAAAAAAAAAAAAAAGTTAGAGGTGTGCATTGTTTAACAATTTTATAAATATCATTTTATTTTGTAATTATAATTTAAATACTAGAATTAGAATTAGAATTGGAATTGAAATATATTTTAAAATGACTATGATTCACAATAATCAATTTGCAATATTGTCTTCTTAATAAATATGATTTTATTTTGTGATTATAATTTAGGTATTATGATATATTTTTAAATGATTATTGTTTTACAATGGTCAACTTGTAATATTGGTTTTATTCAATCGTTGTAAAATATTTTAAAAGGATTATTGCTTTATAATGGTCAATTTGTAATAAATAAGTATAATTTTATTTTGTAATTATAATCTAGGTATTAATTATTATAATTTTGACACTAATTTATTTATTCTTGTTCAATCATTTTGTTCAAAAATAATTTCTGATCCTCATTCTAATTTCAAAACAATGATATGTATCATGTAATGTTCTAATTTGAGTTTTTCTTAGTTGAGTTTGTTCTTATAATGTTTTTCAATTTTTTTAATATTTTTTTTAGTTTTTTTTCTATTTTTTCGATTTTTTTTTCGACAATCCGATTTTTTTCTTCGACTCGCCCGAGTCTGGTCCGAATCGACCGAGTCCCGAGTCTATGGGGCCGGCCGAGTCCGAGTCCGAATCCGATATTCCGAACCATGAAAAAATCAACTCTGATTTCTAGAAATGCATTATAATACATAGCATTGCATAATCCATAAATATATTAATCTCTACAATCACTCACATCTATCTCCTCTCATAAGAGGTTACGTCAGTATTTTTTTAATCTCAGGAGGCCCGATATTGAAATCATGTGTCCCTTCATTTCTGATCAGAAACCAGATTTTTGTTGATCAAGAAACCGATCGTGCGGATATTTGATTCACACGTGCGGTCTTAGTTAGTTGACATGACACACATAGGTAAGACTATCCCCGTTTGTACATGTTTGCTTACAATATATTTGCTTCTCTTCTTCTCTCGCTTGAATCTCCATTATCGCCTCATTTTCTCGCTCGTGATGTTTTCTTTCAATTTTATTTTGTTTTGGAAATTGTTGTCTCTTTGTTGTTTTTTTTAACCTTGGTTTTTTATTTTTGACAAATCTGTGATTGTTTGCCGCTTTTTTTTTGGTCGGAATCGTTATGAATGAGATGAAAGAAATTTAAAAACGATATGCGACATCGATTTTAGGTTACTATCGAGAATGATCCATAATGATCCATAGACATGTTTGCTAGAGGCCATTTGGCAAGCGGAATTAGTAGAGTCGAATTGGATTATAAAATGAAAATTTATGTTGTATTGTTGAATTTTGAATATTAATTATTTAAAATTTAAATTAATTTAAGAAACTTAATATAAATTAATGTTATAATATTCAATTTAATATATTAATATTAAAAATTACATAACCGCTATACCACTGATATTTTCCGCTATGAATCCGTTATGTCAGTAATATTTCTTTTCGACGACTAGCCGATCTGTAATCGATATACGATATCTGTAACATTGGCTATACCTATACTAGAACAGTAAAATTGTAAACAGTAAATTTGTGAGTTCAACAACAGGTCCATTTTACTCGTCAATGGCTCATACCTTGGTTGGGTTAAGTGTACTATTTTTAATGAAATATGAATTAGCTTACTAAAAATTGATCCAAATGTGGTTAGAAATGTGTAGGAGAACATTTACAAATGAGAAGATGGATGAATGGAAAATTATAAATAATATACTATATGAATTCAAGCTAAATCAAATTGAAAATTTTGATGACCTAAACTTCTCAGATTTCAAAAATTGGATTCCAGATAGGGGACAAACAAATAATTCAATGCAAAATTTACCAATTGATATATTGTCAGATGGAAACCTACACAATAATCCAATTTTGTCTGATGCAGTAAATACAGGAAACCTAGATGAGGAAGAAATTAGGAGTGAAGCTGAAGGACAAATGGATGATATAGAAGATTGTGGTGGTTCCAAACAACTGGAAATCAATCGAATCAGCAAGAAATTGATCTAGATGAAACGGAGGACCAAATCGCAGAAGAACAACAACGAGAAGAAGATCCTACCTTTTTGCAAATCTACGAGAATTTGAGAGATTTTGTGGTTTAGAAGATTACCAGGGAGGATGAAGAAGCACAAAGGTGGAAGCTTTATCGCAATTCATCGATGCACCGGGCTGGAATCAAAGAGTGAAGGAGAATCGCTAGAACAGGAAACCACCATTGAAGAGCTGAATTGAGTTCGAGTTTGAGGAGGTAGTTAGGAATTCGAATTCCAGATGAGAAAGAGATAAATATGAAGGGAACCAGGAAACCGAATCCAGGAAATCTTTAACTGGAAATCTGAATCCGGTTAAAATAAAACAAGAACTACAAATTCTGATTTTGCAGAATAAGATGGAATTGAATTCAATGGAATGCAAAGATGATTCTGAGGGGAGTCCGGGAAATATAATTCGGTTTACTACTGTATTCGGTTTTTTCTGTTATTTTTCCAGTTTTATTTTTTAAAGTAATATTTAAGCAAGCCTAAAATGAAGGTATTTAGGAATTAGTGATTTTTAGCTAGAGTAGGACAAATACCTTCAATAGCTTGCTTAATATTGTAAAACTTTTTATTTTATTTTAATACAAACAATAGAAGAAGTGCATAAGAACCTACTCTATTTTTTTCAAAATTTTTTTTTTAAAAAAACATTAAATGATTTTCTTTCACCTGTGGCTGAAAAATCCTATCTTCACAACTTTTCTGTATTTATTTATCAACATTGAAAAAAAAAATACAAAAACAAAAAAAATAAACAGAAACCACCTGGTTCTCGCTAACCCTACCTATTTACAACCTCAAAAAAAAAAAAAGATGCTCTTTGACGAACTATATTCAAAGAACAAAACAATGCAAAAAGTCAGTCTAAGGTCTACTTAGTCCAAAATTAAGGAACCTCTCAATATAATAAGCCCCCATCTAGAAATTATCATGTAATCTTTCTCTCTATTAACAAACTAAGCTTGTCTCTCCAATTCGTCTTTCTCTATGAATGTACCGTGAAAACCATAAGGCACTCGAGATGGCAATTTTACGGTTGCGTCGAGCCCCATGTCGGTCGCGTTTACGATAAGCAACTCTGACTCTGACGTATGTTCGTCGTGCACATAGGACAATATACACCCATCATCCTCCCTTTCCGAATTCGGGCCGCTTGGCACAAAACAAGGCTCTCCGCCGAACTTTGAATTGCCATATATGAATTTCTGAACTTCTCCGGTAAATAGATCTATTTTTGCAAAACCCGAGACCTTAGGCCATGGATCGGCTATGGCCAGATAAGCATATCGAGTTTTTTGACCGAGCTTATTTTTGTTGACCATACCCACCTCAAGGTTCATTTGGTCGGATGGAGAAAGAATCGGGCGGCGAGTTGATTTGCCAGTTCGGAGATTAAGCCTGATCTCAGTCAGTACTGATTTCAAACTTTCATCTGTTTCGTTGAAGATCGAGTCAGCTGGAGTCATACATGATCCGATCACCACGACCTCCCCAGTCGCATGTTCCTCCCATGCATTCCAAAAATGGAAGCAAAAGCAATCCGGCACATCGACCCATTTTATCTCAGAAGCATTTAAAGCGTATTTTGGTAAAATCCCGAATCGAGATGTTTTTTCTTTGTCTAGCATGACAGGCGAGTTGCCTTGGAGCATCTCTTGAAGTTTAAACACCACTTGCTGATCGGGGACAATCACGTAATTCTCCGTGATCGCAAAGTCATGGATCATTGTTGGTTGATCGAGCGGAATATTCATATCCGGTGATTTCTCACCCTCTGGTGAGATATAGAAATATTTCAAATATGGTTTCTTGATGACATCATAACTTAAAGAAAACATTTCTTTCGATGTTGGATCCACTTTTGGGTGTGCAATCATCGTCGAGTCTAGTTGACCATCAAAATCGTACCGCCCAACCGTTTCAAGATCACCCGATGAGTTAACTCGTACATGGTATGGAAGATCATCCTCTGACATAGCAAGGAGTCGATCATTGAAATATACCAATCCAGCATTAGCAACGCCGGTACCGTGTGTGGGGTCCACCAGGCCACATAAACCTCGTGCAAAGAACAAGAGTAGTCGAGCTATGCCCGAGTGTCCATGTAATTCGCCAATTGCCTTGGGAAAGACTGGCCGACCAATTACTCGCTCTTGGCACAGTCTCGCAGTCCGAGTAAAACGGCATGCATAAGATGCCTCCCCCTTACTAATTGAGACTGCATGCACCATGCCATCACCGTCAAATAGGTGGTGCCCTGCTTGGGGCTCCAAATGTGGATTTGCACCATTTCGCACATAAACACCATTAATGTTTGGAGGGATCCGGCCATTTACTTGGAGATTGTGTTTCGGTGCTTGCTCTGCAACTGGGGCAAAATTGCCCGCAATTTGAACCGATGGATCGGTGGTTTTAGGACAAGTACGGGTTTTCTCGAGTACATTTGATATGAAGGCATCTTCAAATTTGTCTAATGCGCAGGCAGCGATTTGTTGGAAAAGGTTCCGTTTGGATTTGTTCCTTTGATTGGATTCTATTGGTTTGATGGATTTGGATTGTGAATCAATGGATGGCATGTGGATGTATGAAGTGGACTGGACAGCTGCCTCGGCTAAGGTGGAAGGTTTTCGAAAAAGTTTAATCGAGTTGGGTCGTTTAGAGTTTAAGAGGAATATAGATTGTTTAGTCTTGGTTTGATGTATCAAGTTTGGATTATTTGATGAGAAAGAGCAATTGAAAGCCATGGCTCCAATTGGAGAGGAGAGGGAAAAAATGAGCACTTGTTTTTTTTAGGTTTGAGAAGGAATATAGCACGGTAAACAATATATAGAGAGAACGTATGATTTGAATGAAGCACTCCCAACATTTGACATCTTGAAATTTTTTAGCCCACGTGGTATTCTACTATTCTTTTAGGCAAAAATGGGGTCAATTTCTCTCCCAACTAGGTCATCTTTTCTAACCTTCTTTTTATTATTTTTATTTTTATTTTTTATTTTCATTCTTTCTCCTATTGGCTACTCGGGCTTTGCAATACAATGAGAATCAATGTAAGAAATGAGAATCAATGTTAGAAATAAAACCTTCACAGTTTGAATTTTCAAACTGAATTCTTACATTTCTCTGGATTTGTCATAGGTTTGTCAAAGGAGTACTTAGAAACCTTGAATTGTATTCCGAAATACTCGAGCAATCAATTTCAAGTTCAAATGTTTTCTTAATTTACGATTTTTAATTTGAGAATAATTTGGTATCATTCCTGTTGATTGAAACATATAAAATGAAATTTTGATTTTGTCGGGACTACAAAAAGGTTAATGAAGACATTAAATACTTCAAGGAAATAACTGGTAGTATTTTATAATAGGATTAAGAGATGGCGTGGCATGCCACCTTTGTTATGCTAGCAAAATTTAGGATGTTTGTTTAAGTAGGCTTTGACTACTATATTTCCACGACTCACTTCAGACAAATTCTAGGGGCGTATTAGCTATATATATATATATATATATATATATATATATATATATATATATATATTAAGTGGTGATGCATGTCCTTATAAAATCTCTTAGAGCGATTGATGTGTTGGCGCCTGCATTAATGATGGTGGTAAATCATGAATATTTAATTTTTTTCATCTTATATATAAAAGAAGGTAAAAAAGATCCACCGTTTCACACATCATTAATTTGTTTAATATTTTAAACAAGTTTGTTTACCACTATTTATAATATTAATTAATCAAATTTAAATCTATAAATTTGGAAAAGAAGTTATTGGACCGAATTAATACGCTGTTTAACATGTGTTAAACGGATACACATGAATAAAAATATCATAAAAAATAAACAAAAATATAACATTGAAAATAAAACTAATAAGTTCGAAAAAATTAGCAAAATAAAAGTGAAAATACTTTTTTTTTTTAAAAAAGACTGAAAATAAAATAATAATAAATTGTTAAAATAAATATGACTTGTCATGTGTAAAATCAAATATAATAAAAAATTAAATAAATCAAATTAATTTTTAATAATTTGGTTTACCTCATAATAAATGTGATTTACCACCTGATACGATTGTGCCACCTAATTGATACGGTTTGCCACATATTATGATTTATTATCTAAAATAATTTTATTATTTATCATGTATTAATTTGAATTTAGCATTCAATTCAGTCAACTAAATTTCTGCCAACACATCAAGTATTGTGGGAGAATGTAAAAGGGACAAATATAATTTTTCTTTTAAATATACGACAACCTTCAAATCACTAACTAGGTGGTGATACCAAAAAATGATAAAAAAAAAATAAGATTTTTTGGAAAAAGTATATGGGTAATATTTCCTCGCATTAAGCCTATCTATATTTTGAGATGAGAAATAATACCAAGCTCGTGAGTTCTCTCCCCCCTCCCACTTTGCCGATTGAATCAGCATTACATCATCAAGGACATGGCGTTAATTCGTGTACCCATTTTACCTCGTTTTTCACACTTCCAATTAATAACCCAATCAATGCAATTAACTTAATAATTAATAACAATATTTAATAATAATTTTACAATTTAATTAATTAATATTTGTAGTAATTAACAAATATAGTAATTATTGGGCATATATGATAATTTGATTAGCAAATATATGGAAATTTCCATGACAATTTCATTAACAAATATTATTTTGTACCTAAATAACAAATATTAATGAGTTTTAAATTAACACTAAAATAGTATGCAATTAATCTGGAAACTTAATTAATATGGAATTTTTCAGATTTTGTATAATTTTGATTTCTTGTATGATACCAATTGACAATAAAATGTATCTTTCAATTAAATATGTTAATACCAATTAAATCTGTTAATTAACAATTAAATCTGTTAAATCTGTTAATACCAATTAAAATGAATAAATCTTGCAATTAAATCTGTTAATACCAATTAAAAATAAAATGTATATTTCAATTAACATTAAAATGTATATTTTAATTAACAATTAATACTGTTAGTATCAATTAACATAAAAATTAACACACAAATTAACAAATGTAGCCAGATTAATATTTTTTGAAATTTACAAATTAATCAATTTTATTTATTATATTAATCAAGCATGTGTTCCTAATTGAAATCAAAATTAACATTACATAATTAATAGTTAATTTCAGATTCGAAATTTCAAATTTCAAATTTCAACATGAATATGTTCAATAATTATACCTAATTAACAGTTAGTGGCATACCGAATTAGCAGTTAATACGAAAATGAATTATTCAAATAAATATCTCCAAAATACATAATTAACAGGTAATATATACAAATCTGACAAATTAGAACTAATAATTCACACATAATTCACAAAAAATATAAAAAAAATTACAACTATAATCAATTAATCATTAACAAAAAATTAAACCTTAATTACAAATATGACAATGAATTAAAAGAAATAATCATTCAAAATCAACAAAAAAGATAAATAATTCAGAAAAAAGACCCTTTCCCTCAGAAAAAACTCATAAAAACGGTAAAAACTCGAAATAAAAAAAACGACGAAATCTCACATATTGGCCTTGAAAATCGACTACAATCGCGCTGAAATCGGCCACAATTATCGTGTTTGTGTGTGAGCGAGACGGCTAGGGTAACTCTGAGAGAGAGAGAGAGAGAGAGAGAGAGAGAGAGAGAGAGCATGTGGCGGTGACAAATGAAGAGAGAGAAATGGGGATTGGAGTTAGGGGTTTATATACGGGCCTGCACAATTTTGTTTTTTTGTTCAAAATCCGATTAACAGTTAATTCGCCGGCCGATTAACGGTTAATAGCGGGCCGAAGTCCTTATATGCTCTCTTTTGAGCGAGACGGCTTGGTCCATCCCGATTGCCCCGCTGAGGTCATGCTGATTCAATCAGTAATGAATGGGAGAAATGGGGGGGGGGGGGGGGGGCACCATATATGCTCTCTTTTGAGAAATATCTGACCTCAAACTTTTGCTTGGATACTGAGCCCCTCAAACATTGTTTCGAATCATTTAATCTTTTTTGACTTTTTTCTTGGGCTACCCAACAAACGGTTGCTTGTCAGTCGTTAATGGTACATAATTGTTCTTACAAAATTAGAAAAAAAAAAGAATAAAAATAAAAACAAAAATAATTAAATAACAATCGACTATTAAAATTAAAAAATAAATTTGAGTTCCTTCTAGTGCTAACAATGCCTTGACCGTAGCGTCGCTTCTATTGCTTTTGTTGTATTTTGCGTCGTCGTCTTTGTTTTTTCTTGGAAAATTTGCTGATTTTTCTCAAGCCATATCGCCCTTGTGGTTGCAATGAGAATGATGTCCCACACTTTTGTTTGGTTCCTGTCAAGGTTGACCTTGTTATTGCTCCGAAATTCTAAAAGGTTTTGGGTTTTGTTTGGAGTAATAAACATGTGCATACAACCATGGATAATGTTCCATATTTCCATTGCATATACGAACTGCGTGAATATGTGTTCAGCATATTTCAACTCGTTTTTACATAAGGGACACCGAAATGGTCACACCCCATCCTTTGTGGTTTAGCATGTCTCCCGTTAGGATTCAACCATTTATGACTAACCATATGAATATTTTTGTATTATTCGATGCATTGGGTTTCCATAGTATTTTGTTCCATGTGACGAATTCTCTCAGATCGATTAAGGCTTTATATGCTCTTGAAGTAGAGAAAGTTTGATCTCTCGTCCAGTTCCATTTGATATTAACACTCGACCCATCATGATGTGATGTTGAAATTTTGTAAAAAGGAATGAGTTTGATCAGATCTTTGAAGAAGAATGACAGTTTTGTTGGAGTGGAGATATTTCCAAATCGTGTACTGAATTTATTCCATATAGTTTTTGGATCATTGTGCCCATAATGAAAGCTCGGATAGTTCTTAGGGAGAACGAGAGATTCATTCTTAGTTTCAAGTTTTTTTAGTCTCAGGCCTCCCATATTCTTAGGGAGGCATACTCTATCCCAATTTATTAGTGTGTTAGTAGAGTTGTATTTCCAAAAGAAAGCTCGGATATTTCTTTCAATTTGGAATACATAATCATTCCAGGGAGTGGTTCGTTCGAACGAACTGTTGGGTCTGTTCGAACGGACCACTACGAGTATAAAATGGTTTTATACATAATCATTCCAGGGAGTGGTTCGATCCAACAAACCTTGGTGTTTGTTCGAACAGACTACTATGAATGTAATTTGGAATTAACACATAAATGAGACCGAAAGTGGTTCGTTCGAACGAACCATAAGGGTGCGTTCGAACGGATCTCCTCAGGTATAAAATGGTTTTATACATACTCAGGACAGAAAGCGCTTCGTTCAAACGAACTGTATGATGTGTTCGAACGAACATGATGCTGGAAGTGTACATTAGATATACACAACCTTTGACCCAATCATTATCCTATTTATAAATAGGATGTTTCTTTCTCCTCTATTCAGACCAATTCAGTCTAAGTCCAATCCAGTCAATCATTCTATCAAGAAGTTGAAAGAGTGCAACTAAAGAGAGAAAGAGAAAAAGGAGAATTTTTTTTTTCTCTATTAGAGAATCGAATAATCGAATCAAGCAAGTTTGCCTGTGCATCGTCTAGGCTGGTGCATCCGCGACCAAGGTGCTACGACCCACGGTGGATACGGGTAGAGGAGTGCGCGATTTGTGGCTCTTCGATTGTGATCAAACCGGAGACGTTATTGGAATCTAAACAGTGAGAGAAATGAGGTATGGGACGCACGGGCTAGTCACCAACGTGATACTAGAGAAGAGACGGACGTGAGCAATCAACCCTTCGTGTGTGATCAACTTTACACCGGTATCGTCTATCCTTCTGTGCATCATACCCTCGAAGTCGAGGCATGATCTCGGATTTTGGGGACCGGATCGGGTCTTCATATCCGCTGCGCGGGCCCGGGATCAGGGCTATTCCCTTCAGTGGTATCAGAGCGATCGCCATCGATTCGAGGGTCGAATCATAGGCTATAAGTGTTATATGCACGTGTGTAAAAGTTACGCACGTTTGCAAGATGTTAGATATTTAGACGTTTAATTTTTCAACTAAAATCATAAGCGGAATTCACTAGAGATCAATCACGTGATGATTGAGGGTATCTAGGAATGATGGTGAAAAAGATTCATGATTTATCGTTTTGGAAACGAACGAAAATGAAAAAAACGGCGAAAACTGCATGAAAACAAGGTTTTCGGGGCTCCCGAGGCCTGTTCGTTCATTTGTTGAAACGAACTACCCCCTAGTTTGCATAATGCTTGTTTTGTTTTTGCAATAACATTGGCTACGGAACTCATACTTGCATATAAAATGATTATTAAATGTCAATGATAAACAAATCTGGTGATAAAATGATACAATACGTGTCACGCCCCAAATTAAAATGGAAAAGGGTGCGGCAACCCGCCAGTATACAAGTCGTATACCATGGGCTCTTATATGATAATTTCACAAAAACATAAATACCACAACTCGAAAACAACACACACATATATGTACATATGCATCACCATAACATACACAAACGAACACAAAGAAACCTAGAGGAAGCTTATAAACACATACGCGACTTAAACAAACACAAAACTAAATAAGTCGCAGCAACAAAAGGCTCCCTGGCCAGAAACGGAAATAAACTAATATACACAAGATGGAGGTTCCGCGATGAAAACGAAACCGTCGAACTCATACTCTACATACCCGCTGCCCCGAATGATCTGTCCACCATACCTAGACTCAAAACATTCAAATAAAATGGTTAGTCACGGGAGTGACTAAGTGAGTAAGTTTTGAGTCTAGCTTATTAAGATCGACCTTATACATGGCTAGCCAAAAACCTCGCTCGAAAATTATCAAATCATAAATCATATATGTATATAAATACTTCTCAAATACTTGCCCCGGATTTTTCGAAATCAAAATCACTTACCTTCATATCTAATCATATACATACTACTAATGGTTTTACCTGGGGTGATGGCGCAAATAACTCTCGACTGAAGTGCCAACCCGCGCTGATAGCAAATGACACATGGGCTGGAACAAATCCAAAAGCTCGGGAAGCGCGAATTCCCTAAAAGTGAGCTGACGACAGGATATCCATGCGCCACAGCTAGACCCCTCATGGGACTGGACTTTGCACTACATCAAGATTGCTACACAATTCCCTCCAAAGAGCGCCACAGGGTCACGCGACACTACACCTAACAAACTAAAACATACCGGAGGAGCCGCGTAATGTTCACATAGGACCCTCTTTCAAAACCGTAAGCCCGGCTTACGTTTTATCAAACTCAAATTCTACATACATATATATGATCAAATCTACATAATATACATTTTGTAGAGGTAACACGGTTTTTAAAGCAAAATACGATTTTTAAAGCGAGAACCCAAGACTATCATGTAAGGTCTAGAAACGCTCGTAATTGTATTCTTAATAAGAGGAAAGTGAGAGTAGCACTCACCTATTGGAAAGAAACTCGACAAACAATATATTAATCGAATCGACGCACAAGATGGACTGAAAATGGAGAAACTCAAAACTTGGATGGAATTCTTCTTTTGATATTGCCAACTCGCACAACTCAACCTCCTGAAGATTATGGCACTTTTCGTTTTGCTAAATCTCCTCTTTTCCTTGATTTTTTCCTCTTTTTCTCTCTTCTTTTCTTAGGGTTTCATGAGTGTTTAATGGTTGTATGGATGGATGGAGAGAGATAACATGCTAACCGACTAAGGAAGTTAGTGGAATTGCACTTTTCATACATAACCCTCTATTTTGACATAATTGCCAACCATTCAATTTACACCTATTTGAGGTTTATTTTGCAAACTCCCTATTTTGGATTATTAATGGTTTGATACTTTTGCAAATAAGACCCTATAATATATTTACTTAAATAACCATAAAAATGAAATTACGGTTATACCCTTTTGACAACTTTGATGCATAAGGAGTCGGTTTTGATCGTGGGAAGGGTTATATATTTAATATGAGTCTTATATCCTGAGAATTTAGGAATAATAATCTACAAATATCAAAACCCTATTTTGATATTTATTACAATACGATTATGTCATATATGAAACATCAAGTCATGATCTCTCATAATACTTAAGTCGTGGAAATGTCTTCCATGTCAACAACCATCAAAATTGGTATCTCAATTTCAGTATTGTTAGGCCTTCGTCATGCACACATATTGTCGGTATGGATGGGTGGCAAGCAATAATTGGGGACTTACGTGTTGTTAGGCCTTCATCATGCACGGGAGTAGGCCACTTGAACGATACGTTTGATATGGTTATGACTTAACCGTCCGGGCCAATCCGATTGGAGTTTGGGGGCATAGATAGAAAGCACACACGAAAATAGGATCGTATATGATATGATCCATCACCGAAATTCTATAAAATATCAAGAGTCGTATTAGATACGATTGGATTTTATCCTACCTAAATAGGCGAGATCCCACCCGATAGGCCTTCGTCACTTGTGAGAGGATTGAGAAATATGGATCTTGGGTGTTGTGGACTTGGTGTCCCGTATCGGTATGAGGGTTACCGGTTCTATAAAAATAACACATTTATGTATTCATCATGTAAGCATATAGGTTAAGTACGCACGATTAGGAGCTTAATCTTCATTAACCATTTAGAATCATGTTTTCTAGCAACACCAAAAGTGAAGGAAATACAGTTTCAGATCAACCGTAAAAGTGTATACAAGGATAAACGAATGTAAGCGTACATTCGTGGTCATATATTTCAGTAGGAAAATCCAATTTGAATGGTTCAAATTAGGTTAGATAGATAATAAGATTATCTACAACCTTCATGTAGAAATATATTTCATATGAACGAAGTATAAGTGTCGTTTCTATGAAATACCGAAAGGGTGCAACAGTATGACATACAGTTAGTAAAACAGTCATAACTTTTGCATACGACCTCCAATTGGGCCAGGCCAAATTGGGTTGGGTAGATAATAAGATTATCTACAACTTTCGTGTAGGTTTATTTTCTGTCAGAGGAATTTACCAATTTCATATGGACAGAATACTGAACAGGTTCATGCACTTTTCTGTGTGAAAGAGTGTATATTGGATATACATGTCTTTTGGCCAATCCTAATCCTATATGATATAAATAGGATGATTCTCTCTCCATCTGTAGACCAATTCATTCAGTCCAATCTCTTGGATTTTTTAGAATATTCCAGAATTATAGAGAGACATCTTTCTAGAGAGAGAAAGGGTGTGAAGAGAGAGAATCGAGAAAAGGAGTTTTCTCGGTATAGAGAGAATCAACCAATCAAGCAAGTTCGCCAGTGCATCGTCTAGGCAGTTGCATCCGCGACCGACGATCTCGACTCAAGGTGGATACAAGTAGAGGAGCAACACTTGTGGCTCTTCGGTTCTGATCAACCCGACTGATAAAGAGGACGGTCAACGAGCGGTGAGAAACACGTGGTGTGGGACGCGCGGATTGTCACCAACGTGACAGGAGAAAGAAGACTACTAATCAACCCTTCGTGTGCAATCAATTTTGCACTGGTATGAATCTAATCTTCTTATTTGCATCGTACCCTTCGAAGTCATGGCGTGATCTTGGATTAAGGGAACCGGACCGGGTCTACATATCCGCTGCGCGGGCCCGGGGACGGAAAGAATTCCCAACAAAAAGTATTGATGAGATCGATATGATAGTTAAGAATAGTTCTTAGACTCAAAGGGACGTGTTGGACACGGAATTGGTAAATTCGGGGCTCGAGGCTTTGATTTTAGAGAAAGCCGGGTTCGATAAACTTAAGAAGGAATCGAACAATACAACGTGCCTTGTGGTGGCATGTTTACACGCAAATTTTCAAAAATATTTTGAGAATTCGGGTGCATACAAAAGTAAAACGCAGCGCTCAAGAAATAATTTCAAGAGCTAGAACGTGTTGAATGATTCAATGCGGCTCAAGGAGTTGATTATTGTGAGACACCTTGCGGTCTTTGAAAGATTTGATATTCGTAACTGAATATCATATGCATTCGATAGATAAGTTGATCCCGAAATTGCATGAGATGCAATATAAAATTTGAATTGGAAATGCTTGGAGCATTTGGGGAATCCAAGATATAGAGATGTGTGGATGCCCTTGTAATTGAAGGGAGAGATCGAAAGAAATAAATGTCTAAGGGTATTTTGGGAAAATTTTCTCCCAATAGAAAATTCGGACAAAGTGTTGTCCAAAATTAAAGACTGAAAGAAAGGTGAAGTCCGAGGAGGATTAAACCTAAAAGTTGATTGCTTTTTTTGGCATTGTTGTCATGGCCATATAAGCGAGATACACATATATAGATTCGATGAGATGGATGCTAGAATCATTCGAATTAGATTCGGTTGATTAATGTAATACTTATTTATTTGGCAAGATGACAAACGGCATCATTCTCCAAAGGTTGGAGAAAGATCCAACGAATTATTGGAAATTACATTAAGATGTAAATGATTCGATAAGTTCTGAGGAAAGAGGTGGCTATCGGTGTTTTGTTACATTTACGGACGATTAAAGTAGACACGGTAATATCTATTTAATGCATGCCGAAGCGGAAACTTTTGAAAGGTTCAAAGAGTTTCAAAAACGAAATACAAAATCGACTTGGCAAGAAAATCAAAGCTTTTCGATAGGATCGAGGAGGCGAGTATTTCAGCAAAGTCTTTCGATAGGATCGAGGAGGCGAGTATTTGAGTTCTGAGTATTGATGATTATTCATGATTGTGGAATCATTTCACGATTACCTTCATTCGGAACATTAAGATGTATTCGAAAAGAGGAAATGAACGCATGTTGGACATGGTTCGATAAATGATAAGTCAAACGGATCTCCCAAAAATGTTTTGGGGTTATGCCCTTGAGACAGCGGCACTACACTACTGAATGGTTGTATATAAGATATGGACCAAAAACCTTCTAATCGGTACAAAAGATGTCATATGAGATATTGATCAGAACGGTTCCGAAGTTGTCATTTGTGCAGATTTGAGGATGAGAGTATATTTCGAAATTTGTTTCGGATAAACTCGATGCCAAATCTAAAAATTGTTCATTTATCATATATCCTGAAGGAAACTAAAGGATATTAGTTCTAACGTCCCGACGAAAATGAGATTTCGTAGCTCGAAGAGATGCCTTCTTGGAGGAGGACTGGGTGCGCACATGTTTGGAACTTGATGTCGTTTATCACTATGCGGGCTAGTGGGAGTAGAATAAATCTCGAAAGTGTTCGAGATCTGAAAATGAACATTGTGGCGATGAAAGTTGACACGACTTCATCAAGTAGTCTGTATCATAAGCCGATAAATACGAATTTATCATGGCTAATGATGATAGATCGAAATCATTCATGATGATACGATATCCTTCAACAATGCTATGAGAAGTAACGATTACACATAGGGGTGGACAAATGGTTTGGTTTATTTGGGAACTGAACCGAACCGGTCGAATTCGGTTTAATCGGTTCGGTTTTTCGATTTATTTGGATCGGTTCGGTTCAAAAATGGATATTGTTCGGTTTTTTCGGTTCGGTTCGGTTTTGGTATTTTCAGAACCTATTAAACCGAACCGACCGAATTAATACTATTTTTAATTTTTTCTATTATATTCATTTAAAAAAATTAAAATTAAATATTGGAAAATTAGAAATAACGTAAGTATATTTAATATGATTTGTTTTTATATTTTTTTCTAAATAACATTTGAATTTTAACATTATAAAACTTCTAATTCGGTTCTACCGAATAAACCGAATAAGAAATTCGGTTTATTCGGTTCGGTTTTAAATCGCTTCAGATTTTATTCGGTTCGGTTCGGTTTGAATCTAGTCCGGTTCGAATTAATTCGGTTAGCTCTTATTTGGTTCGGTTCGGTTCGGTACAACCGAATGCCCACCCCTAATTACACAGGGCATGGTGCCATGAAATCTGAGATTCAATCCGTGCAAGTTATCAAGTTTGGAACTGGATTCCATCACTTTCCGGGTTAGTCCCGTGAAATGTGAATGGGTTTTCAAGGTGAAAAACCGACATGGATAGGAATTTGCATATATGCAAAGCGAGGCTAATTGCGAAGAGTTTCAAGCAATTAATTGTTAGACTATGAAGAAACGTTTTCGCATGTTGCCATGCTTTCATATTCTCGAATTCTGCTTGCCATGGTCGCGTATTATGACTATGTGATATGGAAAAATGGATGTCAAAACCGAATTTCTTAACATAAATTTTATGAAAGGATTTCTACTTGACACAACCTTACGGTTTTGTCGATTCATAAGAATTGGGGATACAATATGCACGCTTTAAAGATCCATATGATGGATTAAAGAAAGCTCCTCAGAATTGGAATATTTGTTTTGACGAAGTTATAAACTATTATAACATTGTCGGAACGAATGAATACTTTGTGTACACATGAAGATTAGTGGGAGCCGCGTTATATTTCTTGTAACGACAAAGGATTTAGGCGAGACCACTTATGAATTAAGTATGAAGATCTATTTGGATAGATCTAAGAAGTTCCTCATCCTGGATTACAACACGTATAATATGATGGTTTTCAACAAACAACTCCTTAGAGGAGTTAAATCGAAATGTCAAATGGCAAATATTTTCTATGGCGAAAATAGAAATAATATGATGCTTCACATTTTGATGTGAGGATCTATTATGTATGCCACGATATGTATGTGGATGTATGTCGTACGCACGAAACGTCTAATTTACCGTCGGGATATGTATAATGGTTTAAATGTAATTCGATTACACGATTCTAATTTTTATGTGTGTATAATGGTTATACATAAAATATACATAATGGATATGTATATCTTACCCCATCGGGATTTGCATTGAAACCGGTGAAGTTCGTCCTTGAATACTTTGAGAAAGAATTCAGGATCTTATTTTATCTATAATGGTGTGGAGGACGGGTTGGTTATAAAGAGTTATACCAAACGGCAGTTTCCAAACATGTAGCACGACTTTCGATCACGAAGTGTGTACGTGTTTTGCTTAAACAAAAAACACGGTTATGTGGAAAGGTTCCTCACAACCAATGGTTTATGATTCTATTTACGGAGGCGAGTATATTGTGGTTATTAATCGCAAAAAGGAAGCGGTATGGATCAAGGACACATGACCAACCTCGAAGTAGTCTCGAGTTATCGGATTTATGCAGGTTGTGTATTGCGTGAGACGCAATAGTACAAGCCAAAAATGCCGAGGTCACAACCGCTTCTAACCAATACACAGAAAATTTCATTTGATCCGTGAAATTTTATGAATATATGTGATCGTAGGTATATGGGAGAGTTCGAAACCTTACAAAGCTTAACACTAGCGGAAACGTAGCGGACCCGTTTACAAAACCGCTCTCTCTAGTCGCGCGTGACTATCATGCGATGACTATAGGTATGGAGATACCTAGAGGAGGAAGAATAGAGTAGAGTGTAGTTATCCAATACGATAGTCCTCGCTGGTTATGGGTATGGAGATACCTATAGGTAGACGCTGCATCACCCAAATACTTAATCCATATGAATGCATTACCTTTAAAAAATTTGTTTACTTAAATTTTATACGCATTCATCTTATATGAAAACTATGTGCGGGTTGGGTAATATGATTACATGAACCCTGATTTGAGGTTGTGGAAACGTCGGCATAATAGTTGATTATGTGCAGCGAAACCGTCACACTTAAAGTTTCATTTCTAAACATCCCTAGTCGCGGATCAGTTTGCTTAAGAGAGAAGCATTTGTATTACCCGATAATAGACTGAACGCGTACACTAGTACGTTAGCCGAGGAGATGATTATGTTTTGCTAATCATAGGACAAGGTGCTTGTCGAATCGGAAATGTAGAAATATGCTAGGTGACATATATTTGATATGACCAAGAGGTGCGAGACCATGACATGGTTTAGTCATTATGGATGGACAACCAATGAGTAGGATATTTGGTTCTTTACACTTGAAGGGACCATTGATCGCGTTACGTGCGTAACACAATACTTTGATAAGGTCTTGCGCCTGACGTAAAAAGGGACCAAAACGGTCATCATTGGGTATTGTTCGAAACACGGAATTCGATGTGAGTCTCCAAGATAGGAATTGTGTATTCCGAAAGGAAGATATATCTCTGAGGTGCCATTCGATGAGTTGATTAACGAAAACTACAGCCGTAGTCAATGATATTAATGGTTAATATCGATTGAAATTTGTTAACTCAATTCGGAATCGGAGAATAAGTGTTGTTAATCAAATTATAAGGATGACTTTCACCGTGCTTTTTGATTAACGGATATCGCTAACAAGAGAACTAATGACAGCCATTCGAGATAGGCACAATGATCACAATCATTTTTTATTTTAACATGGGTACCATGATGGAGTGACTAGATCCCACTCATGGGCTTGTAATGCTTGACAGCTTACTGCCATCGTTAAACGAACCTACATGGTCACATAATTAGTCGTGCTATGTCGGACTTGATTGCAAGTATTGGCACATAGAATGTGCATGGCTTTAGCGTATATGATACACGGGCTATATTCCCTACTTTAGTGTATATGTGATATACATGGGTACCTTTTAGTTAGATCTGAAACTGAGTGGGGGACCGAAGGAAATACAGTTTTGGATCAACGGTAAAAGTGTACATATAAGGATATATGAACATGAATGTTCATGGGTTTCATTAAATGCATATTAGGATTGTGCAAAGTTAAGTTCCAGAGAGTGGTTCGTTCGAACGAATCGTCGGGTCTGTTCGAACGGACCACTACGAGTATAAAACGGTTTTATACATAATCATTCCAGGGAGTGGTTACTACGAATGTAATTTGGAATTAACACAGAAATGAGACAGAAGGTGGTTCCTTCGAACGAACCATAATGGTGCGTTCGGACGAACCTCTTCGGGTATAAAATGGTTTTATACATACTCATGACAGAAAGCGGTTCGTTCGAACGAACTGTATGATGCGTTCGAACGAACATGATGCTGGAAGTGTATATTGGATATACACAACCTTTGACCCAATCTTTATCCTATTTAGTATAAATAGGATGTTTTTCTCTCCTCTATTCAGACCAATTTAGTCTAAGTCCAATCCAGTCAATCATTATATCAAGGAGTTGAAAGTGTGCGACTATAGAGAGAAAGAAAAAAAAATGAGAAAACGAGTTTTCTCTATTAGAAAATCGAATAATCAAATCAAGCAAGTTAGCCGGTGCATCGCCTAGGCAGGTGCATCCGCGACCGAGGTGTTAGGACTCACGGTGGATACGGTTAGAGGAGTGCGCGATTTGTGGCTCTTCGATTGTGATCAAACCAAAGATGTTATTAGAGTCCAAACGATGGAAGACGTGTGGTATGGGACGCACGGGCTAGTCACCAACGTGACACCGGAGAATAGGAGGACGCCAACAATCAATCATTCGTGTGTGATCAATTTCACACCGGTAATTGTCTATCCTTCTATGCATCACATCCTCAAAGTCGAGGCGTGATCTCGGATTTTGGGAACCGGACCGGGTTTTCATATCTGCTGCGCGCGCCCGAGATCGGGATTATTCCCTTCATTAGGTATGTTGGCATACTTGATAATACCTATTGTGAAAGCGTGCTGTCACACCACAAATATATAAAGGAGATGGTACAGCAACCCGCCGGTATACAACTCGTATACCACAATCTCTTATATGATAGTTTCACAAAAACAAAAATTCCACAATTCGAAAACAATGACACACACACACACACACATATATACATATGCATCACTATAACATATACAAACGAACATAAAGAAAGCTAGCGAAAGCATTTAAACACATACACGACATAAACACACACACACCTGAACATGTCGCAGCAACAAAATGGCTCGCTAGCCAGAAACGAAAGTACACAAACATATATATATATATATATATATATATATATATATATGTGTGTGTGTGTGTGTGTGTGTGTGTGTATATATATATATATATATATAGGGAGAGGTTCCATGGAGTCCCTATTTGGAGTCCTTATTTGGAGTCCCAATATTGACCCTTTATTTGTTTGTATGAACGGCTCAGATTTGCTCAAAAATATA
The DNA here is from genome assembly GCA_946800325.1 of Luzula sylvatica. NCBI lineage: Eukaryota > Viridiplantae > Streptophyta > Magnoliopsida > Poales > Juncaceae > Luzula > Luzula sylvatica. The sequence goes on along the minus strand of OX326957.1, from coordinate 14,636,868 downwards.
ACACTGCCCAGAATTTTGTCCTGCCCGAATTGTTTAGCTTCTCCCCCTCTCTCTCACGTGAATAACTTTGCAAAATAATAAAATAAACTAGTTTATGACCAATGCACAGTTTTTCATTTTTCTCTCATCATACATGACTCTTCAAATTCATTTCTCCATGACTCATCCTTAACTCTCTCTCTCTCTCTCTCTCTCTCTCTGATGCTCTCTGTGACTGTTACTGTCTACTCTCTCACTCTCACACTTATGCTGATTTTCTCACTCTGAAAAGAAGGTGCGAGTTCTCTCTTCTCTTTGCCTGACACTTTCTCCTTGTTCAAATGGTCTTTGGTGCTAGCTCGAGCGGCAATGGCATGGAGCCCGAGGTAAATTTTACTCGTACTGAGCAATACATTAGTTTAATGAATTGTATGTAAAAGAAATAGTAATAAAATTGAATTCCCTCATGCAATATGATATAATTCCATACTTGCAATATTCTTGACATGGAAGAACAATATTAGTTTATTGAAGGATTATATCCCTGATTTTGAAGTAGTACTAATGTTATTACATGACAGGAGCTTATGTGCATCACATGTACTCACTCTAGTTGTAGACTTGTTGTATTTATGTATTAATTATATTTACTTAATTTGTTTAGGAAACTAATGGTACAAGAAAAAAAAATAGAAAAATAGATGATAACATGCAATCAGGGAGCTATAATAGTGGTCTTGAGTTGGCAACAAGCAAGAAAAAACGACAATGTAAATGTTGCAAAAAACTTGTATTCCATGATAAAAGAAGTTGTCCCGAGAATCCAACGAGTAAAAATTATAATGGTGCATTTTTCTTCTTTTTTATTTGTGTAATTTTGAAATCTTAGAAATTTAGTTAACTTATTTTATTTTTTGTATCATTATAGGTGTAACGGAACTTTCGGACTCTCAAAGTGACGGCGGGGAGGAGAATTAGTTTTATCTCATTATCATGGTTTCATGTTCTTTTTGTAAGTTTAGGGCTTCACGAACTTTAATTTTTATTGTTAAGCTATTCAGAATATTTTTGTTGAATCTATAATGAATCATTTTGTTGAATTTGTATGTCTAATTTTAGTGCTTAAAACCTCCTGTACCGATCCCCTATTGAATTGTTTTTGTAATTTTAAGGTATCATGCTATTAATTGCTATTGAAAAAAAATTGTGTAGCAAACTTCCCCAGTTGAAGTCTTTTTTGTAATTTTAAGGTGTCAAGGTATTAATTGGTATTGTAAGCAAATTTGTATACATTCACTTCGAATTGCAATCTATTACATTCTAATTTCATAACCAATTACAATTCACTTCATTCAATTTGTATACATGCATTTCATGCAACTACAATTCACTTCATTCAATTACAATCCAGTTACAAATCCTAATGCTTCGTGCTCAATTAGCAAATATTGAAATCCTGCAAATAAAAGAAGGAAGAAAGAAGGATGTCTCGCACGAAGAGGCGGCTCGACAATAAAAGAACAAGCCAATTTGCAAACAATAAGATCATCTTAGGAATTTTGTCGAACACCATGGCTACGATCTCTGAAAAATGAATGCAATTTAAAACTATTATCATCGATTATAATCCTTTCCAAAAAAAATTCTCGACTAGAATGACACGAACATCTGAATAATCCAGGTAATATCAACTAAATCAATCATACATAAGAACCAATTTCATACAGAATAAGGAATCAATACTGAAATTAAGGGACAGAAATTAATACTGGATTTAAATTTCAAAGAGGTAAAAGTAT